>JZKD02S1116821.1:398239-430814 GCA_000966675.3 Picea glauca | reverse complement strand
TTCTATTTATAGACTTTTTGGCCTCTTTTTGTCACTTTTTTGGCCTCCCTTATCAGTTTCTTTATACCAAAAAGCATTTAGAGTGATTCAGGAGTTATATGGGAGGGATTTGATCGGGTATTGGGACACTTTTTGAGTTTCGAAAAAAAATTTGACAGTCCATGAAATTTTTTCCAAGAATCAACTTGAGCATATAGGTTAGGTTACTACCCTGAATTTTGTGTCTCGTTGTCTTTTTCCTCTGCCATAGGATCAATCCCATCAGGTTGTAACACGGAACCGTCATATCTTCTTTAGAAGTGTTGCAACTTGGCGGTAGATCTTACCAGAACATGGATGCCCTAGGTAGGTCTTGGTTGCATTATGGTGTCCATGCCGTCTCTAAAACACTGTAGGCTAAGGAGTCCTTATAGTCTTTCCTGAATATGAGTTTGAGCCTCATGTGAATGATTCCTCTTCGCTCTTGATCTCACCCTCAGGACTCCCAAAAAACAATGGGTCTCCTTTTAATCCCTTTTCAGACCCTCTAAACATGAAAATATTACTGAGCGATCTTGTGGCCTTTCACGCTCATTAAACTGAAATTTGAAGTCACGTCTGTCCGGCGGTAGTTTACCCCTTTTTCGGTCTGAACGGTCAACTGTACGAACAAAGGTATACTCTATGGAACTTCCGTTCTTTATAAGAGTACTCTCAGGTATAATTTTATCCTTTTTTCGGGCCTGAGGGACTAAACTTATGAAGAAGGAACCCCGACGGAGTCCATAGTTAAGCTCTTTTCAGACTCTCTAAAATTGAAAAGATCGCCGAGTGACCTTATTCTTTCACACTCATTAAATTGGTCCAAAAGAATATTCCCGACGGAGTCCATAGTTAATCTTTTTTCAGACTCCTTAAAAATGAAAAAATAGCTGAGTGATCTTGTCCTTGTCACACTCGTTAAAATGGTTTTGAATCGACGTCTAATTGGTGCTAGTTTACCCTTTTTCAAATCGACTAGACTATCTTCGAAAAAGATATCCCAATGGAGTCTCCTTTTATGTTTTTTCAGACTCTCTAAATATGAAAAACCACCGAGCTTACCTTCTTTGGGCTCGTTAAACTTACATCGAAGGACATTACCATTGTGTGTTTTGTTAACCATGTTTGCATACCTTATACGCCAGCCTTGTAACAGTTTTCTTCTGCATCTAAACACCTTTGGCCACCGGAGGATTTTTTCCCGAGTATCATTCTACTAGAACATTAGTCTTGTCCTTGTGCCTTGAGCTTGTATGTTTGCAACACTTGTTCCTCCTTTGTAACGTAATATTCCTTTATTCTTTTTCCACAAATATTGAAAAAAACAAAAAAATCAAATATACCCCAAAAAGAGGAAGGGAAAAGTATTTTCCTTATTGGCAGCATAATGAGTCGCCCTTGGATAAACCACATCTGTCCGTTTGTTCATCAGACTATGGGATGTAGTATGAACTTAGGAAGATTTTCTCGCTATATAGAGTTGTGTCCTCCACCATTTGGTTATCCTTCCAAACATATGGAGAGTTTGTATTGCCTCCTGGTTCGTAGACTTATGATTAACATACATGATGCCTAAGTCTCATCATTTGTCATGCTATTGTCCAAGGGAAGTTTGTCACCAAGCCTAATTCGGCCCCTCTGCAATATGTCTCTTGTCCTCATACCCGACCATCTTGAACATCCAATCAAGTCTTTGTTTGAAATCACTGAAGCCTTCAGTCTGATCATCAAGATTATCAAGTCCATGACCGACGATTTGTTGAAGACCTCTGGGTAGTGCAGTTGTACACTCATATTACACTCCTACCTGAGTTTTGAAGATTTTGAAGTTGTTGCTCAAGCTCTGAAGATCTCATCTCCAGCCATCAGGCTGAATTAGCTTCTGGAAGATGGATACTCTATATGTATATCTTTTTGATTTCGAGATGTAGCTCCACTGTGTATTGTTTGCGGCTACTCCTTATAGTTATTTGACATGGATATACAGTGTATTTGATTGGTAGCCATGGTTCTATTTTATCCCGAGCATGGGTATTCCCACCTCGGTGAGGACATTTTTTATTTTGCAGATGACACCTCCTGATTCCTGATCCTTGGGCTCAATCATTCGACACATCAGTAAAGATTGGTAATGTATTTCAGCCATCAGATGCTCTTTTGACCTCACACATTAGGGGGCATCTGTTATAACCTTAAATTGCACCACACATGCTTACCTGGCATCAGGCCAACTCATATCCCTTCTTTTCTAAAGCACTGCTGAAAAACTCTTTCAAAATCCTCTTTTATAAAGGCCCACGCGCCCTAATCCATTACTGCACGCATGTACACACTGGCTGACCCAAAATAGCCCACATGGACCGACAAAAGCACGAAAAAAGGAAAGTTGCCAACAAAACAAAAAGCTATGGGTGAGTTAACTAAAACTCCCGGCCATGCATGGCCGAGGGTTCGTCCAAATACTTAGCTCCTTCTAGCCTATAAAATAAGGGGTAGGGGTCCCATTTGGAAAGATAAAAAATATAGCAAAGAAACTCTACCCATTTACGTATTCCCATTGTCCCAGCCCTTTAGCCTTTCCTTGTGCCAAAGGAGATTTAAAGAAAAGTAGTTGAAGGACAGAAGAAGAGGAGCCTAGGATCAGGTTCGAGGAGCGGTGGTTGGTCTCAACTTTTGTAAATTGAATCATTGAAAGTAATAAAGAAAATGATTTTCCCGTCCCAATTCATGAACTGTTTATAGTTTGATCAGTATATGTTTGGATTTCTAACCCATTAGTATATAAGTAGTATGCATGCATAGTTGTTGTTTGTCTTGAATGCAGGTTATCTTTGGAAGGAGTATTGCGAACAAGTAATCAAGCACAACGGAGGATCAACATCAAACGTTGGTAACGAGGTAGGTTGATATTTCCATGCATTTACTAAGAAAAGGGGATTTAAATCTAGGGATGAAGGTAGAAAGTAATTTCTATTCGGTCATATCTGCATGCAAAGTCTAAACTCTATTTGCTAGTTCGTAGGGTGTTTTTCCTCAATAATAGTAATGGGTATGGGATGTAGGCCCATGGGTTTACCCATGCTTAGGCCCCTTTTTGTAATGTATAAATAGATATCTAAGCGATATAAGTAGTACTAGAATCGGCTTAGTGCAAGTGGTAAGTTACTAGTCATTGGTCGACTTAGTGCATGGCTAGTTGGCTTTTTGCACAAATGAGTTAAGGCTTGTAGATCTAAGTGTAAGCGGTTTTGTAAGTTCTTGGTGCAGAGAATGTGTAAGGCTTTGTGCTTTGATCCAATTCGAGGAAGGAGGCCCTGGCGAGGTGCGCGCACATCTTCTTTCATTTGCGGAGTTGGCTCTGTGGCTTGGTGCATGTAAGAAGATTGTAAGAGAATGATAAAGAAGAAGAAGAGTTGGTGGACATAGCCCCACATTGGGGTGAACCACGTATATCATGTGTTATTGTTCTCTATGCAATTCGTTCATGATGTTTATGTTATATTTGCTTAGTGCACTATTCTTGATGTGTGATAGGTAGATCCATTGATGCTTAGTGCCTGATATATGAATAAATGCTAGATCTTCTCTGATGTTATGTGCTAAATAATTATATGTGCTTAATATTGATTACTACTGCATTTATCTACACTTAGGTTTAATCTGCGATGTGAATAAGAATCAAAACTTAATGCATATTGTTGGCTAAGTGCTCTACCAAGGTGTAATAATCACAGATCTTTGTCCCAGCTAGGTTGTAGACACTTGAGTCCTGCAACCCCCCCTTCCTCTACCTCGGGTGAGACTTCATCTTCTTCGCAGGTGTTGTCGAAAGGGCCGGTAGTTAGGGTTTTGTTGGTGCGTTGTTGAAGCATTGAACCTTGGGTCTGCCCCTGTGCCAACAAGCATAAAAGATGTGATGCACATACTTCACTTGAATTCATAAATCCGACCATCGTGGTACGAGTCTACACCATGTGAATAGATGTGTTGAAGTCAAACATAGTGAGAAATCATTTGATTAATGGTCATTGATGTATACCATTAACAAACATGAGACAACCCATTGATAATGATAATGGGCATCAAGGTACCTAGTACAATCTAACAAGTGTGAATAAAGGATATGATGTTGAACACCTGATAGAATCTACCTATCAGGGGACAATGATGTATTCCCATTTTCAATAGTGAGGGAACTTGCCACTGATGACTAAAATCCCCAAGGTACTAAAAAAGACTCTATATCCTTGTCCCAGAGAAAGATGTGTTGAATTCGATAGGAAGAGATCCACTGGAAGGAAGGAGTTAAGGCATCCTCCATCATCCAACATGAAGAGTAGAAGAAGGCCAAGGATTTGGAATGAATTTCACAAAAATATTGTAAGGACCCCACCAAGGTATGACTCTGGCATGCACCATATGGAATACTTCATATTAGAGACTCTCTGAATAGTATCCAATGATGAAAACTATTGAAAAAGATGAGGAATGCACTAATGGGGTCAGATGCAAACCAAGGTACCAAACAAATCCCTATGTGTGATGATTATTTTATATGTCGAACACAAGGCAAACCACTCAGTGAACGACCAATGATCGTTTTTCATCTGTTGAGTGCAAGTTCACCTATCAATGATGTAAATAATCCCAAGGTTCAACTCTAGGTCATACTCTTAGATCAATGTGTTGTAATCGATAAGAGAAGACTCACCAGAAAGAAGTCAATAGGGACCTTCTATACTATCACAAGTTAGATACAAAGATACTTATAAAACTTAGAAGTACTTGACTAACACGGGAAGGTCGACTTGGAAATTCAAGGATTTATGCAAAATGGTCGACTCGGGATGAAACTTCCCTTTAACAAAAGAATGACGCATTATGTGACTAAGGCATCATGGACTGTAAATTGGGATACGTTTGTGACACAGGATGTATCAATAAATTCTCCAAATGACTAGAAGAATAACCAATCGGAGGAGATAATGCTAAAAATTGAGACAAAAGGCCTCCTAAAGCCATACTAAACCCAAAGTTATATAGAAATTGACTCAAAGATTGTGCTTTTTCCAAGGGAGAAAAACTACTGCCAAACTAAGAGATAGACTCTTTCCCCCCTTCTTTTTTTTGTTTTTTTTTATTTTTTTGTCTTTTTCATATTATTAAAACCCAAAAATTAATAAAAGAATGCTATAGTACAATGGAGGAAATGAGTGTCGCAGGAAAGCAAACTAGTTCTAGAGTGCAAGGAACATATCTATACTTAATGCAAGGAAAACATGTCAGGATATGGACACTCGGGGAAAAGTATCATCCTGGGATATGGGTGTCAAATTGCAAAGGATAGTACTACAAGGCTAGTAATTTTTCAAGAATGCATATATAATAGGATATATAACAACAAGTTGAAGTCAGAACTAGGAGAAAAAAGTGTGAGTGGTCAATATGCAATTCAAGCACAACTCAACACACCAAATTATTTGGAATCCCCGTAGGTGACATGCCAACAATATATGAGAAGAAAATATGAAACTTCAACACAAAGTCATGGCAGGACTAGACATGGCTTTCAAGCCTATAGAAAGACTGCAGTATGGATGCCTAAATCTCTAGGAAGTTACTAACGCAAGAAGAATGGAACCTACCCTATATGCTAGTAAAGAGCACAATACCTCCTGAGGAGGTTGCAAAATGCTGACAGATATAGCAGCACATAAATGAGGGAGTCCCATAGGTATTAGCTAGAAAAAATTGAGACGAAATAATGAGGTTTCAACGCGATGTCATGGTGGGACTAAACAAGACTCTCGATCCTAATAGGAAACTTAAGGCATGGGTGATAAAATGCAAAGGGAATCTACCTAGAGCACCCATGGAAGATAGGCTCTAACATCAACAAAATGACATTTTTGAAAAACAGTTAGATGGGTTCATGTCATAAGTTAATGGGATCGACCCTAGGGAAAAGCGAAAATCACAATTGGAATGAAAATTTTCAGGTGGATGAGACCTATTCAAATATTCCAGTTATACTGAAACATTACCTGCCCAAAGTCTTGAAAAATACTCGGTCAACCAGAAAAGGGCCAATTTTTTTTTTAGTATACTTCCAAAACCTAAATGCTAGAAAAACACTACAAGGCCCATTAAATATTAGTCCAATGAATAAAAAGTGACAAAACTATAGGAAGTGGGTAAAAAAATGACATTAAATAGTGAAAAAATCACCATTTTACCATATTATTTCCAAAATTTACCAAATTTAACCTTGTTGGTGAAGACCCTTTCTAGTTCCGACGAATATTCCTAGAGCTTGGAGCCATGAAAACACTTGGCACTTGGACCAAGTAAGTTTCATACCCTATCGTTCATTTTCATCCGTTTACTTTTTTGAATTGCTTGAGAAATTAAGGGTCACACCTCTCTTTTTCTACCAAGTTCTGCGTGTATGCGATTCATCTTAGGATGAATAATGTATATACATTATTCACTCAGAATTGAATTGCGTATATACACAATTGTATTAAATATGAATAGCGTACAAGTTCAAAAACGTTGAAAAAAGAAAAATCTAACTCTTTTCTTCTCCAAATGTTGTAGGATGTATGTTCAGTGGAGAGAACATGAGCATGAGGCAATTGATAATGTTGTGGTAGAATATTCTAATTCCATTGAATCCCTCCATCGATGTGGTATGTACAATTTTTTCCAAACAAGTAATATGCGAGCACAAAGATGATTGTTGAACCATCTCATAGATTACCGGCACCAGATGCGAAGGCTTTTATTCCTGATGAGAAACCATTGGCCATCACAGTGGAGGAAATTTACTTCATTACATGCCTATCACTAAGAGGATAGGTAGTAAACTTGAGAACCTGAGGAGGTGGTGGCTTAACCATTGAAGACTATATAGCCACCTATTGTGAAGATAACACCATCAAGGTGGGTTCCCAAGTACCCATAAAAAACATAGAGAACTTGAGCTTTAAAAGCATCCTCTATACCATGACTCACATTGTATGTTTGGAATCCTTACCCCAAGCATCTGTATCTCATATGAAATACACCATTGAATGTCTGATAGCAACAATGTTTGATTGGAGCATGACTATGCTCAACTGCATGAAAACACAACTAACAGACTGTAAGTTGAGGAAGAACAAAAACATCATATTCAAAAGTGTTCTCTATTCCTTCTTCTTTGAGAGAGTATTGATCATAAGCCCAAATACACATGTGAGACACCACTAGCGAACATGGCCAGAATTGATCCAGTGGAAAGAGTTATTGACACGCCTGACAGGGGGAGCAGTGTTCAAACCCTTTAGTGATGAATTCTTTAACTGGTGGGAACAAAATATAGCCGCCATCAAAGACTACCCATATGTCAGGATTAAATTCTCCTAGGTCCCAGACATGTTTGTACCTCATGATGCAATGCTTAGAGAGATAGGTAAACTTTTTATCTTTTTAAAGTTATTTAAATTTTTGTTTTTAAAATAAGATGTTAAAAGAAGAAATTAACATGACTTTTTGGTGAGATTCATGATACTAAAAAAAAATCCTCTGGATGTGCACATATAGGGCCTACGATACCTGTTGACTTCCCACGACACTAGCATCGGGGAAGAGGCAAAGATCAAGGAAATGATGAGGTATTCATGACACTCTATAATGTGGAAAGGAACATGGAGGCCTTGACAAGTTTCGTCCCTATGGAAACCATAGATGATCTACCAGTGGGGATGTAGCGTCATGTATTTGGTGTACCCCAAAAATGGGTCCACCTTTTTTAGCGTTTGTAAAATGCCATACTTTGTTATAATAGAGATCACAAGCCTCAGGCCTATACCTTGTATGTTCCAAGGGAACAATTTTGTATCTATAAATATTTGGGGCTAAAAGCACAACTTTTGAACTATGGACCTCATTATCTTTATATATCTATATCTATATCTATATATCTATATCTATATCTATATATATATATAATGTTTCCTTGCATTATTATAATTGACTTGTAAATTATGGATATTTACACACTACTACATATGACCAAATTTGCCACAGTTTTTCATTGCTATTGCCACACATATCCGTCACACTTTCCACGAAGGAAAACAATATTTTTCATGGAAATGTTTACGTCGCTATATCCACGCACTAATATTATTCATGGAAACAACGACGAAATCAGGTCGCCACGTGTCATCATCCTAAATATTTTATGTTAAATGTTTTTGTTCACATCGCCGTAATTGGGAAAAAATATCGTTAGTAGACCGATGAACATACGTCAGAAATATGGAATTCCATAGTGAATATTTAACTTCTTTCCATGAACGTTCATCACTATAGAGACGCAAGTTCGTCACAAGGTGTTACATATTCATGGCAATAAGAAGAGATGTGCACCTTCTTATGACGAACATGCAGCATTATAGAGATGACGACACGTGGAAATAATGACGAAGTTCCGTGGAAGAGTAGAAAACCCACCAATGGATAGTGACGTAGATTCCATACTTGAAACGAACATACATCGCTATAGCAACGACTTCTGTAGGTTTAGAAAAAAAAAAACCTTGATAGTTTTCTAGTCTCCGAAAACAATGATATGCTACAGAAGCCTTGCAGTGATATGCTACAGGATTCCCCATATTCATGATACATATAAGCCTTAGTACTGTACCTAATGAAGAATATGATTTATTTTTTATTCATGCACAAATTTGATGTCTAGCACCAATCCCTTATCCTACTTCAAGGACAGATCCTTTCAAGCAGGAACGACGTGTAATGGACTTAATTAACACAATTATTACTATTAATTATTATTACTTAAGTTCCATGGAGGTCACACCCATTCACTATGGCCCATGTGTCCCATGTCGGATACTCGTATATTTTAGTCCTTTGTGTCCCATTTCACAATGTCATGTGACTCGTAACAATTCATCTTTCCTTTTCAATCTTGAACTTCGATAAATAAAAGGAGTTGTGTATCTAGAGTTCCTAATATCCCAAGTCTCAACACTTATATTCTAGCATAATTCCTTTTGATATAATTTTATTCAATCAATGGTCATTTACATCTTGTGTCTTCTTTATTTATCCTAGATCTTTTTAGAAATATTTTTCTCCATGCAAAATCCTATGAACAACAATTAGAAAAATAATAAAACCGCACCTACATATGATACTCTACCCACAACACCAAATACTACGCTCTAACAAGATTCTATCTAAATATGCAGAGCTTGTGTTGTGATTTTAAGTCATATCATTAACTATTATTTTATGGGTATTATTTATATTTGGTTGTTCAGTGTAAGGATGGTATCAACTTTTCCACAATATTGATCCTAATATTTCATCTAATTCAAGTAAGAACTCTAATTGTCCTTATTTAGACTATTATCAACAAAACACTACTGTTGATTGATGCTTAGGACATTAATTGAAAACATTCAACCTGTTGGGGTCCTATAATTATAGGCAACTCGATTCTTCGACTGTTGATTTGGCGTTTCTCTCGTGATGACGAAGTCTGGCTCGGTTGATCCCGTTTTCTTCCCTCCATTCTTTTTGCCCGATCCTCCATCACCCTGCTGCATCCTTCATCCTCCGTTGTGCCTTCACTCCCTTGTCTTTTCGACCCATTGAGTACGCCTCACCCGCCTTCCATCAATGAATAATCAGACTTAGGATGAACAAAAATAACTATAAAGTTAATTAGATTAAATAAGTAATGTTAGTATAGTTAGAATAGGTTAAACTAATTAATAAATAACTAGTTCATAATTAATTAATTATTAATTAATTAATTGATTAATAATTAAGTTAAAATCTTAGTTAGTTTAATAATTATGTTAGTGTTTGGATTAAATAAAAAAATAAATAAATAAAAAATACAAAATATAATAAATATATATTAAAACATTAAATGATATAAAAACAAATTATATAAAACAAAATATTAAAAAATTTAAAACAAACAAAAAATAAACAAAATAAAACATATAATAAACAAAACTATATTAAAACAAAACCAAACGTAAACAAACATAACAAAACAAATTTAAAAAACAAATAAAACTAAAAACAAACATAGAAAACAATAAAACTAAAACTAAAATGAAATAAAATTAAAACTTAAAGAACTACCCTAAGTCCTACCCCCCACGCATACCTTCACACATCAATCATAAACCAAATCTACCCTAAGTCTACCCACCCCCCTACCTCAACGCATACATCAAAGCCCGTATTATATGAAGACAAATCTACGGCCCTTAAAAATTCCGGACCCCCCCTCCCCATCCGGAGTTTAACGAGAGGGGGGGGTCCGGAATGAGGTAGTTTTCAAAACCACCCCCCATACATGTTTCAGCACACTATTCTAGCGGACCCCCCCCCCTAAAACCTCTTACCACCTCAAGGGGGGTCCGGAATACCGCTTTCCCGGAAATAAAACCACTTTTCTCTGTTTTCGCCATTTTTTGCCTATTTCACTATGTCTTCTTTCAGAACGGATTATGGGAAAATGAAAATGGATTTTAAAAATACGAGAGAGGTTTTTTCTCATCACGGACTGAAGAACAAAAACCTCTCTCAGTTTTTGTAACGGAGCTACGATCAGGGAGAATCGAAGCCATCTTCGAGGCCCTTTTTTCCAGATTTCTTCTTTTCTGTTACAATCCTGATTTTGCGAGAGCTGTTACGGCCAGCTGGGGACGAATTTGGCGAAACCGAAGGAGTTTTTTTTCCATCACATGCCCATATCCAATAAAATCCTTCATTGTTTTCCCAGGTTTCATCGTTGAAGAGAAACACACGACTATTCGGACCCCTTTTTCGCAGAAAATCGATCCGTCTTTCATAGCAGACAGTTCCAAATTTTGTGGGATTGGTGGCTATTTTTGGCCGAGGCGGTTACAACTGACTCTCGAAACTTGTTGGGGGATATTCCCTATTTATTCAGAGATGATTTTTAATGTAATGGTTTTTGATCTCACACCCAAGAAGGCTATTCTCTGTAACATTTTTCTAATTCACCAGGAATACAAAGGGACTTTTTCACAGGATTCCTGTGTGTCGATGATTGGTGAAGTTTTTCTTGCTTTGTCGAATGTGATTCTAATCAGTCTTCATTATGTTTTTCTCTTTCTAATTTCCAAAAGGATATTTAACACAAAATTTATCCTTGATACTATGTGCAGTGCTTTTGAGAATCTTAATGTTTTCCTCTGATACTACAATGAAGAAATTCTTGAATGTTTTTTTGTTGTAGTTGATTATCTCGTCTGTTCCTCTGTTACATCACTTTATTTTTAAAGGATCCAACATATACATTACCTTTCCCTGTGGATATACCTTATAGACCTGTGTTCAATCTCAAACATGTCACAGACCCCATAGCCCAATGGTCTTCTTTTGTTGTCTCAACCAGAAAACCCCAAGAACATAACTCTATTATGCATAACTAGCCTAATACCTATTAAAACAAATTTATATTAGACATAGAGATTCCTCTCTGAGTCTTGGAGGGCTAGATCCAATACTTGAAGTGGCTTTGATGTTGCCTCTATGACTGCCTCACAGTCTTGGGCAAATTACAGAGCGCTAACAGACTGGCGACCATACTGGGGAACTCTCCCCAGTAGTACACTTCAAAGCTTCAGATCTGATCACTGATGGTGGACAGTGACCAGACACAAGAAGGCTGAGATCATTCACCTGGAGACTCCAACCAGCTCCAGACAGTGCCGACTCAAAGACTCCACTGGAGGAAGAATTTCAAGCATGGCCAAGCAGCCTAAAAAGACCAGGTACTCAAGCTCAAATTGTATTCAAGACATCTTTGGTTTTATCTGCAATTATGTCTTGTCTTTTTCTAAGCCTGATCAAAAGTATATTGCTGAAGATTACTTTGACCATCTTTTAATTGATGAGTCTCAAGAGATCATAACCGCAGTTGTAGATTATGTGCATACTCATACACCTGTGCACATCCCAGATGCACCTATAGAAACCCTAGTGAGACATAAGCCTCATGCTTTATCTCCTACTCTTGCTAAACCTCTGGATGGTTGTAAGCCCCTTTTCTTCATCTCCTGTGCTTGCAAAATTCCCAGACCGATACACGCCTCTAGAGTTGCCTCCTTTTCTCCATGACCTCCCTGTCAATTACATCAATAATTTGCCCAGGTTTGATGGAGAGAATGCCAATATTACTGCTGAAAAGCATATCCAAAGTCTTGAGGATTTTCTTGACCTCTTTGAGGTAGAAGATGATGATGTCTGCATCAGAATGTTTTCCCTATCTTTGGGAGGTAAAGTTAAAGATTGGTTTAAGAAACTTCCAGCTACAAGCATCAGAAATTTTCAACATTTCATGCAAGTTTTCTTAGATAGGTGGGTGATCAAGGGAAATATTTTCCTCATCCTAGAAGAATATGACCACTTGAAAAGAAAGCCCGGAGAGACGGTACAACAGTTCTCAACTAGCTTCAATGAGGTGTATCATTCAATACCTGTGGATGTAAGGCCACCTCCTGGTTTAGCTAAATTGCATTTCCCAGATGCCTTTGATCCTGAGATGGCATTCTGATTAAGAGAAAGGAAAACCGCAAGCCTTGAAGAAATGCATAACATTGCAGTTGATGTGAAGACCAACTTGCTGATCAAGAGGTCAAAGTTAAAAGACAAAGAAATGAAGCAGCTAAAGTCATCAGAAGCTAAACTAGACATTCTGGTCAGCACCATGGAAGAGATGATGCAGAAAATCAATGGGAAAGATGAGCTTGTTGTCGAAAGACATCATGGTCCATTGATTTTAGAGAAAGAAAGTGTCACAGTTCCCAAACATTTTGTTGCTCACCCTTGGTACCATGGTTTGGCTAATGATTCTTTCATGTATTCCATTCACCATACAGTGGAAGATGAGGTTCAAAATCAGACAATGGTGGAAGATTCCCCTGGCATGATATGCATGTTCAATGGCATTTCATCCATGGATGATTTACCCAAGTGTGACCAGTATGATGATGATCATGAGGCTAAAATAGAGGTTGAATGTTCAGAGAAACCAAAAACATGTTGTTGGTAGGAAGAAGATCATTTACGGTTCAGATATGACAATCAACCCTTGCACAAAAGTCATGACAGCGATGAGGAAGGGGCAGAAAATTTCAGAGTAAGGGAAAAATCTTTGCCCTTATGTTTCTCTTCTTTTCAATTTTTGAGAGCAAATTGTAAGCAAGTTGTCAATAGTAGAGAGGGAGAATTTTCTGATCAACTAGGTGAAGATGTCAGTGTTGATGTTGAGGTTGTTCTAAACCCAGAATTGCATCCCTTGACCTACATTGATTTTCAAATTCTTGATGAAATCTTAGAGCCTGAGACAAATTCTGAGTTAATCCACAATAACTCTGTACCATTGTTCTTTAATTCATTTCAAATTTTGAAGGAGACTCTTGGACAAGTGTTGAAGGATAAATACATAAAAGGTCAGGAAATATCTTTTGAATCAATGCAGCAGTCTTGTCAGTCTTTTCAGGATCTAATAGTTGATCGGTTGGATGACCTACGGGGTCAAAATCATTCCCCATCATCCAGCTATGGGATAAAATGCTGCTATGATATGGATATGATAGGACAGTCAGCTACAGGGGTGTGTTCAGCAGAAACATCATTTCAAAACCCATTAGGAAAGTTGCAGCCATGTCAGGAAATGCATGAGGATGAAGATAACATAGATACAGTGCCAGAGCTGCCATTCAAAAATTAAGGAACATGTCATTTCTACCTTGATCCTATATCTACCTATATGGAGAATTTTTTCACTGTAGAGCCTCAATCTTTCTCTGGCAGTACTTTTGTTTTTCAAGATTGTTGAGGTCTCTATGGTAAATATCAATCGCGTTTTTGGCAGTGGCCTTTTCACTTTGCAGTTTTGAGTCGATGGGCAAAGGGTCAAGCTGCGCTTTTCACTATGCTAACGAGCGGTCAAGAAATCCACTAGTCTCAGAAGCTACTTGATTGGCTTCATTGGAATTTGTGTATTATTTGATTTAACAAAATTATCAGTAGCATAGGGTAGGTAGGAGAATGTGAATAAGCTCAGCATTCTGAGCATCCCTTTTTCAGCAGTGTTTAGCTTAATTTGGTTTCAGTTGCGAGATCAAAACAGGTACAGGTTGCAGAATAAGATTTTGGGATCAGCCCAAATGGATAAAGCACTGGTCTGCATGTTTAGAGTTCAATGGTTCTTGACACCTCCTGAAAGAGCTGCCATCCACAGGTGGAGCCTATGTTGGGGTCCTATAATTATAGGCAACTTGATTCTTCGACTGTTGATTTGGCGTTTCTCTCATGATGACGAAGTCTGGCTCGGTTGATCCTGTTTTCTTCCCTCCATTCTTTTTGCCCGATCCTCCATCACCCTGCTGCATCCTTCATCCTCCACTGCGCCTTCACTCCCTTGTATTTTCGACCCATTGAGTATGCCTCACCCGCCTTCCATCCATGAATAATCAGACTTAGGATGAACAAAAATAACAATAAAGTTAATTAGATTAAATAAGTAATGTTAGTATAGTTATAATAGGTTAAACTAATTAATAAATAACTAGTTCATAATTAATTAATTATTAATTAATTAATTGATTAATAATTAAGTTAAAATCTAAGTTAGTTTGATAATTATGTTAGTGTTTGGATTAAATAAAAAAAAAAAAAAATTTAAAAAATACAAAATATAATAAATATATATTAAAACATTAAATGATATAAAAACAAATTATATAAAACAAAATATTAAAAAATTTAAAACAAACAAAAAATAAACAAAATAAAACATATAATAAACAAAACTATATAAAAACAAAACCAAACGTAAACAAACATAACAAAACAAATTTAAAAAACAAATAAAACAAAAAACAAACAGAGAAAACAATAAAACTAAAACTAAAATGAAATAAAATTAAAACTTAAAGAACTACCCTAAGTCCTACCCCCCACACATACCTTCACACATCAATCATAAACCAAATCTACCCTAAGTCTACCCACCCCCCTACCTCAACGCATACATCAAAGCCCGTATTATATCAAGACAAATCTATGGCCCTTAAAAATTCTGGACCCCGCCTCCCCATCCGGAGTTTAATGAGATGGAGGGGGTCCGGAATGAGGTAGTTTTCAAAACCACCCCCCATACACATGTCATCACACTATTCCAGTGGACCTCCTCCCCCCCTAAAACCGCTTACCACCTCAGGGGGGGTCCGGAATACCGTTTGCCCGGAAATAAAACCACTTTTCTCTATTTTTGCCATTTTTTGCCTATTTCACTATGTCTTCTTTCAGAATGGATTATGGGCAAATGAAAATGGATTTTAAAAATCCGAGAGAGGTGTTTTCTCAGCATAGGATGAATAACAAAAACATCTCTCATTTTTTTCAACGGAGCTACGAGAAGGGAAAATCGAAGCCATCTTCTAGGCCCTTCTTTCCAGATTTCTTCTTTTCTGTTACAGTCCTGATTTTGCGGGAGCTGTTACTGCCAGCTGGGGACGAATTTGGAGAAACCGAAGGAGGTTTTTGTCCAGCACATTTCCATATCCAATAAACTCCTTCATTTTTTCCCCCGGTGTCATCGTTGAAGAGAAACACACGACTGTTCGGACCCCTTTTTCGCAGAAAACCGGTCCGTCTTTCATGGCAGACAGTTCCAAATTTTGTGGGATTGGTGGCTATTTTTGGCCGAGGCGGTTACAACCGACTCTCGAAACTTTTTGGGGGATCTCCCCTATTTATTCAAAGATGATTTTTAATGTAAGGTTTGTTGATCTCACGCCCAGGAAGGCTATTCTCTGTAACATTTTTCTAATTCACCAGGAATACAAAGGGACTTTTTCACAGGATTCCTATGTGTCGATGATTGGTGAAGTTTTTTGTGCTTTGTCGAATGTGATTCTAATCATTCTTCATTATGTTTTTCTCTTTATAATTTCCAAAAGGAGATTTAACACAAAATTTATCCTTGATACTCTATGCAATGCTTTTGAGAATCTTAATGTTTTCCTCTGATACTACAATGAAGAAATTCTTGAATGTTTTTTTGTTGTAGTTGATTATCTCGTCTGTTCCTCTGTTACATCACTTTATTTTTAAAGGATCCAACATATTCATTACCTTTCCCTGTGGAGATACCTTATAGACCTATGTTCAATCTCAGACATGTCACAAACTCCATAGCCCAATGGTCTTCTTTTGTTGTCTCAACCAGAAAACCCCAAGAACATAACTCTATTCTGCATAACTAACCTAATACCTATTAAAACAAATTTATATCAGACAGAGAGATCCCTCTCTGAGTCTTGGAGGGATAGATCCAAGACTCGAAGTGGTTTTGATGTTGCCTCTGTGACTGCCTTACAGCCTTGGGCAAATTACAGAGCGCTAACACAACCAACATCACAAATTTTTTTGATGATGTTGCATACGCCCATATGAAAGAAAAATCATACATTGCATGGTTAGCTTGTTGTAATCAATATTCAACATATTGGAATCAAAAAATACAAGAATCATATGAAGTATTTAACCTTCTAAATATAAGGCAATGTAAGATCTATTTAAATTTTATTGAAAAATCATCCCATACTTACCAACCCCAGCTTCATAGACTGCTTCTGATGAAAAAATCCGTTGATGGAGGAGGAGCCATTCTAAAAGAGACAAATCCATATTGTTCTGCATGAAAGGAGCTTCTTGGTGTAGCTACAGGTGGTTGCAACATTGAAGAACACTCAAACGAAAGATCCAAACTTCCTTTCACATGACTATTCCCAACATAGTCATATTTAGTTCCACAAATCATTTCATTTGCCCTGGCCTAGTAAAAGAAAAAGGTACCAAACTATTTAAAAGTTCCAAATATCAAGACTTGCATTATAATACCTTGAACACAACTTGATTCAACTAAATGTATTAACTTGTGGAAAAACATTCAAAAAGCATTCTTGTCATATATCTTTCAGTCTTAACCAATCATAGTCATTTTCCTTTTCTTTCCATAATATTTCCACACATAGAGGTAGTGTAGGGACAATGCCTACAAATCAAGACAAAGTTGAATGTCTGTATAAGAGTGTACTAAATTGGCAAAAATAAAAAATGAAAATATTAAAACAAAATAGTTATCACAACAATCTAAGCACACATAATAGTCTTTATCATTTTCATGTGTAACAACACAAATAAACTACAGTTAAAATCAAAATCATAATGCAGATACAAAATTGTGGTTATTCATTGATCCTGAAATGTAATTAGTGCCATGCTTTTTTCCAATACCAAAATAGATATCCAGGCCAATCAAGATTCAACATCAAAGACAATTTCATAAAAGCATCATTTCCTTTGCACATTATCTGATGCAGTAAGTTCTTCATATCTGCATGACATATTATACTAAATACTCATGGAGTCATATCTACATGACATATCATGCTAAATATTAATAAAGTCATATATATTTGTGTGAAATTTCATGACATTATTCAGCCCACAGTTACAAGGTATGAGAGATGCATCAAATACTAGGAAAAAGGACAAAAACATATGCCTTTGTTTTTCCCTACAGGAATGTTCTTTCTAAGTACTAAGTTCCCCCTAATTTATGAATGTGTCCCTCCTATTGCTCCATCCCTTCCATCACCTTGACTCCCTTGTCCTTGGTGGTTGTTCCTTACCCTTGTGCCTTGTCTAACTTATTAAGCCTACACCTTATGACTATACACACATGATCTCTTCACTCCACTCCCTATCTTGCTTGTGGTTGAATGGTAGGGTTAGATACTCAAGGAAGCTCGCATTCCAATCCTTCAAATGATAATTCATTGAGAAGAGAAACCAAATTTGCTTTATAGGAAAAAGCTTTGGAGCAAATCAAAGTCACCGAGGGGAAGATAGTTGTTGTAGGCCAAAAGATGGATTTAGTTTTCCACACCCTTCAGCTTGGGATCTTTTTCACGGACTTTGATTTGATTTCGAAAGGCATTGATAAAGCTAAGAGGTATGCCATTTTATGTTAGTCTTTGCTGATTTTTCTTCTTGTTGTTCAAGGCAGTATGATGTTTATTGACTTTGGTAGCCATCATGCAGTTTGTTTGAGGAAGGGGGTGATTGGGAAAGGAAAAACCAATTGAAGGTGTATGAAGGCCTTCACTGTATGTCTACATGAAATTTCAAGAAAGCTGTTGATTTATTTTTGGATTCTATTTCAACATTCACACCATATGATTAATATTGTTTTCATTTAAAAAAATAAATTTTACATAGTAATTTTAAAATTTTAATTGTTAATTGGGTGTAGGTAAAGTGGTTGGGAGAAAATTTGTTACTCTCCCTTTGAGTTCAAATCCCACTTTCTCACATGCTTAATTTTAGTGAGCCAATTATATGTTGACCATTAGTGAACTCATTTTCATTTGTTGTAAAGCCTTGAGAATTTTCAAAATTTGGTTTATGTTGGGTACTTTTCTCAAAATGAAGGTAAATTCCTAGTGAATTTCCCTAGGGTATGTATTAAGAGAAAACAAATCTCATCTTCTAACTTTCCTCCCAAATTATCTATCTACATGTACATGTGTATTGAATTTGTTGTATGGACATGTCTGCAATTGCATATAATTGGAGGAGAAGGTGGCGATGATATAATTCTAGGGAGGAAATTAGAAAGAGAAACCCTAAAATCATAATGATATTCATGATTCCTAGTGATGTTGATGTTGAGGGCATCTTTTCTTCATGTGTGAATCCATGCTAAGGATTCTTCTTGCTATGCCATCTAAGGCAATTCAAAATTCTATCATTTGAATATAGAAGAAGGAATTCTCTAATCCTTCTCATTTATTTAATTTTTCATTGTAAACAAATGGTGTTCCTCTTTTGTTAAATGAAAGTTTTTTTTTTGTATAATTGTGGACCTCATATCACTAGTAGGTAGATCATTCTTTCATCCAACATTGGGGCTAGCCCCAACCTAAGCTACGTCTACCTTAGAAAAAAATTAGAACTGAGGTCTTAAGAAAAGGTGCCATTATCAAAATTGTCTTCTCCATTTTGTTTATTGTCATTTTCCCATTGATAGGGATTTGTTTTTATGCCCGCATAGGGATAGCTTCTTGCAAGCTAATTCATAAGCTCTATGGTATGATATGTGGATTTCACATTATTTTTAGTCATCCTTTAGGGATATTTAGAATCAAGCTGAGTATAGTTTGGAAAGGAGCAGTGAAATGAGCTATGTGCTAGTGGGATAACTACCAAGTTGTGGATATATGTATTAGGTTAATGGAACTGATTAGAATGATTGCATTCCCAGGATATAATTTTCATGTACAAAGTTACATGGTTGTGACCTTTAATTTGATTGTTGCTACTATTTATTTCAGTGTGTAAGTATTGTTAAATTTTCCCATATGATACCTTCATATTCTATAATGTGCTAACAAGTACCATCTTTTGGGTGTATTTATTTTTCGTGTTCTGCAGAACATATTTATTAATACCTTGGAGTTGTGATATTGTAGGTAGTGGATGCACCTGATATTTTTACAGTGATTAGAAATATACCACATCTTTCTAACTTTTTGAATTCACTTTATGGTTTTCAATACAAGTCATTCTTTGTCACCTTTGGTGAGCATTTCCCTTGCATTTAATATCTTTCAAGTCTAATTTCAATGCAAATATAGAAACATGTTGACTATGAATTATGGTTGTTATGCCCAAAGAATGTTGCAATAGAGTTACAACATTACATGTGTGGCTTCCATATGGTATCCAAAGCTCTAAGAGAGGAGGCACTATCTCCAAAGTGGTCAAAACATGAGTTACAACACAAAACCAACCATCCAAAGGGTGATATTTGTCCAAATAAGCAGACTGCCCCCATCAAATGTGCAAGAAATGGTAGAAGACCACCCAATTTTCCATCATATATAAAATAACCTCCTCCAAATGTGTAATCTTCCACATGTTCAAAGAATCCCCCAAAGAAAGATAAAAAATTCAATAATTAGCCTTCCATGCATGATCATGTGTGCAACTAGCCATATGTGTGGAAGATGAAGGACCATTCCACATGATAGAATAGATCATGAGTGTTATATAATAAATGGAATAGAATAAACCATGTTTCAAATATGGTTAATTGTAATAGATCCTTTAGATCTATTGTAGGACAAGGGGAATTAGGGTTGGTAAGAAAAAACCGGTCCTTAAATCCTCCAAGTGAATCTAGCTTCAAGATGGAAAGTGTTTACCTGATAGTGGTTGATACGAGGCACTTACGGGCACATGATACCAACAAAAGTAACTACTAGTTGTCATATTACAACACATGAAAAATCCAATGTGAGATCTACTTATAACGTTGTGGGAGGTATCATTTCTAGTCTAAATTGACCAGCCAAGGGGGCACCTAGAGACTTATATCCAAGATCATTATGCTTCACAGGATTCATCTTCATGTTGTATCACCTTTGGTGACTTGATTCATTCATCACAGAGATTTTCTATGCAATCTTTGTTGAAGATCCAAAACAAATATTTGACATGACATTTGATAGTCTAAACTGCAAGCATGGGGCATTATTTATATAGAAACATTGTGGCATGATGCATAATTTACTTGGCATACATAGTCAAGATACATGAGGAATTGTCATTTGTGTTATAGAGGAAGTTCCAACCAACATTAGTTCATGATGAAGACGTGGGCAGTATAAAATGCTCCATTCATGGAGTCCTATCTTTCCATGATGGCAGAACATAACCAACATCTCCGCCATCTTTTTTTGGCCCTCCAAAATGATATTCTCAGCAAAATTGTGGTGCCCTATATTGGATGGATGATAAACCCAAGATTTCCATAAATTAAGGCATATTCTTAGCAAACTAGAGGGTATATTGAAGGGTGAAAAAATTAACTTATTTGTTTTAACTTATGGTTGGATTATTGGGTAGATTGTACAAGCAGTGATACTCCTCCAGCACCTGCACCAAAATAACAACCTAAGAGATGAATTTGGGGATGAATTATGAACAGAGTTAAGGTTATAAACAAATGAGGTTTGGACCATCATGTTTGAGATAAACAAAACCTCCTTGGTATCTCTTTTATCTTTGAGGCTTATGAGAAACATACAAATTATTTTACATTTAGTTTTCTGAACTTTCTCTTTCTAGATTTTGATATTTTATGATAGTTGGGAATGAATGTCACCTACAACATCACTGGTTCATACCTAAGCAAAACTCAGAATAGACACTTTGAGAGTATATTTCAATCTCTTCTTTTCCATTGTGTATTTGGTACAATCAAGTTTTTTTTGAAGATTTAGGTTGTCACTTTGTGCCTATTGACAACATGCAACAAATGAACTAATTTTGAAGTATACATGATTGTGCCATGGAAACAACAATATAAATTTGACGGAGCATTGAGACTAGGATGACATTTTCACTAAGTTTTCATTGGAAAGTTATGCAAGTTGTTAGGTTGTTGTCACGATTGATCAAACATTCATCTCTTTACCATAGATTTATGCTTGGAGACTTATTTTCTTGACCTCATCTTGAATGCTTGATTATTTATGGAGTATTTATGGGCTTTATCCTTGGAACACTAGGCCTCTCCAACTCAATTTATGAACAAAACATTTAATGTAGTCATGAATTTGTTTATAATTTCAAGCAAAAAATGTTTTGTTTCAAACCATAATGCATCACTTTGTAGCCATGTAAGGGATACATACATGGGATATGAAGAAATTTATTGTTGTTTCTCTTCATGATTCCCTTTTATCAAGAAGTAAGTGACCCTGTATTGGGTAGGAATTTTGACTTGAGTGTATTCTCTTCCTCAATCTGGAATAGTTTCAGCCTCCTCAA
Organism: Picea glauca; assembly: GCA_000966675.3. Classification (NCBI taxonomy): domain Eukaryota; kingdom Viridiplantae; phylum Streptophyta; class Pinopsida; order Pinales; family Pinaceae; genus Picea; species Picea glauca. The sequence goes on along the minus strand of JZKD02S1116821.1, from coordinate 408,818 downwards.
GTGTAATCAACATCTCGATTAGGGTTCTTTCAGAAGTATCAGGCATTTTGTGAACACGTACGAGGGATATATGTGCCTAAATATTATTTTCCAACAATGCTCTACCATGTCATCTCCTCAACACATGAATTATCTCACCCATAGTGCATCATTGGAGCAGACTTAGGCAACAAGGAATGGCAGAGCACCCTTCTACAAAAAGACACATGTGGTAGTAGTACACTAGACTTGCCTCATAATGGAGATAGGGGAGACAAGAATTGGAGAAGACTAGAGGAAAAAGGAAATGTATTATCTTATATATACTTTACCTTCACCACGTGGAGGTTTTTAAGAGAGTTTTGGAGTCACATTTGTGGGCCTATAATGTAGGATTCATCACACACTTTTGGGTATGTGCCCACACATGAAGAAAAATTCATACATTAGAATTTAGGAGTCATAATGCTTGGTGTATGAAGTATCCCTTGATGAATTACATTGGGTTTTGAATTGACCTTGTGAGCTCCTTTACATAATACATATTTGAGGGCCCCTTGTTGAACAAGCATTGGATGCAGTGGCGTCATTTGGAGATTTATTATTGGATGATAGTGGGAGTTTTGGCCCACTTGGAGGGGCAAGAGCTACATTTAATATTTTTTTGAGCAAAGGAAAAAATCAAGGAAGATAAGTTAAGCATTACCCTTTTCCCCCTAAAAGGATCAAAATATACATGGGGAGATAAATGGCCCTAGAAACATGCCAAAGTAGAATTGTAGGTGCAACATTTCAACGATTGATCAAAATATGTTTATGTGTTTATATATTATTGCACATCGACTTATAAAATTACTTATATCTCAAAAATATACTGATAGGTGACAACCTAGAAAGACACCAAATTGATGTATGAGACCCGCTTGTTTGTGGGAAAATGAACAAGCCCTCTATGTAACGTCCCCGACCATCCATGCCCGAACACGCTACACCAGAGAATTCTTTCATTCTCTCTACGGAACATACACTAACATACCCAGTATCCAACTGAGCTATGCCGCATAAATTTTTCAAACTGCATGCAATTAAAATATACACACACAGAACTCTTGCGGAAGCATTATATACATAAAACATAAACAACCAAATACATGTGTAAATGAACAGATTCACACTGAAATAAAAGTAACATATACATGCAGCATATACAGGAAATACCCATAAAAATAAACACAGTTGTAAATGCACATATGATAACCCATAAAAATAAGCACGTAAATAACAATGCAACATGTAAATTTATCACACAATTGGCCCTTATCTTGGTAATAATGTCACCAACTACGTGCAGACCTTCCATGAACCTCCCAGCCTTAGACCACACTATTCATCACTCTCAACAGTGAGTCACCCCTGAGATGGGACTAAACTCCACCCGGGTAAAGGGATTCCTATCCAGGCTAAAGGCTCATGGACAACAGAAAAGACTCTGTCTCAGGTGCCAACTCAAACTGACAACCCACAGTCCCTCATTCCCCATATGCATGTCCCACCCAGGAAGTGTGCCCCTTCTCTGCTCAACAGTCCTTTAGTTGCTCCACTTCCTTTCCGAGCTTCAACAATAGGCCATACAGGAAGTCTCAGAGCACTATAGTTCCATTTTAGCACCTTCAGGAAATCAATTCCCAACAATTCTCTACTCAGAGAATTGCTCACAGGCCTGAAAACCCACCTCTTCAATATCCCACGGGACTGACAACCCTCTTCTTCAATCCATCTCCCAAGCTAACTAGCTATAACATCACAACATGGCTATGGATATAGGTTCAGATATAGTGACAGGAAATATGAAGGATAACTTACGATGTGAGTGAAAGATCATGGTATGGATGAATGGATGATTCCCTGATGGAAGGAATGATGGTTCGAATGATGGAAAAGATGGGAAAATGAACTAAGTCCCCATAATATGTATGCATGTCCCCAACTTGACACTTGTCCCCAAATTTGGAACTTAGGATAAAATAATTATCCATACTTTATACTTTAAGAAATATTAATATAATATTCCGTTTTGGCTTAAGCTCCCTAGCTTAGCCCCTTTTCCTTAACTTTTATCCCCCACCCTTTCCCTAACTAGTGGAGTTTAGTCCCCCATACTCTTTTATCGTGGTCGGTCTGTGCGCAACGATGTATTTTATATTAATGCAGAGACATATACAAAAGTAGATGCATTGGCCTTTAACATCTAGGCTCTCTGGCGTAATCAAAACATAATCATCCTAGCTTATAATAAGTAGATCACCAGCCTATAAAACACAACATATACACAAAGGCTCCCTATCCTCAAAATCGCGCGCACTTAAGTTGTTGCATGCAGTATCCTCGAATGTGCCCATTTCATAATTTTACTGCACAGTACATGCACACACTACGCCATGGGAGATGCATGCCAAAAATATATAAGACAACTCACCAACGTAAGTATATTTTCATTTACATTTACATTTGGGTTTATCCTAGGGATATTACAATCCCCTCCCCTTTTTTATGCACTGTCCTTAGTGCATCATGTACACATATGCAACAAATTTTTCAAAAATCCCTGGTGCATTATATACCATGTACCATTCGAATTCTTTAAAATATCCAAGCTTTAGCTATTGAAAGATTGTTATCCATCTATTGCTCTACTTTCCAGCACCAATTCTGGCACTCATACTGCAACTTGAAGTCAATTGCTCTATTCCATAGAGCTACTTCAAGAAATAATTCAACTCATTGTTCCTTATTGCATGCTTCAATTAAAAGTCATTGAAGCAACAACTGGTTGTAGATCCATGATGTTCCACCAGCCTTAGATATCGCTGCTGATAAACTCTCAGCAGCGTACCACTCCTGAGCATGGCTTTGAATCCATCGGGGCAATGTCTTCCCAAGATAACCATGACCCACAATCAATATCTGCATATTCTAGGCCAAGGTACCAAACCTTTTCAACACTCCAACCAACGATCTCTCTTCCCCACATGCCTATACAACCCAAGGTAGTATGCAACTTCACTATCCAATAGTTCATCAACTGCACAACTTCCCTTCCAGTGCTCCATCATAGGCTGGATAGGAAGTCTCAGAGCACCGTGGCATTAGGAGTTCCAACTTTAATCATTATCATCTCACCTGCAGCATACACATGAAATTATCATGAGAGAGCATTATAAAAATTCCATTTTATAAATCCAATTAATTTCATAAGGAATTCGACTTTTTCCCAAAATATGAAATTCTATTTCATAATTTTTAATCATTGTTGGAATAATAGAATATAGTTTTCCTTATGTCTTTCAGCAAGCACCATGCTAAATACCATTTTTCCTGCAATGATTATATATTTCATACAACCAACAGATTGTCATCATTTTCTGTACATCATAATTCTACATGTACAACACCTTATGCCATGATCTTAGAATTGCATGTACCTAGAAATTCAATCAAAATTACCAAACAATTTAACCAAATAGAATGACTCATCATTCTATGCATATTCATGTTCATAATTAATAACATTAAGTTCATTTCTTCAATTTCCTGAAAAGGAAAATTTATGTAGTCACTATTCCTGTGACTACCTCACTTGCAACTTTCCTGTTGCAATGTTTAACAGTTTCTGAAGTGTTCTCAACTTCATGAGTTAGCAACATTTCAAGCATTAGTATAATTATTTCTATGCAAAAAAATATATACATGCACTCACAAAATGCATTCAGCAAAATGCATTCAAGTATACAATTCCATCGTATATGAGTGCAACTCTACCACTTACCAGGCATGAGTGCAACTCTCAATGCCTATTTATTCAATCCACGTTTGCATTGATTTTCAGAATGACCTTTATCTAAGTCATGCATCTCACCATCCATAAATTGGAAATTTGGCCAATGTTTTGAAACATCTCCACACACTTCCCATTGTCTTCACAATTACTTGGATGCCTTCCTTTTTGTCCTGAACACTACACCAAGAATACAATTCTATAGTGTTTATTAGTGTTAGCAAAAATGTTGCAGTCCAAGTTTTATTTAAAGGTAGGAAGCTCATTAGGTATTTGTGTGGCACATAACCTTTCTATAACCATACCTTTCCATATCCAACCATGTATTGATCTCATACATGACTAGATTTCTTAGCATCATTCCTATCACAAGTTATTATCTTTTATTTTATTTGGTTATTGTCTCATAACCAAATTAACATGACATGTTACTATGTCAGTGTGTGCATTCAAAAGCTAAAATCTTTGATAACTATAACATGCCTCTATCCTTTACCACACCTAGTGGTAACTTATTCGTGTCAATGCACTTAAAAAATACCATACCGTGTATTATAACAATTCAATTTGAGGAAATTCTTACCTGTATTTCCTTTTGGCAATTATGCAACATAATTTCAAAAGGGAAATACTTACCTGCATGGCTGCCATTAAACAAATTTAATGCTACCTGAATAGATGATGACAGTAGAATTTACCATGCCTCTTTATCAGCCTTATAATCAACAATCCAACCTTATGTTGCTTCCTTCCATGTGCAACAACATTATCAAAAACACTTGCAAACATGCAAGCATTCTCACTTTATGGTTGTCCGAACAAGCCATACAATACTTGCTGCTACAGAAATTGCAACAACTTCTTTCTCCCTGCATCATGTTTCCTTGTTTATCCCAGAAGTCTTCCATTCTTCCAGATTCCTGAATCTTCATGTGCTCTTCACTGTAACCACTGTGCATGATTATTTATGATCTGAGCACATGCTAGCCAAATAAATATTGGCTACCTTTTCTTTTCCATCCAAATACTAAACTGATATTAAACTTCAGCTTTTATTTATTTCCTGGATCCATCGATCCCAACTGATACTTGGATGAATTATAATTTCAATCATGTTATCTTATAGACTATGGATCTTCAACATCCATTTATTTTTCAGACTGAACTATTCCATTTCTTTCTTGACTGAATAATTTAGTATTTGGGTTTTCTTACATTCTTCTCTACTCCTTGCCAACTAGCCTCAAACTTGGCTTTCATAGCCAATCTCTTATCATACTGTAGGGATGCACATATGCCTCCTTCTCTAGCTGCATAGAATTAATTAAAATACTTAATGCTTCTTTTAATTTACTAACATAATTCAAGTGGTACTTCCACCCCCTGGAAATGTCACTCATGGCTCCATGCCATTTGAGATGGATTCTTCTCAGGCACCATCTCTTTTTCAATCAAAACCATGCATGGAACCATTTTCATTTTTATGGTTCTTTACTGACTCTCTATAGAGATTCATTCCACTTTTAAGTCTTTCTTGGCTTTGACATCTCCATGCTATTATGGAAATATCTTCAATACTTTTGGAATGCATCAATAATATCTACTAGTATTCTTGCTTTCCCTCTTGGAGTGTTTTCATGCATTCCCATTTGCTTGATATCTACCCCATGAATTGTTCTTCCATTATCCTAGGATGTTCATGGAATTGCAACTACATATTATGCTGATATTAATTTTCAGCATCCCACTATTATTCAGATCCCTCTGATCCAACTCCTACATGACCCAATTATATTTCCAGTCATGTTTTTTGAGTAACCTTGGACAGTTAACATCAACTTCCTTCATGAGGTACTTGATTTATCCCTTCCTTAACTGATCATATCAGTACTTGGATTTTCTTGTTGGCTATTACTTTCCCTTGTCTTGACCAATCTGATTTCAACCTACAATCCACTTCTATCATGCCATATTGATGCCCTTCATACCATGCTTCCACTGCGCACTTTGATAACCATAAGGGAAACATTACTCTACAATTGCATATATAATCCCTGGATATGATGCACTTCTTATCCATATATGCACTAAGCCTCTTTCTTTATCTGATGACTATCATTCTGATAGTCAATTCCTTTTATAATAGATCTGACTCTAATGTATTGCTTAATATGTATATTGGTTTCCTTGGGAGTGTTCACTAATTCATTCACTACTTGATCTACTCCTTTGCCCAAATTCCATTGAATACATTAATAACATGAGATGACTTCATATAGTGGCTTCCAAAGACTTTATGGCTGGCATGGCTGCGCCAAGATTCATGCCTTAACCTTTTGTAGTCTTGGCTTTTGATATATATATATATATATATATATATATTGTCATATCACTCTTTCTATGAGTACCTCGGCTTATTTTTAAACAAATTTTCCACCTTCTCACTTGTAAAGCACTAAAAAAATTTAACTCTTCAAAAATGTGCAGCCAACTAAATTTGTTATGCTAAATAATTTAACAAATTTATGAAATATGAACCATTCTGGTTCAATAATATATATCAGAATTCTTTCTTCTGATTTCTTGTAAATTTGAATGCCCAGATCAATTTTCTGGGTGAATATTTAGATTCCACTTTCCAACACCTTTCCAATGCCTACTCCCATGCTAAATTTTGAGTCTTGAGCATAAAGTTATGGCTATTTAAAAATTGCCCATTAATTTTTCTGTTCATTTTTTATTTATTTTTAACTTGGCACTACTATGCACTGTAACATGCATTTTTGTACCTACTCCTTTGGATTTTTCGTAGGATCTCAATTGGGTTTCTTCGTATACCTATTATGGACACTCTTTCTAAGTTTCATCTCTTTCTGGGTTCTTGGCTGCTAGTTACAGCCTGCTGAAATACCAGACCAAAATACCATATTGTAACTGGTATGCTACATGTACCTTATTTTCCATATTAAACACTTTTAACATGCCTAGAAATTTAATTGAGCTCTGGGACTATCTTCTATGGCTCAATATCTTCCATTGACTTCTCCTGCACCTCAATCTGATTCCGAAGCAGAAAGTTATGGCTCTTTGAAGTTAGTTGGGTCTTAAAATTTACCCTCCATTGTTTGCGTTGTAACTTTCTCATAAAAGCTTCGTTTGACGAATGGTTTACACCATTATAAAGCTCTCTTCGAGGTATTTTATTTGATCTGCAAAAAGAGAGTGCAACTTCAATATACCTCTGTCTCTTGGTTTTTGAGTTTCTAAAAACGCTCTTAAGGGCCTCAAAAACACGCTGCAAAAAGATGGCGTTCAAATGATATAAAACGTCGCAGAAAATCACTGGTTTTTTGTTGTTGTTCACCCTTCAAACAACTTCACGTGCACAAATTTCAACTTGTAAACCCATATTCTCCATGCACAACAACAACACAAGGTAAATATTTCTTTTCACACTTTAAAACCACTATGTATCACTTCTCCGTCGCACCAATAACTTGCGTGCACTACTTTTATGTCGCGTGCCAAAATCCACAACGCATAGTTTTGGTTCTTGCACTATTACCTATTGCGCGTAGTTTTTGTATTGTGCGTTGATATTCCATGCGCATTATACTCTACGTGTTGCACCATGCCAGATTTTTGTACATCTCCACCACTCACCAAAACTCTACGCACACCACTAACCAAATGGTCGCGCGACAACATATACCCACATTGCGTGCACCAATAAAACTCCTTTGTGTTCTGCCAACACTGCGCACACCACGTGCGCCATTATTATGTGTGTGCACATCGTGAGATGCTAAATTTATCGTGCGGTCCTTTACACCAACATTTTTCCACACGGCGCCTAAATTTAGCGCGCACACCCGCACACTAACATTTTTCCACGCAACACTGAAATTTAGCACGCACACCTGCACACTAACATTTTTCCGCGCGGTACCAAAATTTAGCGCGCACACCAGTATGCCAATATCTTTCCGCATAGTGCCGAATTTTACCTATCATAATCTTTTCACTGCGCATCATGCATTTTTAGTGTGCCCACCTGTGCACATTTATTTTTTTGCGCATCAATCCCTCGTGAATTTTGCTGTAGAAATTGGGGCTTTTACTTAACGTTTTCCCCAATTTACCATAGACATTCTGCAACCATGAAATTTTTTCAATTTCACCATGATAACACTAGATCAACCTCTGCAACAATAAATCGTTGTGGGTTGACATTTCTAGAATGAATTTACCCAAAATCAATTCACGAATTGATGATTTTATTTACTAAATTCGCTCCATCTGTCATGGCTTCACTGTAACTTCAAATTCAACCCATTCTAGATCTGAATTTTCTAGAGCAGATATTAAATCAAGAATATCACATCACTTGGCCGAATTTCTCCTTTTTCTCATGAATTTAACAATAGAAATTGGGGATTTTCCCCAATTCCGCCTAGTTGTTGTTACTTTTTACCATTTTCTCTACAAACTGAAATTTGGCCACTTCAAAATAAATCCTCTGTGACATTTCACTTCAACTCAACTTTCTCGACCCATATAGGTTCGGTGTTGAAAAATAAATCTCTGATACCATATTGTAACATCCCCGACCATCCATGCCGGGCCACGCTACACCAGATAACTCTTTTGTTCTCTCTATGGAACATACTATAACATACCTAGTATCCAAATAAGTTATGCCACATAAATTTTTTGAACTGCATGCAATTAAAATATACACACACATAACTCTTATAGAAGCATTACATACATAAAACGTAAACAACCAAATACATGTGTAAATGCACAGATTCACACTGAAATAATAGTAACATATACATGCAGCATATATAGGAAATACTCATAAAAATAAACACAGTTATAACTGCACATATGAAAACCCATAAAAATAAGCACGTAAATAACAATGAAGCATGTAAATTTATCACACAATTGGCCCTTATCTTGGTAAGAATATCACCAACTGCATCCAGACCTTCCACGAACCTCTCAACCTTAGACCACACTGTTCATCACTCTCAATAGTGAGTCACCCCTGAGTTGGGACTAAACTCCACCCGGGTAAAGGAATTCCTATCCAGGCTAAAGGCTCATGGACAATAGGAAAGCCTCTGTCTCAGGTGCCAACTCAAACTAACAACCCACAGTTCCTCATTCCCCACATGCCTATCCCACCTAAGAAGTGTGCCCCTTCTCTACTCAATAGTCCTTCAGCTGCCCCACTTCCTTTTTGGGCTTCAACAACAGGCCAGACAGGAAGTTGTTAAGACCTAATATTGGCTCATTACCCCTTAATTGGGGCATATTATATTAGTAATGTTATTTTATTTATGTCATCTTTAGGCAATTAGTTGTAATTATACCTCCTAGTCTCCTATATATACCAAGGAGACATTTTCATTTTGAATAATCTTGTACTTGAACATTTAAGTGGGTTAAAAGGAGGTTTCTCCCTTGAAGAGACTTATTATCTGAAATTATCTCTTTTTCAAGGCGTTGAGTACTTTTTCTGAGGTTTTTCTATGCTATATTGGTATTTGGTTCTTAACATATGGTATCAGAGCTCAAGGTCTTGGGGTTTCGCTGCTACATCTGAGACACCTTGGCATTTTCCCTATAAATTTTTTTCTAAAATGTTTCAAAATAAACGTATTGGAGGATATTTAGTAGACGGATCAAGGTACGTTGGGTTCAAAATTCATCTCTTTAGGCCTTATACTTTTGGAGATACATCCTATACAATATAGGGTTCTGGAATCATCCTGAAATGAGTCATTGCAGAATTTTCACTATAAAAAAAAATTCGTAATGTTTCAGACCCTGAACCTAGAAGTCTATTTACAGAAATTAGTAAGGTATCTGTGGTAAAAATTTCAGCTTCTGGGTCATCATAACTTTGTAGATACACCCTGTGTAAGATAGGGTATCTGACTAGTCTCAAGAAGGTGTTCCAGGTAAAATGATCATAACTTCTTCCTAGAGTATCCAAATTGAGTGGGACTAGTTTCATTGGATCATGGATAGTCTGTAGTATTTCGGGTGTGAGTTTCATAATTTCATATCAACTATTTTGTGCGGGGCATGCTATACAAGTGAGATCTCCTGGAAAGGAAAAAAATCGGCAAGTTGTGGGGAAGTTACATTAAATTCCACTTGGAACATCCAATTTTGATCAGACCTGTGGCATTGCAGAGAAGAAATATTAGAGAACTACATAAAAGAAAGTTTCATACCCAGAAGGGCTGAAACTTGGGAGATACAACAGAAGAAATATTGTCTAGCAGAACCACCTCAAAATCAAGGTTCAAAAGTGATACTTGGCCAACATGCCACCAAAAAAGGGAACTTCTACACTAACTAAGCCTCCAGAAAATCCTACTTGGACTCTTTTTGAAGGTGAAGAAATGTGTAGGGACATAAATGAACTACAAAAGAAGATGGATTCAATGGAAGCTAAGTTGGATACAAAGATGGATTCAATGGAATCTAAGTTGGATACTAAGATGGATTCAATGGAAGCTAAGTTGGATACTAAGATGGATAGTTTAAAAGGGGATATCATGGAAGTATTGAAAAAATTTGTAACAGAGAAGACACCTGAAAGTGAAAATGCATCCCATGAAATTCACGATGAGGACACAAGGAAGGTGAATCAATAATGGAGAAACTCCAACTTTGGTTTGAAGACGAACCACGTTCCTAAGATTGATATGAGGAAGTTTGATGGAAAGGACCCAATCACAT
>JZKD02S1116821.1:381459-395128 GCA_000966675.3 Picea glauca | reverse complement strand
TAAAAGGAGGTTGCCCCCTCAAAGAGGCTTATTATCTGAAATTATCTCTTTTTCAAGGCGTTGAGTACTTTTTCTGAGGTTTTTCTATGCTATATTGGTATTTGGTTCTTAACAGAAGTCTTAGATCACTGTAGCTGCAGTTTAGCACCTTTAGGAAATCAATTCCCAACAATTCTCTCACTCAGATAATTGCTCACAGGCCTGAAAACCTGCCTCTTCAATATCCCACGGGCCTAACAACCCGCTTCTTCAATCCAACTCCCAAGCTAACCAGCTACACCATCAAAAAATGGCTATGGATACAGGTTCAGATACAGTGACATGAAATATGAAGGATATCTTACTACGTGAGTGAAAGATCATGGTATGGGTGAACGAATGATTCTATGATTGAAGGAATGATGGTTCAAATGATGGAAAATATGGGAAAATGAACTAAGTCCCCACAATATGTATGCATGTCCCCAACTTGAAACTTGTCATGTTGGGAGCTACTTTGGCCCACTTGTCCCCAAATTTGGAACTAAGGATAACATAATTATCCATACTTTATATTTTAATAAATATTAATATAATATTCCTTTTTGGCTTAAGCTCCGCAGCTTAGCCCCTTTTCCTTAACTTTTATTCCCCACCCTTTCCCTAACTAGCGGAGTTTAGTCCTCCATACTCTTTTATCATGGTCGGTCTGCACGTAACGATGTATTTTATATTAATGCTGAGACATATACAAAAGTATGTGCACTAGCCTTTAACATCTAGGCTCTCTGGCCTAATCAACACATAATAATCCTAGCTTATAATAACTGGCTCTCCAGCCTATAAAACACAACATATACACAAAGGCTCCCTAGCCTCAAAATCATGTGCACTTAAGTTTTTGTGTGCGGTATCCTGGAATGTGCCCATTTCATCATTTTACTGCACAGTACATGCATGCACTACGCCATGGGAGATGCATGCCAAAAATATATAAGACAATTCACCAGCTTAAGTATATTTTCATTTACATTTACATTTGGGTTCAGCCTAGTGACATTACACTCTATGCATCCCACAAACATAGGGGTCTCATACATTAATTTGATGCTAGTAATGTCCTAGAAAATATGAATATCTTGACAATAATCAAAATTGTATTTTTACATTTCTATGTCTCCATAAGTTCTACATTGAGTTCTATACTTTAAAAAACACGTCAAAACCCTTACCTTAGCATTTTCCTTTCGCTAGATCCATTAGCCCATACAACTTGATAAGAGTTGTCCATGAGATGCATTTCCATCATCAAGACCTGCATGAATCATAAAAGACAAATTCTTTATATGAGTAAATAATATATAAGAAAATAAACAAGCATTTATTTATGTAAAATACTCTAGAAAAAACTTAAGTGGTCGCATAACTTAATGAGATTCTCTTTGTTTCGAGAATAGGTTATTCTCTACTAAACATGGTCAACCACATGAAGGTGAAAGCTCATATGGCCCCTCTTCCCTCCTCACATTGCTCTCAATTCCCCATACCCAACAAATGATTTTTTTTATATATAAAAGATATAGACATTCATGCATAACTAGGCTAGTCATCAAAACATATGAACATATAAACATTGAAGCATAATGCAGTAATTCATATAAACAATGTATTGGATTATTGAGAGGGGGGGTGATTCAATAATAGAGAAATATTAACCTTTTTAACCATATAATGAAAGTGTTATATCAATGTAGCATTATCATCCAATTTTTCCAGAGTAAATAAATAATGAACAATCATACACATACACAGTACACCGATGTTTTTACGTGGAAACCCAAAGAGGGAGAAAACCACATAATGTTTTTTCTTATATGTCTTGAATAATTACATTCATTGGAAGCACCAACTTCCTTTGTTTTTCAATTGCAACAGGAAGGAGGCTCCAATCCCCCTAGTTTCTCAGGCTACAACCTAAGGGAATCTCCAACTCCCCAATTCTCTGGCTACAACCAGAAGGAGGCTACAACCCCCTATGTTCTCCGGTTACAACCGGAAGGTGGCTACAACCACCTGTCCTTTCCCCATCCAACCGCCCTGACGTATAAGTAGAATGATGGAACCACTGTCACACTATCACTGTGAGATATACTTCTATAAACCTGTACCAATCAACCTGCACCAAACAACACATACCAATAACCTGAACCATGCATCAACCTGTACCTCAACCTATAATCAACATGTACCATAAACAAGTGCATCAACCATGCACCAACCTATACCTCAACCTCAACCAAAATCCCTCATCAATTTCATCATCCAAATCTGATTTGTAACTCTCTAATAGACCTAGTGTATATGATCACATACCTGCAAACCTTCCTTAACAACAAGAGACTAGCATTTTCATCAAACTTTAATTTAGTTTCACTTGACTAGTTTTGGATTAGTCAACAACACTAACTTGAAATAATCATAACTATGTACCTGTAATGAATAAAGATATGAAAATAGTACACAATGTTCTTCAATCTATTTTATGCAATTCCTCCAGGTGTCACTATTTGGAACCTCTCAGAAAAGGAGTTATAGAAAAAATGACATACCTTGTTGAATTATGGCTTATTCTAGAGAGCGAACTTGTAGAGCATGCCCTGCATGAAATAATTGTTGTATGATTCGAAAAATTGTACAAAGAATACTATAGATTGTACTCTAACCAACACATTTGGTATTACTAAAGTTGGATCTGTTATGAAGAAGTTATGACGTTTTTACCCGAAACACTTGTTTTAGACTAGTTTCAAGACTAGCCACAAACCCTATTTTCCACAGAGTGTAACTCAAACAATACAACGACCAACAAGATAACATTCATACCACAACTACTTGGATATGTTTCCTCAATGTCCTCCCAATTTTAGAGTCTGAATCATTCTAGAAAAAAATTTATTGCGAAAATGGCGAGTTGACCTGTAAATAACATACCTTAGAAATAATCATCAAAAGAATTTATCAGAGTAATTTTATCCTCCTTTGAATTTTGGCCTTCTTTACTTCACCTTCCATCTAAAATTTGGCTTAGATATCCTTTGGTTACCTTAGTCACCTATAGATATTGAATATGCTCAAGTGTGATAGAAATGAGAGAGCCTTTCCTCTTATTTATACTTTCATGTAGCTTCCTTAGAAGCATCTTCTAGACCACTTTTTCCACATAGCCACTTTGTCCACATAGTCACCTATGTCCAACTTTGCCCAATTTTCCACTTGTCAATATATCCAATATCCACATGACTACTTAACCCATTTTCCTCATTTTAGGGTTAACCTTCTTATAACCACTTTCCATAATTAGAAAGTTCTCCATTTACTTTGTTATTTAAATGACCCTCCTTGACTTTGTCACTTCACTTTATTATTTAAATAATCCTCTTTGACTTTTCCACTTCACTTTATTGTTTAAATAATCCTCTTTGACTTTGTCACTTCACTTTATTATTTAAATAATCCTCTTTGACTTTTTCACTTCACTTAATTATTTAAATAATTTCTTCTTTGCAAGCACTTTGACTTCTTTGACCTTTTGGAGCTTCAAGCCAACAAATGAGGGTCCTCCAACTTCGTAAGGCCATAAATCTCAAACCGTGAGGAATAATGTGACATTCCACATACCATGAGAAATGACATGACATGTACTATCCATCTAGAATAGTATTACCTGCAAATATATCAAAAATCATACCATTATATATCAAACAAACTTGGGTCCATTACCCAAACCTTTGTGCTACCAAAATTCGCTACCGAACTTTCTTCAAGGTTTGACATCAATGAAAACAACCCAAATAATCAACAATATCCCCCTTTGGAATTGATGGAAACACTTTGTGATGCAGACCCCCAAACCCTCAGGTCCAAGGTTCGTGCAGGATCGTTCTAATCTGCCCTTTGAGCCTGATTGACTCGTTGGTTTCCCCTCAGGAAATACCCTTCACACACAACAGTGTATCCACAGGTCCTTATGGGTTGAGCCCGCTTGAAAAAACACTAGGCACCAACTCAAATATTCCGATCAAACAATATGATCACACCTTTCACGATTTTGGAACTTCGGATTTCACGACTTCACGACTTCTCCTTCTGAGTTTCTTGACCCTTCAAATGTCGAAACCTGAAATGCCGATTCGTCGAAATTCTTATCGCGTTTCACGAATTTGGGAATCTCGGGACAGAAGACCCCAATCCCTTGTCCTTGAAAATGTCGAAATACTGACTCCCGACACGTTCCACAAAGGTTGGCCCCACAACAGACTTCTCACTTCATCGGGATTTCAGACTTCACAATTTCATGAATCTAGATGCAAAGCTCCCAACTCTCTAACCTCTGAACCCTGAAACAGTCAACAAGGATTGACTCCACCTTTTTGACGAGGACACGCCACCTGTCCACTCAACCACTTCCTCTCTCTGACGTAGACTCCTGCCACTTGTCACTCTTTCAAGTTTTCAGGACTTTCTCTCCTAAAGTGCTATCTCCTCCATCTCCCGACACCCGAAATGATGAAATCCTGAAACTCTAATCCAATTCTTTCCGTAACTCACGACTTCGGGACTTTCGTTTCACTGTGCTCAACTCCTTGGCATTAGGATCCGCAAAATTCCGAAATGATCTGACGGCTGGTGTAAATCACGATCAATGGTCCACGTTGATTCTGGATTCTAGAGTGGAAAGCTTGCTCACCTTTAACCACCCTGCAACTTCTCTAGATCCTACAGTCCTCACTATTTCAGGGATTCTCCATAGAGAATTATGACCACTCGCTGCTCCTTGATAACTTCTGCCAAATAAACCAAGGTTCCTTTTCCTGGACTTGATTCCTACAAAGCGACTTTGCTTTGTCTCCCCTTTGATTATCTCAAAGGCATTAACCCTCCTGAGCTTTCTTGAAAACTCGAGTCTTCAAGAAGACTCCTGTGCGCACTCCTTGCGGCAACCTTCAAATACTTCCAGGTATTTGATTCTCTCGACTCTGTGCACTTTTCTACAACAACAATCCTTCAACTCTCCCCTTGGTTGATAAGTTCTCAGCTTTCAACTAGCCTACGCACACCTTGCATGGCTCTTGTGTTTCACCTACGCTTCTGCAGGAATGAGAACAATGGTATCTCTCCTGAGATTTCAGAGATAAACTTTGAACCTCCGTCAATGCACTCCTTGCGGACGATTTTACTACACTCCTTGCAGGAACTTCTCACTTAGGTTGAGAAACAATTGAAACTCATTCTCTCTCTCTCTCAGACTTCAAACATTCAACATGAAATCATACATTCACACATTCTTAAAGCAAATGCATAACAGAGAGAATAAACAACCATAAGCATACCATTCAACATGTATACACATAAAGCATCATAACACCATGAATCTGAATCAAATCTCTTTTCATTAATTCAAACTTTTGTACATGGGTTCTTCTCTACAACTTTCTGCTATAGCTCTCTTCTTCTGCTCTATGCTCAACGATCTCTACTGTTACAATGATACAAAGGTGAGGGTGTCTATAGTTAGTTTTCCCTCCTATGCTCCTAAACTATCTAATCTGGAATTTAAAACTACCTACTTTCATTAAATATGCATAAATGCCTCTACCTACTATAGATGAGAGAGAATAGCTCATGATCTGTTTACAATATGCAAGTGTGCTTCCTCTTAACTATTACATTTAATATCTGCACATTTAAACTTTCAAAATCATTTTAACATGTGCACAAATGCGTTGGCGCTTGTCCCAACTGTCTTTCACCTTCACACTCGCTTTCTGCTGGCGATGCTCCTGCATCATACTCCCTTTCTTGAAAATTTTCATGGATTCTTGTTCATGAGATCTTACATGGTCTATCCCTGCTTATGAATTTATTCTTGATTTTCCCAGCTGGCATCTTCAACTGGATGTCCCTTCCATTTAACCAAGTATTCAAAATACTCTTTCCTCTTGGTCTTCCTGCTGACCCTCTTGTCAAGTATACTTTCCATCTGTGGATTTTCAACTACAAGCATTTGTTTAGTCCACTGAACCTCTGTCTGTTCACTATATTCTCCTACTTCTCCAGCTCTGTAAGGGTACAAATCTGAGATGTTGAATATCGGTGAAATTCCGATCCCATCGGGTAATTCAATCTCATATGTGTTTGCCCCAAATTTCTTCAAGACTCTGCATGGTCCAATCTTTTTCATTTTCAGTTTATTATATGTTCCCCTTGGGAATCTTTCTTTCCTCATATGTGCAAGAATCAGATCACCAACTTCAAACTAAAGTTCTCGCTTGTGTTGATCTACTCTACGTTTATACTCTTGACCCGAATTTTGCAAACGTTCCCTCACTTCGCTGTGAAGTTTCTTCATTGCTTCTACAAAATCCTCTGCATTAGCACTTCTAGTTTCATTCTTTTCTGAATCTTTCAATTTAAAAAATTCCCTTGGCTGCATTCCATAAACAATCTGAAATGGACTATGCCATGTTCTTTTGTTGATCGAATCATTATAAGAAAATTCCGCCTGTGGTAGAATGTGATCCCACTGACTGTGGTGTTCAGTCACTAGGCTCCTCAACAAATCTCCCAAGCTCCTGTTCACAACTTCTGTCTACCCATCCGTCTGAGGATGATAAGATGATCTAAAAGACAAACTTGTCCCCAACTTCTTCCATAAATTCCTCCATAAATGTCCCACGAACTTGGTATCTCGATCCGAAACTATACTCCTTGGCAAGTCGTGAAGTCTGATGACTTCTTTGAAAAACAGGTTCGCAATGTGAGATGCATCGTTGGTTTTCTGACATGGTATGAAATGTGCCATCTTTGAAAATATGTCTACCACCACAAAGATTGAATCAAATCCTCTTTGCGTTCTTGGCAGTCCCAATATAAAATCCATACTCACTACATCCCACGGCCTCTCAAGTATGGGTAATGGCTAATACAACCCTGTGTTCTACTTTCTTCCTTTTGTGTGCTGACAAATTCTACATCTGTCCACAAATATTTTGACATTTGTCCTCATCCCTAGCCAAAAATATGAGCCATTCAACTTTGAGAACGTCTTATCATGACCAAAATGTCCGGCCAATCCCCCACTGAGTTTTTCCTTTAGCAAATTCTCCCTCATGGAGTGATGCAGGAGCATCTCTCCACACAAGCCAGCCAGCCAGCCAGTCCACGTCAGTGCACGCATTCAATGAGGAAGAGAGGTGCATCCATCTCATATTCAAATTTTGAATTTGAATCAAGCACATTTAATGTTTGTAAGGTTTTTAGAGCCAAAAAGCCACGCCTTTGCGTAGGCGTATATGTAGATAGCCTTAATGGTTGTAAGGCTGCAATCTATATCCAATCTGGACTAGACAGCCCATTCAATGTAGAGTTAATGTAAATTGAATAGGGTAGATAGCTTTGGAGGGAAGAGCTCGAAGAGCCCCCTCCTGTAAAATATCTTGGATCTTGTTTTTGAGAAAGGGAGAGATAGCAAGAGTGAGAGAAAAGAGATAGAGAAGGAGCTGAGACTCCGTAAAAAAAGTCTTAGCTCAAACATATTGTAAAGAGGCATTTTCATATTAATACAATCAGAGAAGTTTTTCCTGCATGTTATTTGTGTATTATGAATGTCTTCATGTGTGTATCGAGGATATGTTGTAGATGTATGTTAGGTATGAATTTGCAGGGATAGATAGGTTCAACTATCTGAGGAGTTGTTTGATTTCAGGTTTGGGGATCTTTGGGGCTTCATGCCAAGAGGGCATGATAGAACACCATGGGTTCTGATAGCCATTGCATAATAGCACTTCCAGTTCCACAGAATTTGGACAAAGATGTGATAAGAGGGCACTAACTGAAATCATTAACTCAGGGAAGAGACCTCAAGGTTGTTGAACACCTTGGAGGCAAGACTGTGTGGAATAAGACACAGTAGAAGATAGAATCTCTGAGGAGTTCTGTAGAGCTCTGCCAAGAAGGAATTGAGCAGGTGCATAGAGTGCATAGAGGAACTCTGTTGAGTTCAGGAGGAAGATAGAATCATTGAGGGTTCCATAGAGCTCTGCCAGGAGGGCATCGAGCATATGCATAGGATGAATTAAGGAAGGAACTCTACTATGAGTTCAATAAGAATTCAGAATCACTGAAGATTCTGGACACTCCGCTAGGAGGGCATTGAGTTAGTTTGTAGGCAAGGAGCATAGGAAAGAACTCTTTGGGTTCAGAGAAAAAGAAGAGTCCAAAGAAGGATCTTCACAGGGTTGTTGAACACCCTGCAGACTCAACCATAAGTTGCTTGAGCAAAGGAGTTCCAGGAGGGCATCAGATTCTCCATCTAAAGGAGAAAGAAGGAAAAGGGTGAAGTCCCCTTAGAGATCTGAGTAGTGGAGAAGCTCATAAGAGATAGCACTGAGTTATCATGCAGATATTCTGCAGGTTTGCAGGAGTCATGGAAACCTTTTAAGGTTTCATAGAAGACCAAGCTCAGGAGGGACAACGTCATTAAGAATGCGGGCGAGACTCAAAGTGTAGAGTTTCCAGAGGGAAAGAGCAAATATCGAGGCCTTTGGATACTTGGAGAATTCTTCCAAGTTCAGGAAGAACGTGCATGCTCAGGAGGAGCACAACTGTCGTCGAATTAGGCCGAGAAAGAGATCTGGACTGTTGGATTTCCACGTCCAGGGAGAAGTGTAGGAGGCGCGCACAACAAGAGTAGTTGTGAGCTGTTGGATCTCACACAGATCACTGATAGTTTCCGGATATGTCAGAAGAAGAATGAGGTTTAAACCCTCATAAGCAGAGGAGAAAAGTCTCGAAACAGGCGTGGATATCGAGATTTCAGAGTTCGGGATTTCGGAGGTCCTGGTGGCAAAAGGTTAGGACACTCCATAGCGATAGTCCCGAAATAAGCAAAGAGATTTGAACCATTTGTTTAGAGGAGGACACGTGTTGCGAGATTACCCATTTCGGGGATTTGGACATCGGGAAAACACAGAGGGGAGTCTTTCGACTTTGTCAACGGCGAAGTCTCGAAACGATCTGAGCCGTCCAGCTATGGGAGGACACGTGGAGGAGATCGGGGAGTCCACCGAGAGTTTGGACACCAGGGATTTGAGAAGATAGAGGAATTGTGCCACGAGGATCGTGGAGTCTTGAAATACAAAAGAGGATAAGAAGCGTCCAGGGAGAGGACACGTGGTAGCATATGGTTACTTCGATACTTCGGGTATCGGGTGTACCAGAGGTCAGCGGAGAATTGTTGCAACAGGATTCATGAAATTCTGAAACACGAAGTCCCGAAAACATTCAGAAGAGTATTGTCGGGATCATTTCGGATACTGGAAGTGCGAGAGAACAGGGGTAGACGAGAACCTTGCAATAGGGGAACCCGAAACATGAAAGTCCGAAAGGATTTTCGGGAGGCGTCATTTTGGCGTATCGAAGTTCAGAACTTCAGGAGTTCCGAAGACAAGAGGTCAAAGCATTTTGGGGATTGAAACTCCGAAAGCCCAAAAGGAGAAGAACCGGGGAGCAGCATTTCGAAATACCAGGTTTCAGTATTTTGGGGATCCTGTGGAGTAGAGGATCGAGCATTTCGGCAACGGAAAGACAGAAATCGTGAAGGGAGAACCGGAAGTCGAGACAGAGGTATTTCAACATTTCAGGAGTCCAGAAGACAAGAGATCGGGTGATATGCGTCATAAATCCTGAATTAGGACTGTGGTCATATGAGGAGTGGTCACATGGACCAGGGTGGTAGCCTAGGGGGATAATTATTGTTAAATCCATTTCGGAAAATCAACATTTTGGAGATCGAGAGGTCGAAGGGTCAAGGACTCTCGACAACAAGACATGGGAAGTCTCGAAACCCAAAAAATATAATTCCTGTCGTGAAAAGGGGAATGGTCGTGTACAGAGGCCGTGGATCGAGGAAGGACTTGTGGATCGATTTGATTTAGATTCCAGCAGGGAATCAAAAGAGCTAGTTCGGCTCAGAAGGTGAATGAACGATCCTGTGAGCGGATCTCGGCCTGAGGGCTGCAGGTCTATGTCAAAAGTGGTATCAAATCTTGATTTTTTTCTGTATATTTCAGGCAAAGGGAGCCAGAAGAGAAGGAGTACTCTGATACACGTCAAAAGTGGTATCAGAGCTTGATTTTTGTTTGTATATTTCAGGCAAAGGGAGCCAGAAGAGAAGGAGTACTCTGATACACATCAAAAGTGGTATAAGAGCTTGACTTTGTTTATACATTGCAGATAGAGGAAGAAGGAAGAGAAGGAGAATACTCTGGTATACACAAGTTTGCTATCAGAGGCAGCTTGCAAAGACAGGTAGGGGAAGATAGAGTACTAGAATCTCTGTAATGATTGTTTGCAGATAGACAACAATCAAGAAGACAATCAGGAGGACTATAGGAGAAGCTGAAGCACTCACAGTTGCAAAGTGATAGCAACAGGTTTTCCAGGAGGGCAGACGGAGGACAAAATGACTACTGAAGGTCATGCACACGGTGGGAAGAAGAACCGCTAGCAGCAGGAGAACGCTGCATGGGATAAGGAGCTTGCCAAGATCAGGGCAAGGATGGATGAACTTGAATTTGGGATGCAGCAGGATACCAAGTCGAGATGGGTATATGAATGGCCCATGAAGAAGACAAAGGTAAAATGTCTAGCCAGGGAATTGGTGGCCAGAAGATAGTGGAGGTTGTTAAAGGGATGGTTGAGGCATACTGAAAACCTCAACAAACTAGAAGAAGAGATGGTACAGGTATGTGAACCAGAGACTGGGAGAAACCTCAGTAGTGAGCATGACATGAGATCAGCTGAAGATCTCAAAGATTGCCAGGAGAGCATAATAGAAGTTCCCAATTGCCAAGAGGGAAATGAGATGAGATTTTAGGGGGATCTCACAAACTGTCATGATGACAGCCAGGGAATTTCACATTGTCAAGAGGGCAATGAGTCGAGATCGCTATGGGGTCTCATAAGCTATCAAGAGGATAGCAGAAAAATCCCAATTTTCTAGGAGGGCATGGGAACAGAAGTGAGACTGTCTGAAAGTCTCATGAACTCAGAGGTGAGTTTGGAGCAGCAGATGCAGTTGACAGAGAAGGAAGATCAGAGAAATCTTCTAATGATTGGAAGAATTCGAATATTCCTGCTATATAGCCAAGATGAGGTAAAAGCTTGGGTTGTCGATGAAGCAACAACAACAAGAGAAGGATAGCCAATTGTGACTATCAAAGGAGAATTGGAGTAGATGTTGGAAGCTTCCCAAACAGAGGAAGATGAGCATTTTGAGGAGTGGCTCAATATTTTCAGCCAGGAAGCTGAAAAGACTGCAGCATTAAAGCTTGCAGAACAAGAAGAAGAAGAGGCAGATAGTATGAGCTTTGCTGATCTATGTGAACAGATTGAAGCTCTGGAGAAAAGGGTGATAGTGCAAGGCATGCACATCCAACAAGTGAGGCTGGAAACAAATGAAGAATAATTCTAGGTTGAGGAGCAGCTGGAAGGAGTTGGGCACATACCAGCAGGAAAGATGGTGGAAGTTAAGATGCCACAGAAAGAGGCTGAGCAGTAGATCAGTCAAGAAGAGACTGCAGAGAGGACTATAGTAGAGTGGACACTTAGTGCCATAGGAGACAAAAAAGATGGCATGGGAGATCATGGTGATCTGCCAAATTGCAAAAAAAAATTTCAACTGAGGAGACTGCAAAGACAGAGCCATCCACTAGAGCAGCTAGACAAGGTGATCGATGAGATTAGGAGGGTGATGATTGGATTACAAGGGACTGCCAGCGAGGAAATACTGGGCAGAAAAGTAGCAGCAGCAGCAGCAGGGAAGTGGAGCAGATGAACAACTCCCAAGAATTATTTGGGATCTAGGAGGATTTCAACAACTGATATGGGAAGCTCATGAATAGGAGCTCATGAATTTTGCAGCTGAGGAGTATGATGGAGGATCATCTCTCCACACAAGCCATCCAGCCAGCTAGTCCATGTCAACGCACACATTCAATGAGGAAGAGAGGCGTAGCCATCTCATATTCAAATTTTGAATTTGAATCAAGCACATTTAATGTTTGTAAGGATGTTAGAGCCAAAAATCCATGCCTTTGCGCAGGCATAGATGTAGATATCCTTAATGGTTGTAAGGATACAATCTAGATCCAATCTGGACTAGACAGCCCATTCAATGTAGAGTTAATGTAAATTAAATAGGGTAGGTAGCTTTGGAGGGAAGAGCTCGAAGAGCCCCCTCATGTAAAAGATATTGGATCTTGTTTTTGAGAAAGGGAGAGATAGAAAGAGTGAGAGAAAAGAGATAGAGAAGGAGCCGAGAGTATGTAAAAAAAGTCCGAGCTCAAACATATTGTAAAGAGGCATTTTCAGATTAATACAATCAGAGCAGTTTTTCCTGCATGTTATTTGTGTATGATGAATGTCTGCATGTGTGTATTGAGGATATGTTGTAGATGTATGTTAGGTATGCATTTGTAGGGACAGATAGGTTCTTCTATCTAAGGAGTTTTTTGATTTCAGGTTTGGGGATCTTTAAGGCTTCATGCCAAGAGGGCATGACATAACACCATGGGTTCTGATAGCCAGTGCATAAGAGCACTTCTAGTTCCGCAGAATTTGGACAAAGATGTGCTAGGAGGGCACCAACTGAAATCATTAACTCAGGGAAGAGACCTCAAGGTTGTTGAACACCTTGGAGGCAAGACTGTGTGGAATAGGAAATAGTAGAAGACAGAATCTTTGAGGAGTTCTGTAGAGCTCTGTCAAGAGGGCATTGAGTAGGTGCATAGAGTGCACAGAGGAATTCTGTTGAGTTCAGGAGGAATATAGAATCATTGAGGGTTCTATAGAGCTCTGCCAGGAGGGCATTGAGCATATGCACAGGTTGCATTAAGGAAGGAACTCTACTGTGAGTTCAATAAGAATTCAGAATCACTGAAGATTCTGGACACTCTGCCAGGAGGGCATTGAGTTAGTGTGCAGGCAGGGAGCACAGGAAAGAACTCTTTGGGTTCAGAGACAAAGAAGAGTCCAAAGAAGGATCTTCACAGGGTTGTTGAACACCTTGCAGACTCAGCCAGAAGTTGCTTGAGAAAAAGAGTTCCAGGAGGGCATCAGATTCTCCATCTAAAGGAGAAAGAAGGAAAAGGGTGAAGTCCCCTTAGAGATCTGAGTAGTGGATAAGATCAGAAGAGATAGCACCGAGTTAGCGTGCAGGGATTCTACAAGGTGTGCAGGAGTCACGGAAACCTTTTAAGGTTTCAGAGAAGATCAAGCTTAGGAGGGACAGTGTCATTAAGAACACAGGAGATACTCAAAGTGTAGAGTTCGTAGAGGGAAAGAGAAAATATCGAGGCCTTTGGATACTTGGAGAATTCTTCCAAGTTCAGGAAGAACGTGCATGCTCAGGAGGAGCATAGTTGTCGTCAGATCAGGTCAAGAAAGAGATCTGGACTGTTGGATTTCCATGTCCAGGGAGCAGTGTAGGAGGCACGCATAGCAAGAGCAGTTGTGAGCTGTAATGATCCCAAGCCAAATTCTTTCTTGGAATCACTAACTACTACTAATTTATTGAGTTATTAAGTGCATACAAGATTCATCAACACATGGAGATCACAATATATTCAAG
>JZKD02S1116821.1:358146-375260 GCA_000966675.3 Picea glauca | reverse complement strand
TATATCCTCCTATTTTAAATTCAACTAAACATTGTTTAGTGACATTTACTTGATGTCCTTTTTGTAGCCATGAAACTCTATATGGGCTTGGATGTTCAATAGTCTCCAGCTCCATCTTTTCTACCATCTCTATAGAAATGAGATTATCTGTGCTACCACTGTCCACGATGACTTTGCATACCTTGTCTTTGGTCTTGCAAGCAGTCCGAAAAAGTATGCTCCTTTGAGTTGGGTTCTCTGCCTCCTTCTCTGGCGTTAAGAGAACTTTTCTCATCATCAGTGATCTTCCGCCCTCAGCATCTTCTGCCTCAACATTCCATCTCTGTGCTTCAACAATGTGAGTTTCACCTCCTTCTTTCTTTCCATCAGGACAGTCATAGGATTTGTGTCCATTTTTTCCATAGGTAAAGCATTTCACTTCTCCACCTCTGCCTCTTCCTCTTCCTCTGGTACGAGGAAAAGTATTTCTATCAGCGTACTGTCCTCTCTATGAGCTTCCTCCTCTCTCATGCTGAGTTTGAGGTTCTTTCCCTCTTCTTGAGGTTTATGAGCTCTATCTTGGGCAATTGTTTTGCCTCTGTCTTGACTTCTGCCTCAGCCTCTTTGACCTTGCTTTCGGCTCATCTTTTCTTCATCTTTCAGAGCCATCTAAAAAGAATCTTTGACATTCTGAATGATCATCATGCTCATCTCATCCTAAATGTCATATCTTAGACCATTCATATATCTAGTCACCTTTTCATCATCACTTTCCTGATGACCTGCCCTAATGTTTAATTTTTAGAACTCTTCAGTGTACTCTTTCACTGACATCAGCTTCTATCTCAAATTCTGCATTCTCTGAAACAGAGTAATTCGATAATCCTTGGGTATGAATTTTGCTTTCATCTTCGCAACCATTCTATCCCAACTCTTGATTTTCTACTTTCCTTTGCAGCATCTCTTAGCCTGTAGTTCATCCCACCATAATGTTGCATGCCCTTTAAGTCTAGTGATAGCATGTTTGACTTTCCATTCTTCCTCGACATCCTCATAGTCGAAGTATTTATCCAGAGCTCTAATCCAATATAGGAGCTCTTCAACATCCAGGTTTCCTTCATACATGGGAATTTCCATCTTTGCCCTAGCACCTATCCTTGCGATAGCCTTGAATAGGTGTTCGTCTATAGCATCTTCGACTGTGACTTCTTCTCCATGTCCAACTTCATTTTCACTTTCAACCTCACTGATATCCCCAGTGTCGATTGTGCACCTCTGTGATGTTTCCATGGCATCAAGCCTGGAACGTAGTTCACGCATTTCCATTTCTAATGCTGGATCAGGCATTGGTCTGTCTCTTCTTCTTGGCGGCATGGCTGAGAAATATTTTCCTTTTTTTTTTCTTTCTCTACTACAGAAAGCAAAGACTCTTTTTGTTCTCTAGTACCAAATAATGTAGACCCCCAAACCCTCAGGTCCAAGGTCCATGTAGGATCATTCTAATCTTCCCTTTGAGCCTGATTGACTCATTGGTTTCCCCTCGGGAAATACCCTTCACACACAACAGTGTATCCACATGTCCTTATGGGTTGAGCCCGCTTGAACAAACACTAGGCACCAACTCAAATCTTCTGATCAAACAATATGATCACACCTTTTGCGATTTTGGAACTTCGGATTTCGCAACTTAGTGACTTCTCCTTCCATGTTTCTCAACCCTTCAACTGTCGAAACCCGAAATGCCGATTCGCCAAAATTCTTATCACGTTTCGTGATTTCAGGAATCTTGGGACAAAAGACCTCGATCCCTTGTCCTTGGAAATGCTGAAATACCGACTCCCGACATGTTCCGCAAAGGCTGGCCCCATGACGGACTTCTCACTTCATCGGGATTTCGGACTTCACGATTTCGCGAATCCAGATGCAAAGCTCCCAACTCTCTAACCTCCGAACCCCGAAATAGTCAACAAGGATTGACTCCACCTTTTTGATGAGGACACGCCACTTGTCCACTCAACCACTTCCTGTCTCTGACGTAGACTCCTACCACTTGTCACTCTTTCGGGTTTTTGGGACTTTCGCTCCCAACGTGTTGTCTCCTCCGTCTCCCAACATCCGAAATGCCAAAATCCTGAAACTCTAATCCAATTCTTGTCATAACTCGCTCTTTTTCTTCTGCCATATCCTCTTCATCTTCCCCTTCTACTTATTTTACATATTCTGCTTCTTCTTCATAAAGTTGTTCCATTGATTCATTTTCTTCTTCCTTTAATTCTTGTCTAACTGTTTCATCAATTGTTACGTTGATTCTTTCCACAACTTTGTTCAATCTGAGGTTCTAACACTTGTATGCTTTCCTTGTACTTGAGTAACCAACAAGTAATTCTTTTTCCACATGAGAGTCAAACTTTCCCATTCTACCATCTTCTCTTTTGATGTAGCATTTGCTTCCAAAAACTTTAAAGTGATTCACATTTGTTGGTCTTCCTTTCCATAGTTCATAGGGAGTTTTTCGAGTGTTGTTTCTGAGAATTACTCTATTTTGAATGTGAACTATTGTATGCACTACCTGTGTCCAAAAGATATCTGTTAATTTGGAATCCATTAGCATTGTTCGAGCCATTTCCTGTACTATCTTGTTCTTTCTTTCAACAACTCCATTCTGTTGAGGTGTCCTAGAAACAGAGAAATTCCTTTTTATTCCATGCCTACTATAGTAGTCCATAAATTCCTTTGAAGTGAACTCTCATACATTATCAGGTCTCAAGCATTTTGTTTTTGAATCCATTTCATTTTCAACCATTTCCTTGTAGACCTTGAAGTTTTCAAAATCTTCTGACTTATTCCTGAGAAAGTAAACTGCAGTCATTCTTGTATAATCATCAACTAATAACATAAAGTATTTCTCACCTTTTAAACCCTTTTTTGTAGTTGGTCCAACTAGATCATCATGCACAATTTCTAGTGGTCTTGTCGTTGAATATTCTTTTGATTTAAACATGGTCTTTGTTTGCTTTCCTTGTTGACAATGCTTGCATAAAGTGTTGGTTGGTTTCGTGATCTAGGGAATTTATCTAACTGCTTCCCTTTTGCTAACTTTGACAAGGTTATCAAAATGTATGTGACCCATTCTTCTGTGCCATAGCCAACTTTCATCTTCCTTTCCTAGTCAACACTTTTCATTTCCAATTTCACTTAATACATATATGTTTCTTGAAGTTATCGCCATTGTTGAATCAATTTTCTTGAACCTTTTTTTCTTATCTCGCACTTTTGTGAATCAAAAGTAGCTTTATGAACTTGGTCACACATTTGACTCACACTTAGAAGATTATGTTTCATATCTTCTACTAGTAGAACATTTTCTTCCTTGGTATTCTTGTTCCCAATTCTGGATGTGCCTTTTCCAATGATTTTAGTTGAATCATCATTTATGAAGGTGACTTATCCATCTCTTTCCTTTCTTAATGTAAGAAAACTGTCTTTATCACCTGTCATGTGTTCTTAACAACCACTGTCAACATACCAACCACGTTTTTTCTGCTTATCTTGTAGAGCGAGTGTGAATTCTTCGTTGCTATATGATTCTTCCTTCTTATCCATGTCCTTTTATAAGGTTCCTGTCTGTGACTGTTGCTGTTCTGTTGTGCTTCTCTAGGAGGGTTTGCCATTCTGAAATATTTGGTCATGTGTCCAAAGTTGTTACATTTGTAACATTCCACTTCAGTGCTCAAAGATTCAAACTTGTTGTAACTTCTTATCTATGTTTCAATAGGCCTTCTTGGATAACCCTTTTGTGTATGAATTTCAAAGTTGTTTATGTTCATGTTGTTAGCTCTACAATTCACAGCTTTATGTCCAAAATTATTAAATGCATAACATAAACAAAAAAATATAGTTTGATACCTGGGAGTTTAATATCTTCTGAAAGGATGTACTCTTATGAATACTTCTTCTTCCTGAGGCCTATCTATTTCTGTTGATCGTTGATTCTGAAATCTGAATCTTCTTGGTGGAGGAGTGTCCCTGTAATTTTCTTTGTAGACCTTCATATCCCCTTTGATTGTTTCTTCATAGATTTTTGGATATGTTTCTTGTTATGTTGTTTTGGAGCTTGATCCCTTTTCTGTTTGATTGTATCCAAGTCCAGACTTGTCATGATGAGGTTTTTTACTGTTGATAATGTCATTCAAAACTTTTGAGTTGTTCTGCATATTTTTCTTTTGAATATCCTTTCTTAATGTGAAAATTTATGCTTCCAAATCTCCAATGATCCTGTCTCTTCCTTCTAATTTTTCTTTGAGTGATTCTTCAATTCTTTTATCTTCTTCAATTTGAACCTTCAAATTTGTGATCATTTGTTCTAGTTCCTGAGTGTCTTCTTTCTTGTCTAGTTCATCTTGTAGTTTCTTTTTTTCCTTCTTTTCTCTTCTGATAAATTCTATGGAACACAACAATTCTTCTTGGTAGTCAAATTCTACCTCTTCATATTATTCTTCGACGTATTCATATCCTTCTTAGGCCTCTTCATATTCTTCTTCAAAGTCTTCTGTATCAGAGTCTTCTACTACCATGAATAGAACTCTTTTTGTTTCACTGTCACTGACTTCATCTTCATCTGATGATGAGATGTCTTCTTTGGTGCATAAGCTTTTCTTGAAAACTTTATTTGTGGTTCTTTTTCTTTTATATGTTTTTTTTCTATTTGAGTAACCTTCATCATTTCTCTTTTTCTCATGAGTACATTTTTTAGCAAAATGACCAATACCATCAGAATTAAAAAAAAATCAAAGGAATATTACCTCTATACCTCCAGTTGGTTCCCTTGTTTAATATTTTGACAAAGTTGGTCGCTTGTTCATCATCTTTCGAGACATGACTGTTGTTGCTATGTTTTTTTTCTTTTTGCTTTCCCTTTTTCATTGACCTTTTGGATGCTTTGAAGGTTGCTTCTTTTATATCTGGATTTTCCTGCTTAGTTCTCATTTCATATGCTATGAATATTCCATGTAGTTCATCCATGCTTATTGAGTTTAGATATGCTCTTTATTCTAGTGTTGATATCTTAGGGTCAAATCTCATAGGAAGAGATCTTAGTACCTTTTGAAAAATTACAGATTCTTTGATTTCTTCTCCCAATTCCAAGATTACATTTACTGTTTCATCGACTCATAAAAATTAAGTTGCAATATTCTCATCTTCCTTCATCTTTAGTTGTTCGAACTGACCTATGTAAGTTTGAAGCTTTGTTGCTTTGACTTTTGAATCTCCTTCATAAATATTTCGAAGTTTGTACCAAATATCTTTAGCGGATTTACAATGTACAACTTTGGTGAATATTGATTCTCCAAGACCATTCAGAAGTGAATTTTTGGCTTTGGAATTATTCTGACTGAGTTTGACTACTTTTTCATTTGTTGGCGAAACTCTTGGTGTTGTGTATCCATCTACAATTGATTGCCAAATTTCAAATCCCTATTCCTATATATATGTCTTCATCCTTATGCTCCAAAATGCATACTTTTGTCCATCAAACTGTGGTATTCTATTTTTATACATGTTGTTTCTCTCCATGATATACCTTTTAGTGGTTAAACTGATTTTTGAAGGAACCTTCTCTGATACCAATTGTTGGATTACTGAGAGGGGGGGTGAATCCGTAATAGAGAAATCTAATCATTTTTAACCATATAATGAAATTGTTATATCAATGTAGCATTATCATCCAATATTTGCAGAGTAAATAAATAATGAACAAATGAACAATCATACACATACATAGTACACCAGTGTTTTTACGTGGAAACCCAAAGAGGGAGAAAACCACAGAATGCTTTTTCTTATATGTCTTGAAGAATTACATTCATTGGAAGAACCAAATTCCTTTGTTTTCCAGCTGCAACTGGAAGGAGGCTCCAACCCCTCAGTTTCTCAGGCTACAACCTAAGGGAAGATCCAACTCCCCAATTATCTGGCTACAACCAGAAGGAGGCTACAACCCCCTATGTTCTTCGGATACAACCAGAAGGTGGCTACAACCACCTGTCCATGTCTCATCCAACTACCCTCACATATAAGTAGAATGATGGAACCACTGTCACACTATCACTGTGAGATATACTGTTATAAAACTATACCAATCAACCTGCACCAAACAACCTGTACCAATAACCTGAACCATGCATCAACCATGCATCAACCTGTACCTCAACCTGTAATCAACTTGTACCATAAACAAGTGCATCAACCATGCACCAACCTATACCTCAACCTCCACCAAAATCCCTCATAAATTTCATCATCCAAATCTGATTTGTAACTCTGTAATATACTTGGTGTATATGATCACATACCTGCAAACCTTCCTTAACAAAAAGAGACTAGCATTTTCATCAAACTTTACTTTAGTCTCACATGACTAGTTTTGGATTAGTCAACAATCCTAACTTGAAATAATCATAACTCTGTACCTATAATGAATAAAGATATGAAAATAGTATACAATGTTATTTAGTGTGTTTTATGAAATTCCTCCAGGTTTCACTACTTGTAACCTCTCAGAAAAGGATTTATATAAAAAATGGCATACCTTTTTGAATTATGGCTTATTCTAGAGAGTGAACTTGTAGAGAGTGCCCCACATGGAATATTTATTGTATGGATCCAAAAATTGTACAAAGAATACTACAGACTGTACTATAACCAACACATTTTGTCTTACTGAATTTGGATCTTTTATGAAGAAGTTATGATGTTTTTACCCAAAACACTTGTTTTAGACTAGTTTCAGGACTAACCACAAACCCTATTTTCCACAGAGTGTAACTCCAAAAATACAATGATCCACAAGAAAATTTGTACCACAACTACTTGGATATGTTTCCTCAATGGCCTCCTAATTTCACGTTCTGAATCATTCTAGAAAAAACTTTATTGCGAAAATGGTGAGATCACCTGTAAATAACATACCTTAGAAAGCATCATCAAAATAATTTATCCTCCCTTGAATTTTGGCCTTCTTTACTTCACCTTCCCTCTGAAATTCGGCTTAGATATCCTTTGGTTACCTCAGTCATCTACAGGGATGATTTTAAGGATGGAAATTTATTTTAAAATGTAGAAACCTTGGCGAATCTTACTAATCCTTCATATGCCAAATATAAATGTTTGGCGATATTTTTGTAAAAATAATCAAATTTCTAAGGATTTTATATAGTTTTTATAAAATTTTGGCGTTTTTTAAGATAAAATAATTTTATCCTATAGAAATTGGGCGAATCAATTTTAAAACAGCGAATCTCGTTTTTGGAAAAACCATGGAAAATTAGCCCATGAGCGAAATTTAGCCCCTAAAATCATCCATGGTCATCTGTAGATAGTCAATATTCTCAAGTGTGATAGAAATGAGAGATCCTTGCCTCTTATTTATACTTTCATGTAGCTTCCTTAGAAGCATATTCTAGACCACTTTGTCCACATAGCCACTTTGTCCACATAGTCACCTATGTCCAACTTTTCCAAATTTTCTACTTGTCCATATATCCAATATCCACTTGAATACTTAATCCATTTTCCTCATTTTAGGGTTAACCTTCTTATAACCACTTTCCATAATTAGAAAGTTCTCCATTTACTTTATTATTTAAATAATCCTCCTTGAATTTGTCACTTCACTTTATTATTTAAATAATCCTCTTTGACTTTGTCACTTTAGTTTATTATTTAAATAATCTTCTTTGACTTTGTCACTTCACTTTATTATTTAAATAATCCTCTTTGACTTTTTCACTTCACTTTATTATTTAAATAATTTCTTCTTTGCAAGCACTTTGACTTCTTTGACCTTTTGGGGCTTCAAGCCAACAAATGAGGGTCCTCCAACTTTGTAAGGCCATAACTCTCAAACTGTGAGGAGTTATGTGACATTCTACATACCACCAGAAATGACATGACATTTACTATCCATATAGAATATTATTACCTAAAATATATCAAAACTCATACCATTATACATCAAACAAACTTGGGTCCATTATCCAAACCTTTGTGCTACCAGAATTCGCTACTAGAATTTCTTCAGGGGTTGAAATAAATGACAACCAATCCAATTAATCAACACAATGTTTCATACTAGAAACATCGATAAAAATCCAAATACAAGTCATGAATTTATACATCTAGTTTTTCTTTGATTTATGTTTTTTTACATTCATAAAATTGAGGATTGGGGTATCATAATCATCCTCTGACACTATATTTCCTGCGCTCTATCCTTCTATTTTTTTTGTTTCCATGCTCTCATGTACCATACTTATGGTACTTCACTAAGAAGGGTGTGGAGGTAGTTGTGCAGGGGCATGAACTGCAACAATGAAAATGATCATATCGATATGTTGAAATATAATTGAAATAACTATTTGATTATTTTGATTAACATTACAATATTTATCTTTACCTGTCCATGTAGCTGTGACAGTTGGTGCATTAATTTCTTGTCCACTTGGTTCCTCTTGCATTTCACCCTCCTTAGCTACATGCTCTTCCATTTAAAGAAGATAATATATAAGTATAAGTTAGGAAATAAATATCTACAGTCACAATAAATATTTCTAATTCTGAAGCATACATACCAAAATGGGTACTCTTCTCCTCACTATCATTGGACATGTACTCCCTAGTATGAAGTGGTGTGTGTTGAATACCTCTATATTCACTGTTGCGGTTGCACTGTTGCTTGAAAACAAACATAAATACTTAGTTAAGAGTGATATAATAAAATATGAATAGACTTTACAAGCATGCTATTGCGGTTTCCTTATTCATTTTATTTACTTGCATTTGTGTGGCTGGGGAGATTGGATTCTACCCCAAGATTCTTTGATATTCAATCACACTTTTAAAACTGTGCTTGAAACCAAGCATTAGGTCCTCCTCAGTGGAAGTAGTTTGGAACGTATTTAACTGCAATACATAACACCATTAAAATTACCAATAACAAAAACAGATATTTGTTCACTACTATTAAATAAATATTCACCACAGATAATCATTTAATTCTTACGATTCAGGATTTTAGTTTTCCATAACCACCCTGGCCTAGTTTATGTTGCCCGTTCTTTTCCACTCTAGCCTTGGTTTCTTTGGAGGTTTCAGGTAGCCTATATATGGAATTTTTGAAAAATGTTAGATATCAGAATTGTTACTTAAAACAAGAAAGAAAAACATAAATTAGCATATTTCACTAAGAAGATGACATGTGTTGTACCTTGCTTTACCAGGTCATGGATTCCTTCCTTGTTTTTTAAACAAATTCTCCTTTGCATTCTCTATCAAGGCCTTCCACTCTTTCTTCAAAACCATGGGAGGGTGCTCATGCTTGAGGCCTAATTGCAATTTCTCCCTATATTGGGCCCTGGTATATTTTAAATTCTCACTGGATAACTTTGTAACCACTTTCTTGTTGAATGTATTGTCGAACAAGTTTACCATGTGGCCTATCAATTCATCTTTCTTTTCTCTATCTTGGGTATTCCATCGTGTGTGAATGGTGGGGCCAAACAGCTCCAATGATTTGTCATTCAATTTTATGTAGAAAACATTGTTACCTGCAGAAACGTGTTATCCATTAATTTATAATAATCTCAACAAATTTCCATTTCAATTTCATGATAAAAATTAATCAATTAATTAACAAATACCTACAATATTCTGAATCTTGATTGGAACACATGTGTCATCCACCTGAAAGGTGAGATCTAGTGATCCAGTGCCTTTAATTCATGTTGCTCCATGATTAATTTCCTTGCCATCTACAGTACGTTCATCTCTGGAGTCATGTGGAGTCCTAGGCTCCGACTCATCAGGCTCTGGCATATCATGCCAGTAAACATTAGTGCCCTCATCAATGGATTCGAGGGGAACCTCAAGAGGGTAAAAAATACTCATTTGTATTTTTCTTTGTCGACTTTTTTGTTGCATTGGACCATCACTGCTACCTATAGCAGTTGCAGGTTCAATAGGTTCCTAGGGCACGGGGTTTAAAAACTCCTACAAACGTAAAAATTTACTTTATCAGATCATATAGAAAATATAAAACAAAAAAACAGATGTGATATTGTCATAGGTGATAAAAATATGTGAAGATGCCACTTACCTCAAATTATTTTATTAGATTTTGTAGCTCTACAATTATTTCCCTATCCTCCTGTGTCAGGGGTCTTTTGTGAAACAAATCTAGATATTCTATGTTTTCCTTCTTCAAGGCCTTCATGACAATTTCTATTGGGTCAGTGGAATAAAATATTTCGTCCTCAATCTCCTCATCATCCAAATCGACTATACTGGACTAAAAACATCAAACAATAAATGAAATAAAAATAATTTTAACATCCAAAACATTTAGATATTGTAATCAAATTTAGTTATTATTAAGAACTAACAGTTACCCGATGTTGTTGTGCGGTCGGTGACTTCCCATGGTCACTCTTCTTTGATCTATGATGAGTGGGTGACTTCCAATGGTGACCATGTCACAATACATTAATGAATGGAATTAATGAGATGAACTTTAAAATTTGAGAAATTTAGTTATTGTAGTCATAAGTTGTTACTATATTTAACATTTACCTATTAAGGCACAGTGGGTGTCTTTCCACGGTCATCCTCGACAGATGTAGCGTGTGATTTTCCACGGTCACCCTGGATATATGTTAACACAATGAATCAATCAACAAAAGTTATGAAATTCACTTGTAATATTAAAAAATGAAATATTGCAGTAATATCAGAAAATAAATAATGAAATTTCAGAAATTTAGTTATTGTAGTCATAAGTCGTTACTATATTTAACATTTACTTGCTGAGGCACAATGAGTGTCTTTCCACGATCACCCTGGACAGGTGTTGACACAATAAATCAATCAAAAAAAGTTATGAAATTCACCTGTAACATTAAAAAAATGAAATATTGCAGTAATATCAAAAACTAAATAATGAAATTTCAGAAATTTAGTTATTGTAGTCATAAGTTGTTACTATATTTAACATTTACCTGCTGAGGCACAACGGGTTCCTTTCCATGGTCACCCTGGACAGATGTTGACACAATAAATTAATCAACAAAAGTTATGAAATTCACCTATAACATTAAAAAAATGAAATATTACAGTAACATCAGAAAATAAATAATGAAATTTCAGAAATTTAGTTGTTGTAGTCATAAGTTGTTACTATATTTAACATTTACCTGCTGAAGCATAGCGGGTGCCTTTCCACAGTCACCATGGACAGATGTAGCGTGTGATTTTCCACAGTCACCCTCGACAGATGTTGACACAATAAATTGATCAACAAAAGTTATGAAAGTAATTGTAACATTAAAAAAATGAAATATTGCAGTAATATAAAAAAAAAATAATGAAAAATGAAATATATGTAGTAAAAAATTGAAATATTACAACGATAAATTATAAAAATGATTGATCAAAGGTTGAGTTGAATGGTATGTAATATATTTACCCCCATAGTCACACCCACTCCATCTATTCAATTTAAGTTGTAATCGATCAACAACTCTTCACCTGGAACTATTGTTTTTGTTTCACATAGTAATATATGATTTCCTTCCCGTCCCTCAAATATGCAATTCAGTTGCTTAGTTGTTTCCATTGGTCATGTACTATTTATAAAGCCCACAATGTTTCCAGAAGTTTTTTTCCTTCCATCAATATACATAGTCACCCCTTTAT
Source organism: Picea glauca (assembly GCA_000966675.3). Lineage (NCBI taxonomy): Eukaryota > Viridiplantae > Streptophyta > Pinopsida > Pinales > Pinaceae > Picea > Picea glauca. The sequence continues at coordinate 363,533 of JZKD02S1116821.1, read as the reverse complement.
TTTGATTGTTATCTACTAGTTGTATATAATTTGTGGCAACTCCGTATCTCCGCATACTTCGTGTATATCAGACCAACATCAACCAGTGATTGTATTTGTATAATGGTCTGACATAATCCATCAATTTAGTTACAGTGCCATAGGTGACCTTTATTCCATCCATGGAAAATAACCCCAAACCATGTAAGGACGAAGGAACAATGTGATACATCCTCCCACTGATGAAGAAATTTGTGTCCACTTCAGGTAGCTCCTTAGGTACCCATTGTTTCACTAGATGTCTATACCTCAAGGGAAACTCAATATCACTTATGCTCTCAACATCATAATTACATGACCTTCCATTGGCAATAAAAAATTGCATGCGTATACGAAATCCTTTCCTTACCTTTTCAGATCTAGTTGATCTAGAACCGGTAGATCTAGTACAACACGTCTCACTTTCAACCTCTCTGAGTATATATTGATCATCACTCAAGGAAGATAGATCCAGCAGATACCTATTTGGTGGTACCTACATTCATTAAAACAAGAAGATAAATTATCTTGTGAATATAAGTTTGAGGTACCAACACTCGAAAAAATGAGAAGATAAGTTAGTGAGAAAATATTCAGGGAACCCTTGTTTTGCTTGGAGAATATACTTGATTCTATTGTATGTAAGAAAATTATTGGGGTCCTTGTTTACTTGATTCATATCATACTTGGCATCCCATTATTGTTATCTTGGTATGCTTTGGGGTGTGAGTCTTCTCTTTTATAGAATGACCTAGATTGTAAGATTTGTGAAAACCATGGAAGAATTTAAGATGAAAAAGGTTCTTGGTCACCCTCAAAGGCACCCAATAGTTGAACTTCCTCTTTTAAGAAATATTGAATGAAAAATATTACAATCTAGGCCATTCTTGAAACCAAAATCAATTCCATGCTTAGCCTTATCAGAACTTGTGTTATACCTTCATTTACTTTTTATTTTCTTTCAGACAATGGATATGTCAAAACATGCTCTTGAAGAACTTTAAGAGTTCAACAAGGATTTCCTAATTCTTGACACATTGTTCAATACTTCCCTAATTGGCTTGTTATAATAAGGTATCTTTTATTAAATTGGCTTCTTCATAACTTGAGGATCTTCACTCTTCTTATGACATCCATTTGTACCTCTCATTTTCATACACCTTTGTATAATCAAGTGAATGAGAGGTGTATGAAATTCGTTAGGATAGAAAGAGGCATTAAAGTCTCAACATTAGGCTTGGGAATTGATGTAGATAGGGTGGTGAAGGAAATGCAGCCTTAGCGAGGATATTTAGGGTCTATGATACTAAAAAGGCTTAGTGGTTTACACTTTTCTTGATGATACTAAAAAGGCTTAGTGGATAATCAAAAAGATAGATGTTATAGAACTAATGAATGGTTGGAGGATACTCAACAAGATAGATGCTTTAGAATTAATGAATGATATCCCAAGGGTGCTAAGGCCTCATCTAAAGATGGGTCAAGTGACAAGGTTCAATGACAAGGCAAGATAGAAGTTATATGACAAAGTAAAAGTGTTCTTGCAACAAGTATAAGTGCCAATACAACTTGAAGGAAAGGACAACCTCTTATATGAAACAATAGATGCTTGCACTATTCAAGATAGGTACATTAACAATGGTGCATGAGAAACAAGCATATAAAAAAAAAGACAATGGTATCTTTCAAGTACAAAGACTGACAATACGTAAATTATTTGGCGGTACCTACACTCGTTAAAACAAGAAGATAAGTTATCGTGAGAATATAAGTTTGTGGTGCCAACACTCGAAAAAATGAGAAAATAAGTTAGTGAGCAAATATTCAGGGAACCCATTTTTTGCTTGGAGAATATACTTGATTCTATTGTATGTAAGAAACTTATTGGGGTCCTTTTTTACTTGATTCATATCATACTTGGCATCCCATTATTGATATGTTGGTATTCTTTGGGGTGTGAGTCTTCTCTTTTATAGAATATCCTAGATTGTAAGATTTTTGAAAACCATGGAAGAATTTAAGATGAAAAAGGTTCTTGGTGACCCTCAAAGGCACCCAATCATTGAACTTCCTCTTCTAAGCAAGTTTGAATGACAAATATTACAATATAGGTCATTCTTGTATCCAAAATCAATTCCATACTTAGCATTATCAGAACTTGTGTTATACCTTCATTTACTTCTTATTTTCTTTCAGACAATGGATATGTCAAAACATGCTCTTGAAGAACTTTAAGAGTTCAACAAGGCTTTCCTAATTCTTCACACATTGTTCAATACTTCCCTAATTGGATTGTTATAATAAGGTAGATTTTATGAAATTGGCTTCTTCATAACTTGAGGGCCTTCACTCTTGTTACGACATCCATTTGTACCTCTCATTTTCATACACCTTTGTATAATCAAGTGAATGAGAGGTGTATGAAATTTTTTAGGATAGAAAGAGGCATTAAAGTCCCAACATTAGGCTTGGGAATTGATGTAGATAGGGTGATGAAGGAAATGCAGCCTTAGCGAGGATATTTAGAGTATATGATACTAAAAAGGCTTAGTGGATGACACTTTTCTTGATAATAATAAAAAGGCTTAGTGGATACTCAAAAAGATAGATGTTTTAGAATTAATGAATGGTTGGAGGATACTCAACAAGATATATGCTTTAGAATTAATGAATGGTATCCCAAGGGTGCTAAGGCCTCATCTAAAGATGGGTCAAGTGACAAGTTTCAATGACAAGGCAAGATAGAAGTTATATGACAAAGTAAAAGTGTTCTTGCAACAAGTATAAGTGCCAATACAACTTGAATGAAGGACAAACTCTTATATGAAACAATAGATTCTTTCACTATTCAAGATAGGTACATTAACAATGGTGCACGAGAAAAAAACATATAACAACAAAGACAATGGTATCTTTCAAGTACAAAGACTGTTAATATGTAAATGTTTTCCAGTAATAAAGTATCACTAATGGCTGCCCATGAATGTAATTCAAATGCTTCTTCTCCAAGGTTTAATCAAGAGCACATAATGACACTTCATTTAGTGTAATTTCCAGCTCATGGATGCATGAAATATGACTGTGCAAAGAGTTATTTCCAACATATAAATGATTCTCCAATCAATCTTGCATTGTTACCACTTCAATGTATAATTAATACAAGTCAAATATCAAGCTTGTGTGTAATTCCCAACAACAATATATATGTAAACAATGATTGTTCAAGATGTAATTTCCAGCAAGAGAGGAATGTAAATGTTGTCCAAACATGCATCACTTTCTATAGTATGACTGCCAAAGTATGTATTAATTTGAAACAAGTCAAATCTAAAGATTACGTGTAAATCCCATCAACAATGTGTGTGTAAACAATGACCATCCTTCAATGTAATTTCCAGCAACAAGAAGCATACAAATGAATGTCACACTTATCTCTTTATAGCCAACTAAGATTTCATTTCTAGTGGATGATACTAAAAAGGCTTAGTGGATGATATTTACGAAAAAGTCTTGGTGGATGAAACTTTTCTTGATGAATACTTGTTTCCAGTGTCCTTGAAAACCTCGTGGTTTGTTGATACTGAAGTTTACATCGTCTTTAGAAATTTTTCATAGCACTTCTCCCATAATGAACACTACAAAAACACAAGGAAAATTGCTCCATACAACTAGATTTAGGGTCATGTATTCAAAATGGGACTTTATCATGTACTTCGTTGATGCCTAAGAGAATATTATCTATGATGTGCTTGGGGCATGACATAATGAACATAATGGATTACATTCTGCAGCCAAAATAAAAACTCTCAAAGTTCTACAAGCATGATACTGTTGGCCAACCCTTCATAAGGATGCTAGAGAATACATTAGCATATGTGATGAATGTTAAAGAATAGGCGACCACATAGGTTGATGAAATGCCTCTACAACCCTAAATTTCATTAGAGTCATGTTGGGGAATATGTTTCATGAAGTGATACTTGAACTCACTGTCACCTAAAATCCCTTCCTGCTAAACTCACTTTGTTGGGAGAGTGTTCCATCCACTTTTATGGAAAGGATAGGCTCTACATATGTTTAATTTTATCACAGTGTCATATACCTTTTAAATCAAAATTGAAAATTCATGTATGCATATTGTCAGATTAAATTTTCATTATGTAAGTGTTGACAAACCCTTAATAACAGGAGCATCCCTTCTTAACACCGGCATATATTAACATCATCATCCCTTCTTATTCCAGTTATAGACCCATAATAAAAGGAAAAAAAACAATAAGAGAAAGAATATTAGAAGTTCTAGATAATAGAGAGAACCCCGAGTAAGAAGTGAAAGCAAAACATGTAAAGTTAAGTAAAGAAGATAGGATGAGATATTAGCCCCCCTTCATTGATATACTCAATTTGTAAAAAGTTAGGGTGTTTGGCTTCATTTTTAATAGTTTTAAACTACACCTCTATGCCTACGACCCTATTAACTTATACCCATGATGAAGGAAGGGGAGGTGTAGTGATCCTCATTTCTTCATAGCTAGATACTATTGTTATGGATGGAGAACACACCCCACATAGAGATTAGGTTGGATTAAGCTGAATTTGGGTGGTTTCATGGTGGGATTAGAAAAACTTCATCTGGCCACTGATGCAAAATAAAGGGATAAATTTTGGAGAAAAGGAAGGCTGGCTTGGCTTCCTATTAGACTCCTTCAAGGAGAGAAGGAAACTTGGTTTTCCTTCAAATCTAGGCTTGGGTTGTATGACACCAACAAATTTAGAAGGACAGAATCAACTAAACATTGGTTTACATTTTGCAGATCTGGACTATTATATTGCAGCCCTATTTCAACCTAGATAACTCTTTACAGGCCTCTGAAACTTACCCCAGACATATTAAGGCCTCCAATGAAATATTTCCCTCTTCTTCTCAACAAACAAAAATTCTTGCCACCACCTGCAAATACCTTGACACGATTTCCCCTGCAAATGATGAAGATGGCTCACAAGTGCCCACAATGGCTCATGACATCGACTCAAGGTTCCACGATGGCTTTCTGCTCAATCAACAACAATTCTCACCGCCACCTTCAAATCCCTCGCCACAAGTTCCCCTGTGAATTCTTAAGAAGGCTCACAAAAACAATTATCACTGCCACCTGCATATCCCTTTCCACGAGTTCCCCTGCGAATGCTGAAGAAGGTTCACAAAAGTTGAAAGCCAACTTCCCTGCCTAGATTAGGCATTTGTGTTTTTTTTTATTTGTTTATTTGTTTTAATTTTTTTATGTTTATATTCATATAATGTTATATTTTATATTTAATTTGATATATATATATATATATATATATATATATATATATATATATATATA
>JZKD02S1116821.1:323803-348206 GCA_000966675.3 Picea glauca | reverse complement strand
ATATATCAGTAATTTGTTCAAGGAATTACCATGGAATATAATTACAAAGTTTTGTGAAGAAGAAGCTAAGGTATTTGTTGTAGTCTTAGTTTGGTCTGGATTAGGTTTTTTAGGCTGATAAACATATCCAATATTTCTAGGTGTGTAAGATGGTTTCAACACGATTTTTAGCAGATATAAAGGCATCCTCCCCATTAAATTTTGTCACACTTTTTGAATCAAATTCGAGTCAACTCAAAGTCCACTTCTAAGTGTCATGATTTTGTGTCATACATGGATTACATGTCGACAAGGGTGGGATGACCCTGATGACAATGACTTGTATTAGGAGGTTAGAGGTTAAGGGATTAGGAGCAGTGGTTTTAGGGCTAGCTTAATCCTTATAGGTTAAAGTATTAGGATCAGTGGTTTTAGGGATACCTTAAGCCTTAAAGGTTAAGGGATCTACTTGTGGAGAAATGATTTGAATTGGAGGTTTGTAATCAACAATGTGAAGGTTTACATGTTCAAGTGCACTCTGATGTGTGCATGCGTCCAAATGGGCTTGCATGCACTCAGGAGTGTCAGTTTCATATTTGGGTGCACTATGGTGCGTGTGTGAATCCAACTGGGCCTGCGTGCACTCAGAAGTGTTTGTTCGGATTTGGGTGCACTTTGGTGCATGCATGCGTCCAACTATGCATGCATGCACTCAAGAGAGTCTTCTTTGGCTTTGGGTGCACTATGGTTCGTGCGTGCATCTGACTGGGCCTGCGTGCACTTGGGAGCCAAGGCCATGCATTTCGTAGAAAAAACTGAATCAAGGGAAACACAAGGAGGGAAGAGGCATCCCTCCGACACATGCAACCACTTGAGAGTGATGAAGCCAAGTAGAATGAATGCACACACATGAGAGGGTACAAGGCAAAACCAATGCACCCACACAACCTATATAATAGCATCAATAAATAAAACATATATTATAATTATTATATATTAAAACTAATGTCTAATATAACTTATATAATAGTACCAATAACTAATATTTATGTTTGAATGTATAGTCTTTTTTTATAATTTTTTATTGTTATATTTTATATAATTAATTAAAGATAATTATACACATAATTAGAGTTGAAGTTGAATAAATGGAAATGTACATTTTGTGTATGTTGGACTATTCGTTTAAGCACATCATTTATTTCCTCCTTAGAGGTGGGTGGGGTATGTACACATACATAGAATTATAATCATTCAACTCATTGTGTGGTCCTTTATTTCACAAACACGGGAGTATCATACATCAATTTGGTGACTTTGAATTATAAGGTGTAGGTATGACACTGATTAAATATTAAATGTACAACTCAAACACTGGTTAAAAGTACACGATGAAACTTCAATATTTAATGAGACATGTCAAATGTCATCATGAAGTTCATGGGCCACCAAGTTTCAATGAACATTAGACCGACACTTCCATGCATACACTACTACATATGGAACGATTCAACATTAAAATTACTAATTTGACTGACCAAAATGTTTAAGAACGTTAATAAACTATACCACTAAAACTCAATTACTTATAGGTAAGAAACACTACTAATTCATATCGCAAAGTTGTTATATAGTCATATTTGTTTCTCCCTCGACCAAGGTGTGTCATTTCAAACTTCTGCTTAAGGCTTGACTTCACTTGGTTTAAAATATTAAGGTCACTACCAGTAATTATAAGGTCATCAAATTAAAGAAGAAGGATTATGAGATGGACACCTACTTTCTTGGTAGAGGCATTGGAATTATAATTGCATGTAAAAAATTATAATAAGCCCAACTATGGAAAAATCATATGATTATGCGCAACTATGGAATAAGCCCACATAGATGAGTGTAGAACCAAGGTACCCCATTTTTTAAATTTTCGGTTGTACAAAATATACATGTGGTTGTTTGTGTAGGTAGATAGGATATCAATAGAGTGAAGACAAAAAGTCCTACGAGGTCCTCTAGGAGAATCTACACAGAGCACCAGGGGTGACAAGGTGCATACATTGTTATATTAAACTTCTTTGATTTCTCCTTCTTTGAAGCCATACTTCAGTGTCCAATTATTCAATACACAACACAAAGCCACTTTTTATAGATTCCTTTTTTAATTTGGTGCCACTTACTATCTACCAAATAAGTCCACAAGCCATACTTCATTGTCCAATTATTCAATACACAACACAAAGCCACTTTTTTTAGATTCCTTTGTTAATTTGGCCAAAAAGGGGGTGGTGTGTGCTCAAGTGTTCTAACTCCAATCCTAAGCCACTTACTATCAATAGAGTGGAGACAGAACGGCCTACGAGGTCCTCTAGGAGAATCTACATAGAGCACTAGGGGTGACAAGGTGCATACATTGTTATATTAAACTTCTTTGATTTCTCCTCCTAGAGGTCGTCTAATTCAGTCCATACCTTGGCTCCAAGCATTTCATGAGGTTCCAAGCATTCTCATATACCAAATTTTAGTCCGCGTTGTATTATAAGAAGGGTCAAGTAGTACATGATTAGGCGTAGTCATGCCTTAATGGGGTCAAGTAGTACATGATTGGGTGCAGTCGCGCAGAGCTCCTCTTGTTATGCCCCCACCCCCCCTCACATCACTCTCAATTTCCCCATACCTAATTTGAAATTATAAAGAACATGTAACATAATCTATTATACAAAATAAAAACATATAAAGATCATATAAAATATATAAGCACATACCTCTTCTTTTCAACAACTAAATATCATTCTTCTTCTTCATCATCCATCTCAACATCTGTATCAGGATCTGGTTCAAAATCAATATTGGTGAAAGGATCATTCATATCAACATCATCATCAACATCATTTTCTCTAATATAGTCATCGATGTCGTCAATGAGATCGTCGTTTTCTACATTTGGATTGTCAACTTCTTCAGCTTCTTTGTCTAACACATCAACTACAACCACCTGCTCCTAATCTGCATAATCATGATCTTCTTCCTCATTATTATCTTCATCCTCAGCTACATGATTATACTTTATTGGTCTTCCTCTTGGATCATATCTAACAACGTATGACCAACCTTCTTTACCAGGTACCTCTAAGTAAAATACTTGCTCACATTGACTTGGAAGAACATAAAGTTTTGTACCTAGTTCAAATGCCCTTGTATTAACCATGGTAAATCCATTATCATGCTCAATAACAGTTCTTTCGGGATCATGTTCATGCATCCATAGCATGTACCATTTCACCTCAAACAAAACTATTTTACAGAAATTAAAATCACACTCAATTATATCCTCCAAATGCCCATAGTACCTATTCTCAGTTTCTTCCATATGTCCGTCACTTCTAGAGGAAACAATGGTGACCTTAAACACTGCAGTTATCCCACAATCCGAGGTTTTCATCTTATCATACCTCATTTTGATACAAAATTTACGACCATTACACCGCATAGCCTTGTGATGTTTCAACTGCAACATGGACAACAAGTAAAAAATACATTTCCAATTAATAAATGTCATACAGGACTTAGTAAATATATATTTCAAAAATTAAACAAACCAAATACATTGAAAATTTGGGAAATAACTAGTAAAATGTAGGTAAACAATTTACTTGCTTTTTTATCTTTTAAACCAAAGGCTAAATCAACTTCCCTTGACGTAAGATCAAGAAATTGATCTCGACAACGATGCATTGTTTTAATCATCTTACTCACCCCTTCCCATGATAACCTACCGAAGTATTTTTCACAATGTTTTATTCAATGCTCCATCCAATCAAGGTTTTTTGCAATGTATAAATGTAAAGCATCCCACTCTTGAGCAACTATATGATAAAATAACAATTTAATATAATTAATTAGCTATTGTTAGTAAAGGCATAGTTTAATATAGTTCAATATGTAGGAATAAAAAATATAAAAAATCAGTATGATAAAATAAAAATGGAAAAATAAATGTGTAATATATTAAATTTACATCAACATGTAATAATTACCTTTCAAAATCCTCATTTTACCTTTCCCCAATAGGACCTCCCCTTCAAATTTGTTGATGGAGTCGAGATGGAAAATGCGAGGCACATTCATATTTTCTGCTAATTTAGGTAGATATTGACTAATATACACCATGAATTGATATACCATATATCCCTCAACCATAGAACCCTCAGGACGTTCTCTTTGTCTAACAAAAGCCTTCAATGACTTCAACTGCCTCTCCACCATCCACATCGACCTTGTGTGTACTGGTCCACATAATTCAATCTCCTCAACTTGGTGTATGAGGTAGTGTTATTTTTCATTTAAAAATGTTGGAGGTAGATAATGTTGCATTTGACACATTAGTCAGGGAATTTCTCTCTTCCAATACCTGATATCTTCTTTATGGATTTCTTTTGATGAAATCCACCTACAAATGATGTAATAAAATAATATCAAGGCATATATAAATTTGCAGATAAAACATAATATGTCAACAAGTTCCACTACAAATCACATAAGAAGTAAATTTTCCATATAAAACATTACTTACCTCATGTATCTTCCAAGTACATAAATAATTTGTTTTATTTTGTTGTCAAATTCGTCTGGGAGATAAAGGTAGAACATACTGTAACAAAAAAAAATAATTATTATTTGTTTCCAAAAAATGTGTACCAATAAGGAAATATATTATAACCTACTAATTACCTTAATGAATGTATGCTAGTCATGTGTTTTAACCCCACCAAAATCACCTTTTTTCATTAATATATTTTGTATTTTCGACGAAAACCCTGTCGGAAACCTAATTTTCCGAATGACCTATTTTAGAATATTGCTTTGTTTCTCCATCAATAACCAAGGAAGAATAGTATTGTGTTCATGACCATCACCATTAGAATTAATAATAACACTTTGCAATGCGTGATTAGCTTCTTGGATGTCACTACAAATCTTTCCAATTCTCTCTTTGTCAGTCCTTCCATCTAATATTCTCCATAACAATTCTGTTATGTTCTTCCCAATATGCATTGTATCAAACAGATGAACTATGTGTAGGTTCTTGTAGTATGGAAACCTAATGAATTTCATCGGGTAAATTTTCATCCCTCGTGGAAGCCCATTCGTTCCTTAACGACATTCATGAAATATCAACAAAATGAAATTAATACTAATTAATCAATATAGCTACATACCACATTGAACATAATTCATTAAAAAAAAAACAAAGATTTATATAATATATCATACATAAATAATTTGCATACCTTGACGATTTCTAATATATTCCAACTTTCGTAGGTGAGGTGTCATTCTTCGTGGTTTTTTTCCATTCTCTTCTTTACCATTGAATTTTTCTTTGTCTATAGTTCAATAACTATGGTTCTTAGGCAGAAATTTCTTATACTCATCAAACACTTACTTTCCTAAACTCCTTGAACGACGAGATTTTATCCTAGGACCACAAACTCGGCATGTAACTTTACCCTTTGTTTGAAGACTTACAAGATATATGAATTAATGTAGTGAATTAGAGTTACAATTTAAAATAATGCATTATATTTTCAATAAATATATATAATATTAAATCACAAAAGAAAGTAACAATATACCACAAAAATGTGTTAACCCGGGAGCATCATGAATTGTCCATGATAGTATTCCGTGGAATTGAAATCGTTTTTTCCTTATTGGTCTAGAGATGTCATACATAGTGACATCAGCCCATAACTTCAACAACTCATCGATAAGAGGCTCAATATATACGTTCATATATTTAACCTGGTACTTACCTAATTGGTTCAACATACATGATTAATTATACTTATTTATATGTCGTTATATATAAAAGACATAATTATCATGCACGAAACAAAGAAATGAAATATTTTGTCATACTTTAAAGAAAATAAAACTTAATTAAATACCTGAAACAATCATTACCAACATTGTGTGCTCTCTCTTGATCGACATCCAACGAGGAATATTATTATTTATAACAAAAACAGGCCACACTGAGTACGTAGAACAAAGCTCTCCAAATGGATTGACACCATCAGCTTCCAATGAAAGTCTAACATTACGAGGTTCTTCTTTAAAAATTGGCCGCTTTTATTTACTTCAATGCATAACCATCTGCAGGCATTCAAAGAACATTGTCTCAAATTTTGTTCTTTGCATGGAAATCCATAAATAGTGCTATACTTTGGCACCTAAACAATCATTGGAAACATGGAGTTATCATAATATAACGAAGAACTTTGCGAGGAACCTTCTTTGATGCTTTATCGGTTCGATATCTACTTATTTGACATTGTGGGAATTCATTTTCTAATGCATATTTTCCATAGTATATGATATGATCATTAGGACATGCATCAATAGCTTGATACTCCATTCCAATTTCTTTCATAATCATGAATATTTCTTGATAAGCGCGTGGAAAAATATTTGACATTGGTAATAGCAATTCACCTAACAATCTACAAAATTCAAAACAATAAGTCAATGTAAACAATATTAATCATCAATATTGCATCCATACTTTACAAATTAGAAAAAAATAGAAATATAGGAAAAAGTTGAACCTTTTAAGTATTTGTGAACATCCAGGCATAAATAATTAACAAATTAAATACCTTAGTATCTGTGTGAGTGATGCAGAAGCATCACTCCCAATCCATCCATGTGCCAGCCAACTAGCCCACTCAGCGCATGCATTCAATAAGGAAAAGAGGCGCAACCCTCTCATATTCAAATTTTGAATTTGAATCAAGCACATTTAATGTTTGTAAGGATGTTCGAGCCAAAAGGCCATGCCTATATGTAGGCTTTAGATGTAGATAGCCTTTAATGGTTGTAAGGTTGGATCTAGCTCTGATTATGGACTAGACAACCCATTCAATGTAAAGTTAATGTAATTGGATAGAGTAGGTATATTGGAGGGAAGATCTCAAAGAGCCCCCTCATGTAAAAGATATTGGATCTTATTTTGAAGAGGGTGGAAAAAAAAAGGTAGCAAGAGTTAGAGAGGAGGAGCCGAGACTCTGTCAAATTCTGAGCTCAGGAACACCTTGTAAAGGAGGCATTTGATATTAATATAAACCAGAGTAGGTTTTCCTACATATTTGTCTGTGTTGTGTGAATGTCTATGTGTGTTCTATTTATGCTATGAATGTATGTTGTAGATGTGCGTTTACAGGGACAGATAGGTTCTGCTATCTGTAGAGTTCTTTGATTTTAGGTTGGAGTTCTTTGAGGCTTCATGCCAAGAGGGCATGATAGAACACTGCCTTCTGCTAATCAGTGCATAGAGTGCACTTCCAATTCTGTGGAATTTGGACAAAGACGTGCTAGGAGGGCACACCAACTGAAATCATTGACTCAAAGGAAGACCTCAAGGTTGTTGAACACCTTGGAGGTGAGACTATGCAGAGGAGGACACAGTAGAAGACATAATCACTAAGGATTCTGGACACTCTACCAGGAGGGCATTGAGTAGGTGCTAGAGTGCACAGAGAGAACTCTTTGAGTTTAGAGATAGAGAAGAGACCAAGGAGGGATCTTCACAGGGTTTTTGAACACCCTGCAGACTCAGCAAAAAGTTGCTTGATCAAGAGAGTGCCAAGAGGGCATCAAATTCTCCATCTGAGGGAGAAGAAAAAAGGGTTAATTCCTTAGAGGTCGAAGCTACAGGAAAAGATCAGAAGAGATAACACCTTTGGGCATGAGAAGACTCTGCAAGGAGTGCAGAAGTCAAAGAATCCTTTGAGGATTCAAGGAGAGAAGCTCAGGAGGAGTAGTGATTTCATGCACAGAGCCATAGTTGTAGAAGTTGCAGAGGCCAAGGAACTCTTTGGAGAGTTTAGAATCCCAAAATATCAAGAGGGATAGCGTCTTTGAGAACGCATGGAAGAACTAATTTTGTAGAGCTCACAGAGGAAAAGAAAAGGTCGAAGCCTTTGGAATTTGGAAAATCTTCCAAAGTTTGGGAAGAAAGCGCAAGCTCAGGAGGAGCACAGCTGTCGTCGGATCAGCCGAGAAGATCTGGACCATGGATTCGTGTCCAGGCAGCGTAGGAAGGGCACAATGGAAGAACAGTTCTAAGTTATTAGATCTAGGTACATGGATCGATAGCCATCGGATCTGTGGAAAGCTGCACAAGGTTTAAATCCTCACACGCAGAGCAAAGAATCCGAAAAGTCTCGACGGGGTAGAGGTATCAGGATTTCAGACTTCGAGAATTCGGAGGTTCAGAGGAAAAAGGACCAGAAATGAGGACCTATGGGTTCTGAAGTCCCAAAGGTATCTGATTCGTCCACCTAAGAAGGACAGGTGTAGCGGGATCCTTTCATATCGGGGATTTGGAAATTGGGAAGTAGAGAAGGGAGTCTTTTGGCTTCGCCACTGGCGAAGTCCTGAAACGATCTAGACCATCCATATGTGGAGGACATGTGGAGGATATCAGGGAGTCCACCGGAATTTTGGATACCGGGGATTCGAGAGAACAGAGGATAAGTGTCGTAGGGGTCACAAAGTTCCAAAACGTGAAACCCCAAAAATTTTGAAAGAGCAGGAGGACATGTGACGAGCAGTCAAGGTTTCAGGAAAATTCTTGAAAGGATGCGAGCCATCCATCTAGTTGGATCATGGTCATTGGTTCAAGAGGTACATAGACCAAAATTTTGGCATTTTATCTACCAGGAATGCGAGAGGTAAGAGTTTGAAACTCTTGACCCATAGAATCCTGAAAGAATCTGAGTCGTTGGATCAAGGGAGGCTTTGAGTCGTTGATCTTGTTCAGAGGAGGAGAACCGGAGGGTTCAAGATTTCAGTACTTTGGTATTTCGGCTACCAGGAGTATGAGAGGATAGCGAAGATCTAATGCACTGAGAGTCGTGGAATTCTGAAACACGAATTCCCGAAGGCGGAGAAGGAGCATTGCTGGGTCACGAGGGCAAGAGCTAGATTTTGGCATACCGGATATCGGGATTTCAAAAATCTTGAGGATATAGGCTCCGAGATATTAGGAACAGGGATCCCGAAAGGATCAAGGTCGTTGATTTGGGAGCAGATCATAGTCGTTGATCTCAGCCAGGAGTGAAAACGCTGTATCGGTACTTCGATATTTCAGATACCGGGAAGTCTAGAGAGCAGGGATAGGAAGAAGAGCCTTGCATCAGGAAAGCCCGAAACATGAAACCCTGAAGCTACTGAGGAAAATCACGGGTCGTAGAGATCTGAGGTATTCGTGGTCATTTCGGAGTTCGAAACTTCGGGAGTTCTGAAGACAAAGGATTGAGCATTTCGGAAATTAGAACTCCGAAATCGTGAAATGTGACATAAAGGAGAGTGAGGATGTGGCCACACTTGATATCGAGATTTCAAAATTTGGCATTCTGGGGATCCCATAGACATAATTTCGTAGCATTTCAGCATTGGAAAACCCAAAATCGCGAAAGGAGGAGGAAGCCGGGACACAGGTATTTTCGGCATTCCAGAAATCGGCTTTTTCGGAAGTCTGGAGGATAGGAAGCCAGGCGCTTTGCCTCGACGAATCCCAAGAGGAATGTTGTCATATGAGGGGTGGCCATATGGATTAAGGGTATAGCCCAGGGGACTAACCCCAAGTGAATCCAATTCGGCAAATCGACATTTCGGAGACCGAAAGATCGAGGAGTCGAGGACTCTCGATATCAGGACTCAAGGAGTCCCGGAACCCGAAATTCTATTTTTGGGAAAAGGTCCCGGTCGTGGTAAAAGGTCATGTGGAGGTGAGGGACCTGTGGATCGAATATTGAGGTTATGATAGGGATCTGAAGGAGCCGCTTCGACTCGAGGAGGTTTTTGAACGATCCTGCATGGACCTTGACCCGAGGGTTTGGGGGTCTGCGTCAGCGAGGCAAGTGTTTTATAAACCATTCAAAACCTTCAAGTTCACCAACAACAATATAGAAGATATAATATTTGTTGTTGAGCCTTCATAAAGAGGTTGACGTGACTTCTCGAGTAGAGGATCAACATCATGACTATCATCCTGTTTGTCCTCATCTATTGGAGAAAATGTTTCTTGGATCAATATATGTATCTCATCTTCCTGATTTGTATCACTAACATTATCTCCATCAATATCATCATTAATAACTTGATCAACAACTTCAATATTCTGATCTTGAAGTTCATCACCCTGTAAAGGAGTATTTCTGCTAGTACTTGGCAAATAACTCTTTGGAGGTTGACATTTTGGGGGCATCGTCTATATATTTAAAAACAACGTAGTAAAGTTAGTGTGAATAGAAAATATAAAAAAATGATAAAAAATATTACTAAAAGTCATGACATGATGAATATTACAGAGAATACATTAAATATTGAATAACCTCTTACCAAGGGATGATATTCATAACCCCCTTCGGCGTGGACCTTCTCCCTACAATGTCTTCCATTTGTTGTTATTAAAAGTATTCTTCTTTACAATCCCTTGCAATCATAGCAAGGGAAATAACATTTTTCATCGCCCCTCGCCTCTAATGCCGCTTTAAAATGAGAATATTTCCTGTCATTTTCATTCATAGTGACAAATCCTTGTACTGACAAGTAATTGTCTTACCTACACCATACCAAATATTAAGTTGTCAAATTTTTATATTTTAGCTACTCCTTCATAATATTTTAGCTACTCCTTTCGATTATGATATTTTTATTTACAGTGACCTATAATTCTTACAATTATTTTTTCTAAGACATTTTGACATGTTTTTTTTTTATTATAGATTAACTATTAAGATCGATAGGCTTCAATTTGTAATTTAGAGTAGTGTGTACTGAATCACCATGGAAAATAATTACACACCATTTAACGAAAGTGGTCAAAATTTCTCAAACTTGAATCAATCGACACCATACACTAGCCTCTAAGTTGTTTTGTAGAGAAAATGTCAATCTTTGAAATTCACCACTAAAAAAAAAATGGCATCCACTTGTCATCCACAATTGGGTTTGGTTGGTTTAAATTATGACGTGTTGATTTGAAGCTACTTACAATGGTCACAATTTTATGCTACTTACAGTGGTCATGATTTTATTTTCTAAGACACTTTGTCATGTTCTCATTTTTCATTGTCTGACTAGTAGATTTCATCATGTTATCATAGATTTCATCGTGAATGTTTTATATTTTAGCTACTCCTTATTAATAGTGTATAAAAAAGTTACATCAACCACAAACTAGAGTTAATCACTACATCTAGAATTGTGTGTGATTATAAAAAATTGAGAGAAACAACATCACATAAGAATACAATATTATATGACTAACCTAACTTAATACTAGACTAAAAATATGAAATAAATTAGATAGGCACAACATTATAGAAACACAAAAGTTAGAGAGCTAATAAGGTCGCTAAGGGATAGGATTAGACCTAAGAGGATTTTTTTTCCACTTTCTCTATCAAACATTAGTCCAACTGATAAAGTTGTTATGAGTTGGTGGTTTTGTAATAAGGATTAAATTTTCATAAGGAATTGTAGGCTCAAATTGATCTAGATTGATAATGACATATGTTTTTAATGTTTGATTTGTCTTATTGATGGAGTAATTTTCCCTCTTCTTAAAATACTTCTTCATAAAATATTTTTCTTGACATTTCACATGAATTTCCATAGAATATACTAGCTAGATACAAAAACCAATGACATAACAATTTTGAAATATGGTAATGCCCATATATATTATCAAGGAAAAAACAAGCTACATGAAATTTCCTTTGAACAAAATTTTACAAGTTAAATGAGTATATGTAAATAAATAAAACATACTAACCTTGCAAGTTCAAAATTGGAGCTATGTAGATCGAGAATTAGATTTTTTCAACCAGTGGGTGACGGAAAAAATAAACAGCTAAAACAAAAGCCATGAACAGTGTCGCAACTATAGAAAATGTGTCGAAAAGTCTCTTAAAGTCAAGTATATATAGATTGATTATCGTCTATATAGCAACGGAAATGCATGAGTTGACGCACAAAAAGTCAACTAGTCGTTCCAAGCCACATGTGTTAGCAGGTGCACTGAGATAGTCAATAGTCATCGCTATAGCAATGAACTTTCGTCACAATAGTGATGATAATCGTGACCAATTTAATAAAAAAATTAAAAAAAATTCTTAACTTACTACATATTTTTCGACGAATGTAAGAAACATGGAAAAGTTTCATGGAAAAATCCGCCAATATGTAGTAGTGACATGTGTTAAATGGTGTGTCCTTGCGTTATTGATGAGACAAATGAAAATCTAGAATATAGTTTTCATATGCATCAGTTACTAGATTAGATTGTATAGGAACATGTACATAAGTAATGTAAACAAATGATTGTTCTAGAATACATATTGTAAGAAAGCGACGGAGTAACACCGGATCACGTATATGATATAGACCATTCAATTTTGACACTACCAACTTAGAATCCAAATAAACCTGAAGGCATTCAATACCATGTGACACAACATCTTGCAAAAGCTCAATAACGACACTGTACTCGACTACATTATTGGTAGTTGCTCTGAGACAAACACCTCCAAAGGAAACTAGCTGGTTTGTGGGAGAATAAATCACCCAGGAAACAAAAGAAATATTCTAAGTGTGGCGACTGGCACTGTATGCAAACCTGATATATACCGATGAATCTCCTGACATATTCCACACAACAAAATCACAACGATCAATAATGAAAGACAAACAACAAGGAAATCTAAAAAAATCTATATACAAGCAATATATAATAATTACAAAATAACAAACACTTGAGAAATGAAACTCAAGCATAACACTTTTTAAGGTAGAGCCCATTTATGGGTGCTGGAAAAACATTCCCATCGTAATCTACCAACTCCTAGGCTCCCTTCTTCAATACATGTTGCATAACATATGGGCCATGCCACATAGGGTTGAAATTTCCTGCCCCCAAAGGATCCTTATCCTGGTCATAGAACAAGAAAAGTCCCCCCTTGGAGAACACCCTTAGATGAACATATTTATCATAGTTAGTCTTGACACACTTCTTATGTGCCTCGTTTGATATAGATGCATCTCAACGTTGCTCGGAAATATGTTCTAAGTAAACAAGGCACTCTTCAAGTTCAATCATGTCTGAAAGGAGCTTGATATAAATACTAAGCAAAGGGCTCTCGCATTTAATAGGTAAAATTTCTTCTACTCCATGAATGAGTTGAAAATATGAGAAGCATGTTGCAGTTTTGACTGAAGTTCGGTATGCCCAAAATGTCGGATATAACATCAAATGAAAATTTGATTTTCTCACGTTGACAGTTCTTTTCAAAATGGTTTTCAGGGATTTATTAACAGCTTCAACCTGACCATTTTCCTGAGGATAGTAAGGAGATGAATGTTCCTTCCTAAAGCCCAGTTTTGATGCTAACTCTGACATCATGCGGTTCTGAAACTGAATTCCATGGTCAGTGACAATCTCCTTGGGAATCCCCAAACCTAGATATAACATGATTAAACATGAAGAGTGTTGTGGTTTCACCATCATTATAAAATGTCGGCATGGCCTCTTCCCACTTTGTAAAATACTCCACATGGCCTCTTCCCACTTTGTAAAATACTCCACAACCACTATTATATACTGATTCCCCTTATCCAGATTATTTTCGACAGGAAATTAGAGTGGAGATATAATAAATAAATGTACAGAGATATCTCATATATCCAATAATATAACAAAAATGTATCAGATATGCAACCATAAACACAGAGATACAGTAATACATAATTTTCTATTAATGAGCGAAAATGTACAAAGACTGTAAAAATATGGAGTGAAAGACTTGCTAGAATGGTGGCAGCTTATCTCTAAGAAGGATGTGTCCGCTACTCGCATTCGTAAGAAGATGTTTTTACAATGAGGCTCCAAAGGCCTTTTAATCATAAATAAAATACAAAACCCTAGCCCCGGAAGATGAAAATCCAACAGTTTTTTGGAGCCCGTTTTGGGTAGTTTGGTGTATCAACTTCCCGGGGGCGTAACTTTGGCATACGATCTTCGTTTGGGGTGCACGATAGCTCGTTGGAAAGGTATCATCGAGGATATTAATTTTGGGGGATCAATTAGATCCTTTAGATATTATTGAGAATATTTATCCCGAAAAACCTTCATTTAGTCCCTCAAATTGCCCCCCGAAATTAAAAACTGCTAAAAATAGTAAATTGCCAAAATTGCAAGAAACCTGTTTTGAGCTAGATAGAGAAGGTGGGAAGCCACCGATATCCAACTTGATAAATCCTCCCTCCTTATGAATCAATGGTATCCATTGCATTGAGTTCCCGATGGAGAGGGGAAAGCGATTGAATCCTAGTGCACTGCTTGCCTTGCTGGAGACATTGCGTTGTGGAAGGATGTCATGAACCTATTGTTGGTAGGGTTGAATCTATTCAACCATTTGGGCTACATGAGATGTATAGGTGTAGAAGGAATATTTGAAATTTTATGCATTCTTGTCTACCTTCTTCTGTTGGATGGAAGTTGCTTGCGCCGAGGCTGTAGTGGTTGCAGTATCCTTCTATTCACCTTTTGAACAAATTGTAAAGAAGATGATTTTGTAGTATGGGATACGACCCTAAGACATTGTTTAGGTGGGACAGTAGTTGGAACTACATTTGGTATCCTATAGATGTGACCCCCATAGCAACAATGAAACTATGGGGTCGAGACTCATAGATAACATGGTGCTTCCACATATATGGTTGGCCCAAGAGAACATCACAGACATCCAGTGGGGAAACATCACATAATACCTCATCCTTGAAGGGTTGGATCTCGTATGAGAATTGACACTACTGGCTGACACGAATATCGCGTCCCTGGCGAAGCCACCCAATGTTGTATGGTTGGGGGTGTGGTGTTGTCGACAATCCCAACTGTTTGACAACCTATGCTGAGATGAGGTTATTCTGGCTTCTGCTATCAACAATAAAATGAGGTGGGGTCCCCTTCACCCACATCTATGAATGAAAAAGGCACCCCCCCTATTCAGGATATGTGGGTTTTTCTGGTTGAATTGTTGTGGTCACGACAATAGCAGTGGGGTCTCCATCGATGATCTGTCTTCTATCAATATTTTCTGAATCAGACTCTGAATCAGGGTTCAACTCCTTGTCTTTGATCTCGGCCACCAATGACTATTTTTAGTGAAATTCATCGATGTTGTGCTAGGGGATTTTGTGGAAATCACACAATTTTTCGGTGTCCTTCTTTGTCTTTCTGTGACCCTTCTTTTCCTGTGTCTTAGATTGGTTTTTGGGAGTCTGTTTGTTAGGGCCTTCTTTATCATAATTTTTTTGTTGTGGATTTGCATACTCGAAATCTTGTTTGTTCCGGTGCTTAAATTTATGCTCGATTTTAACATCATATCGATAAGCAACACCGAGTGATGAGATGTCCAAAAAATCCATTTTCATTTGGATGTATCTGTGTAGAGCCCCACGGTATTTTAGAACCAAATTTATTTCACAGTCTTTGATATCCATATTGGTGTGCAAGGTATGGAAGGTATTGGTGAACTCCAAAACTACTTGGCCCCTCTCTTGCCGCAGTGTGGTCCATCTAATGTACTGGTCCTCATAGTTGCCAATAGGGTAATGATGTTCCTTTACCACGTCCACAAAACAATCCCAAGTGGGCTCAACCCCATATGTTCTAGACTCCTCTACAGAAATTTTCTCCCCGTAAGTTTCCCACCAATGTTTGACATGGGGGAGAGCCTTAAGGACTGTGAAGGTGATCTTTTCCCTATCGGAGAAATTATGAATAGAGAAATAACCTTCTAACATATTTAACCATTTGTCTAGGGCATCTGCATCTATTTGACCTTCAAATACAGGAATATCAAAATTAAATTATACCTTGAAAGGCAAGGTGCCTCCAAAGTGGTCTCTTTATGAAGAAGCACATGTTGTTATCGGCGGGCATTGAAGGAGGTGGGCAAAATTCTCCATCATTGTGTCCCTCTATCACGTGAGAGCTTGCTCAAGCAATGGATTAATAGAATATTATTCTCTGTCATTTTTCTTTTCTTATTCCATAGAGGGTTTCTTGGGTATGTGAGAGCGATTTTCCTCAAGAGAGAAAATATTGAGACCCAACTTGCTATACTCAGACCTTGTCGGGGACATGCACTGAAAAATGATCAAGAGTAGCCTGTTGTGATACCATTGATCCATATTATTTTCGGCATGAAATTAGAGCGGAGATATAATAAAAAAATGTTCATAGATATCTCGGATATCCAATAATATAACATAAATGTATCATAGATGCAACCATAAACACATAGATACAATAATACACAATTTTCTATTAATAAGCGAAAATGTACAAAGACTGTAAAAATACAGAGTGAAAGACTTGCTAGAATGGTGGCATCTTATCTATGAGAAGAGATCTATCTGCTACTTGCATTCACAAGAAGATGATTTTAAAATGAGTCTCCAAAGGAATTTTTATCATAAATAAAATCCAAAACCCTAACCCTGGAAGATGAAAATCCAACAGTTTTGTGGACACTGTTTTGGGTAGTTTGGTGTATCAACTTCTCGGGGGTGTAACTTTGTCATACGATCTTCATTTGGGGTGCATGATATCTTGTTGGAAATGTATCATCGAGGAGATTCATTTTTGGGGCTCAATTACAGCCTTCAATGATTATTGAGAAGGTTGATCCCAAAAACCCTTCATTTAGGCCCTCAAAATGGCCTCGAAAGTTAAAAACTGCTAAAAATAGTAAATTGCCAAAATTGCCAGAAAATTGTTTTGAGCCAGATGGAAAAGGTGGGTGGCCACTAATATCCACATGGATCATCCACCTAGTTGAAACTGGGTGTAAATTCATGAAATCAACCCCCTACTTGGTGAAGGGGCCGACGGTAAAAATGAGAAACATAGGAGCAAGATGTCCATGCATATTTTTAGAAAATATTTGGCAAGGGTGACATTTATTGAGTTCTTCAATGCAATCCTTAAATATTGTTGGCCAAAAATATCCAACACACAAAATATTTTGGGCTATGTCCAACCCAGACAGACGATCGCCACATGTTCCACTATGGAAATCATTCAAAACCAACTCTACTTCCTCATGAGTGAGGCAATGAAATAGAATTGAATATATCCCTAGATGATACAAATTGTAGCCAATAATGAGGTAATTATTTTCCAAATGGTGAATTTGTCGTTGCTCATCTCGCAAAAAATGCAAAGGACACTTCAAATTGTAGAGATATATGATAATATTTCCATACCAAGGATCAGATGAAGAGATGAGGAATACATGCTCTTTTGTAAACGAGTCAATAATTGAGTTATCCTCATTCTCTACTAGAAACTTTAACCTAATTTCAGTGAAGACAAATACTTTTTGGATTTGGAAGAAGTAAAATCCAAATCAAACTCTTGAAGTACAACAATCCACTTGTTGTATTTCCCGCCAATTATTTTCCAAGTCAAAACATATTGAAAAGGATTAACGTCATAGACAATGGTTGTCTTACGCAATAAAATGTAATAACTAAGATTTTGAACAACATGGAAGGCTACTAATGTCAGCTTCTCAACATGTGAATACTTTAGTTCAGGACCAAGAAAGGAACGACTCAAATAATAGATTATGTGCTCCATGATCTCATCATCTTTCTAAACTAAAACCATGCCAATAGAATATTCCACTGATATAAGATACAATAGGAAATATTTATCATAGTCAGGAGGACTAAAAGAAAAGGAGAGGAAATTAGAGCTTTCTTCAATGCATCAAATGAACATTGCACCGGTTCATCTGAGAAAAAAGCGACTCCCAACTTCAAAAGGTGCATAAAGCCTTTAGTGATATCAAGATAGTTTTGTACGAAACATCAAAGTAAATTTACATTTCCTTATAGTCTTATAATTTGATGCATGGTATGCGAGGGAGGAAACTATATTAATATTGCCTCAACCTTCAAAGGGTCGAACATGATCCCTTTGTTTGAAATAATAAACCCCAAGAGATGCCCTTAAGTGACACAAAAAATGTACTTGTGAGGATTCAAACGAATTCAATAATGTCGACATCTTTCAAAGACAAGGCAGAGGTGTATCAGATATTGTGCTCTCTTGCGATAATGAGTTGTAAGAACATCAAGATAAGCCTCCACTATGTGTTTGAGATTTTTGAAAGAAAACATCATGGCCTTTTGAAAAGTAACTCTAGCATTTTTTAGGCCAAAGGGAATTTTCTTGTATGCAAAGGTTCCCCAAGGACAAATAAAAGAAGTCTTATGTTGGTCCTCAAGCCGGATTTGTATCTGGTTGTAACCAGAAAAACCATCCATAAGAGAAAAAAAATCACTTACTATACATTCATCAAGTATTTGATCGATAAATGGCGTAGGAGAGTTATCTTTAGGAAAAGACTTATTTAAATCTCAGAAATCCATGCAAACTCGAATTGTGCCCTTCTTCTTGTCTACCAAAACAGGGTTGGATACCCATTCTATCAGCAGGATTGGAGAGATAAATCCTTCTTTAAGCAATTTTTATACTTAAACCCTAATCATTATTGTTTTTCTAGGGTTCAATAGATGCATTTTTTGTCGAAATGGTTTATCATTCACATAATTTTGAATCTTGTGATGGATAATATGAAGATTTATTCTTGGTATTTCCTCATAAGACCAGGCGAACACGTCACAAAACTACTTAAAAAGGGTTGTATATGAACGAAGTTCTTCTGGAGAATAGGTAACCCAAATAAAAACATTTTCTACAACATCAGGGGTCTTGGCGATATCGATCGGGATAGTCTCCGAAATATTTTCCATGTTCCCTTTGGCATGTATACCATGAGTCACCAAAGGGTTCAGTGAACGATCAACATCTCCAAATATGGTCGATCAAAATTCTCCTTTCTCTACACGATTGAGATCAAGAAGGAAATAAGACCTATGGTGTAGGTTTTGGACATATTTTCATTGATGTCAACAGTCGATGATGAACATGAAGCTCAGAAGGGAAAGCACAATGTAGAAACATGATCAGGATCTAAATCCCCATAGGAAAAACTAGGACCATTGGATATGCAAGATCCAGATCAAGGGCAGGGATTGATTGTAGAGCGTGAATGGGGAATTAAAATACACGTTATTTCCAATCCTTCAATTAGTCTAGATCATCATATCTCATCGACTCAAAGATCGAAAACTATGGTTGATCCACCAAATGATTAGATTAAGTTATGGCCGTTGGATACACAAGTGTCATATCAAGGGCATGGATTGATTGCAAAGCGCGAAGGGAGAATTAAACTATACGTTATTTCCAATCCTGCAATTATTCTATATCGTCATATCTCATCGATTCAAAGATCAACGACTATGGTTAACTCACCAACAATCACACAACTTCAATTGCGGAGTTTGGGTGAAAAATTAAACCACACACAAGTTACGGTTCCTCAATCCACATCGACCGTTAGATCAAGTTAAGTGGAAGGATAGGATAAGCAAATATGAATATCATCTGATCTATTCAAAGTGTGCCAAGGTAGTAGTGGTCAACATCGGCACTGACCACTTCGAGAGAAAAGTTTTGAGAACAAGTAAGATCACCCGAAGGTTTAAATCCCAAAGTAAATGTGAACAGTCTGATATGAAGAACACTTCGGGAGATATCAGGACCATCAAATCATGTTTAGTGGAAGGATCAGAGTAAGCCACAAATGTAAGAAAATAGACGTAAGCCTTATGATCTAAGGAAAGACATCAGGAGATATCCTGACCATCGGATCGAGGAAAGTAGAAGGATAATATAAGCAAGGCAAAAGGCCCAAGATCCCGAATAGATGAATTCCCAACAACCGTTGGATCATGTTAAGCCTTTTCGGGTTAAAAGAATGATCATTGGATGAAGTCGAGTTACTCAAGGTTTAAACTTCGGGGAATCTCACTTCGAGAGAATTGTGAAGTGGAAAAATCGAATTACCCGAAGTCCCAAAGGATGAAGTCCTGAAGTGGACATGAGTGGTCCAATCAAAGGAACACTTCGGGAATTATCCTGACCGTTAGATAAAGGAGAAGAACATGTGCCACATGAAGAGATCTATGTCAACAAAGACATGTGGCATAATCATATGATGACAAGTTTCAAGGTCTCATAGGTAATTTAGGCATACGTAAGCCACAAATCTAAGTGACATGTGGCAACCACTCAATCAATGCCACGTCAAAAAGTGACTTCAGCAAGTAATGTCACTCCAAGAGTTTGTACTTCAGGAGATTCACCACCAGAAAATAGCTAAATTCCTAAAGTTTCGAAATGAACGAGAACCGTTTATCGTGAAAAAAAAATCCAATCGTTCGATCTACTTCAGCGAAATCAACTCCAGAAGATTGAAGGACTGTGAAGGAGAAATCACCCGAAGCGTCAAAGGCCGAAGTCAGTGATAAGCATTGATCTACTTTAGGATCATTCTCAACCAATGCTCAAGCGTAGTGGAAGGATAGTGTAAGTGGAGGTGTTAACTGACAGTAAGCAGTCACCATCGCTTTATGACTTATTTGGTAGGTAATCACTCCAGAGGAATTTGTACTCCAGAATTCAAGAGCCAGGAATAGTCAAAGTTCTGAAGTAAATGAGAACTGTCCATCTCATCATGAAATTAAAATATGATCATTGATTTTGATAAGTGATCAAGCACTCGCTTGGCTTAGCGCCTAGTCACCACTTGCAGTTGTATGGAATAAATAAACAAAGGGCGAAAGAGGAGGCAACAATTAAATTAATAATCACGTGGTCCCGCGTCTATGGTCATATGTAAATGGTTTGAAGGAAGCTCCTCTACAGAATTTGATTTCTACAATATTTGGAGAGACATGAAATTAAGTTAAATGAAATCGATCCATACCTGTGATCGATTAATGAAAATCATTTTCATTAAATTGAAAAGGCTTCTAGATAATATTTGAATAAATAAATAAAAACGAGATTATTGTTAATGAAGAGGTGCGATGGTCTAAACAAAGGGACACAATTTTTCATAGTTCACACCAGTTGGAAGAGTATATAAACGAGAAAGAGTTTTGATAAGAAAGTGTCTCTTCATTCCAAATCAGAAGATATATTGAAAATCACAGAAGCAGAGAGAGGAGAAGTCAAGACATGTAAACCAAAAGTTTTCTAGATTCAGAAATTAAGGGTGGTTGGGTGGTGCAAGGGTAGGTTGGAGCCTGCAGGGGAGTAGGTGCTTCCTTGTCAGTTGTAGCTGACTAAATAGGGGGTTATAAACTCCTACCATTTGGTGCTGGTAAACAAGGGTGTGGGTGCATCCTGATCAGTGGGCATTGATTTAAGAGGAAGAATATCTGCCTTCTATGTAACTTGTAAAAAAAATTTTTGCAGTTAATAGAAAAGTGTTTGTGGTTTTTCCCAATTGGGTTCCATGATAAATATTGTATCAAAATATTTATTGCATTAACAAAATAAAAATTGATCAAATTATTCTGTCACTGATTCACCGCCCCTCTCAGTGACAAGATATGATCCTTCAATTTGTATCAAAGAGGGTATCTTCACTAAGGGTTTAAATCACTTGAAGAGAAATATACATCGGGATGGATCAACAATTGAAGATGTCATCAAAAATCCCCCTATTTGATGGTGAAGACTATGTTTTCTGGAGTTTTAGAATGAAAATATATATGATGTCCATTGGACTGGAAGTATGAACATTAGTTGAAAAAGGATATGATGTTCCAAAATTCACTCCCAYAGAAGCMGAAGACAAGAAGAAATTTTGGGAACATGAAAAGTATTTAAACACACTACAAGTTGGACTGAGTAAGAAGATCCTTGCTAAATTAATAAACYGTCAAATGCAAAACAACTATGGGATAAATTGGAAACTATATATGCAGGATATTCCAAGGTAAAGAGGGCCAAACTTCAGACTCTCRAAGTACAATATGAAGGTCTAAAAATGAAGGATGAAGAAAATATCTCAGAGTACTTCGAAAGAGTTGATAATATTGTTAATTCAATCAGAGGTTTGGGATTAGAAGTGTCAGACAATGAGCTAGTTGAAAAAATACTAAGAACACTACCTATGCTATACAATCCTAAAGTGTCCACTCTTGAATATTAAGAGAATTTAGATAAACTCACCATGGATGAATTGTATGGAATCATCATAGCCTATGAGTTAATATTAGGTCATGAGAACCTCCCATGAGGAGAGGCATCCTTCAAGGTTCTCAAGAAAAACAAAATCAGAAGAAAAAACCTCAATCCAACCATCATGAAGAATTTGATGTAGAAGAACCCAATTTTATTTAAATACTTCATAAAGGATTAGGGAGGTACAAAGGCAATATGCCTTTCAAATGTTTCAATTTTGGCAAGGTTGTCCACTTTGTATCCAAGTGTCCCTATCCCAAGGAGGACACTGAAGATGAAGAAGAAAAAATAAACAATACAAGAAGAAGGAAAAACCCAACTAAAAGAAAAAGTTTTACAAAGGAAAAAATAATTTTTACTCAAAAGAAGAAAACATCAGTTCATTAGAGTCTAGTGATAGTGACGATGATGAAGTCCTTTTTCTATGTATTCAAGAGCCTAATGAGATAGAGTAAATTAAGCATGAGGAAGAGTCACAAGCTGAAGTAGAGGCTAATATGGAAGAATAACTTATCAGTGCCTTGGATAAATTAAGAATATACAAAACCAGATATAGACAGCTGAAAATGTTTGTAGTTGAACAAAAGGAAAAACAGGAACATAAAGAAAAATAGATGGATAAGCTCATGAGAAACCTAAAAAACCAAATTCTAGAAGCAAATAGGATGGAAGAAAGTCTGGAAAATTCTCTTAAAGAGAAACAAATTGTTAAGCCCTAATATTGGCTCATTACCCCTTAATTGGGGCATATTAAATTAGTAATGTTATTTTATTTATGTCGGCTTTATTCCATTAGTTCTAATTATACCTCCTAGTTTCCTATATATACCAAGGAGACATTTTCACTTGGAGTCATCTTGTACTTGAACATTTATGTGGGTTAAAAGGAGGTTTCCCCCTCGAAGAGGCTTATTATCTAAAATTATCTCTTTTTCAAGGCGTTGAGTACTTATTCTGAGGTTTTTCTATGCTATATTGATATTTGGTTCTTGACATATGGTATCAGAGCTCAAGGTCTTGGGTTTCGTTGATGCCTCTAAGACACGTTGGAATTTTTGTTATAACTTTGCTTATACAACATTTTAGAAGAAACATATTGGAGGATATTTAGTAGACGGATCAAGGTACGTTGGGTTACAATTTCATCTCCTGAGACCTTATACTTTTAGAGATACAACCTATGCAAGATAGGGTTCTAGAATCATCTTGAACTGAGTCATTGTGTAATTTTCTCTATAAAAATGTTTCTGTAACGTTTCAGACCCTGACCTATGGAGGATATTCACAAAAATTAGTAAGGTATATGTGGTAAAACATTCAACTTCTGGGTCATCTTACATTTGTAGATACACCCTGTGGAAGATAGGGTATTTGACTAGTCCTATTGACTAGTCTCAAGAAGGTGTTTGAGGTAAAACAATCATAACTTCTTCCTAGAGTATACAAATTGAGTGAGACTAGTTTCATTGGATAGTGTACAGTCTGTAGTATTTCTGGTACAAGTTTCAGAATTTTGTATCAATTATTTTGTGTGGGGTACACTATACAAGTGAGATCTACTGTAAAGGCCAAAGATCAGCAAGTTGTGGGGAAGTTACCATAAATTCGACTTGGCACATCCAATTTTGATCAGAACAGTGGCATTGCAGAGAAGAAATATCAAGGAAATACATAAAAGAAAGTTTTATACCCAGAAGGGCCGAAACTTGGGAGATACAACAGAAGAAATATTGTCTAGCAGAACCACCTCAAAATCAAGGTTCAAAAGTGATACTTGGCCAAAACGCCACCCAAAAAGGGAACATCTACACCAAATAACCCTCCAGACAATCCTACTTGAAATCTTGACGCAACCCACCCCTCACCGAGAAAGTCGCTCCACCAGGACCTTCTTCTACCACGGGCCCAAAGAGTCAAAGTACTCCTCCTCTCCTCTCGGGAGTCCACTACCCACAGTAGGCTCCTTCTGTTGTTTTCCCTTCGGATATCGGGAATTTGGACTTCAGGAGTTTGCGGTTCATGCGAACATAGTTCACATGCAAGCAAAACCCCGAACCCCGATGGTTAATGGGTCAACTGCTTCTATTCGGGGATTTCCTTATCGGGAAATCGGAGTATGCGATGTCATGAACCCTTGACACCACAAAGTCCCGAACCCCGAACTCCGATAGCACGTGCAGA
>JZKD02S1116821.1:278907-293091 GCA_000966675.3 Picea glauca | reverse complement strand
TTTTATGTAATTCAGTTAGACTATAGTTAATGGGAAAGATTCTATATCATTATGACCACTCAAGTGCAATCATTACTAACCACACTTGACGGGAGGGGAAGTACACATCAAATCCACGATACCATCATTTCACCCGCTGCCATCCCCATTTCACCACCTTTTCGTGCATTTAACCACTATTCCTGCATATAGTCCCTCGGAAAACTCACTCTGTGCAGAGCTGATACACAAACTCTCGACGTTGTATCTTACTGAGCTAGCAGCCATGGGAGGATCTGTCATACAAAATGAGCCCGCCACCACAGCACTGCTCGAACACTATCCAGCAGCGTATCAAATATTCCAGCAGGCAGGGTGGCTTAATTACTTCCGCAGACTTCAAGGATATAATGAACAACAATTCCTACAGTTATTTCCAGAAATAACTGTGTTTCTAACCATTCTGGAGCATCATTATAATGGTTGGGACACCTCCAACGGTCATATAGCTTCGTCATGGCGAAGTTCCTTTCTACATTGTTCTTCTATTCCGACAAGGTTCAAGTTCTGTAAGCCTTCCCTCTGCGAAGTCATCCCTGGAACTTCCTGTAGTGTTTCTAACTTTGCCTTCTTCTTACTGAGCTTTCTTGCCTTCCTTCCTGTGATCTGAGTCTCTGGGTTCCTTTTTCCATTCTCATTCTTATTTTCCCTTAGTGTAGAAAATCGACACTGTTGAGGGTCTTCCAAAGAGTTCGAATGTAAAACCTCTTCGCTTTCTACTTCTGGGGTAGGTGCTCTTCTCTCCTACATGGATAGGGTTTTCAAGCCTTCCTAAGTTCTTGCAACTTCGACGGCTAACTCTCTGGCCCTCATTTTCTTCGACTTGTCCTTTTTTTCTTCTATTAAGTGCGTTATTCTCCTAGCCATGAAGTCCCTTAATTCTTGCTTTTTCTATTATGTGGCTTCCTCCTCTTCTTTTCTTCGGTTCTGATCTTTCCCAATTCAGGTCTTTCCTAAAAAAAGTGAAAAAGGGGTGTCGTTCTCAACAAACTTAATGACTTCAAATTATTCTTCGGTCGATGTTCCATGAGAAATCGTAGGTACGTTAGTAACTCTTCCACATAGGGTTATAATCTTTCCTTTAAACAATCCTATCCTTCCCAATGAAGGAATCATAGTAGGCTTTACCAAAATTTCCCAAGTACTTTCTGGCATAAGATTCACATGTGTTTCCTCATCTAATACACAGTCTATGTCGAAGTCTCCTATTCTTATTTCTATACATTGCTTTTCTTTTAAGATCTCTGGTAGACTAATGTTTATGTGGTCATTCAAGGTTTCTTTCATCTATAATAACATAGATTCTTATTCGTTCTGGTTTTCTATCATATCCTTAGTTTCTTGACCTTCTTCATGGTTTTCTTGTCTCATGTTCATCTTTTCAACTTTAGCAATCATTCTAGGGAAATCCAAAACCTTGTGATCAATGGATTTACAACAAAGACAAGTAGGACCTACACCAAGGCATTCCTTAGCAAGATATCCCAATCTTCTTCAATTATAACATAGTGTCAATCCTCTCTTTCTTTTAAACGATCCCCAACTTTTCCTGTACTGCGCACTAGGATCACAGTGATGGACCTGCAAAAACTTATTTCTAGGGTCCTGCATCAACTTGTTAGTCCAAACATTCTTTCTATGCATAGGAATAACATATATTTCACTATTTATATCAAATTTATTCAGATCAAATATTCTTTCTTCTGGTTGTGCCCTAGTTTTCAGACTAGGAAAAAATATGTCAAACATACCTAGATCCATACTTTCGAAGAAAACATTTCCACTTATCTTACCTTTACCAGAGCACAAAGTTTTAAGATCTTACCTCTTTTCTTCAGATCAGACTTCTATTTATTAGCACAGAGTTTCTCAATTCAAGTAGAATATTGTGCACTATAGCAATAGAAATACACATAGAGCTTTCTCTTTTCTTCAGTTCCCAGCAATCACAGTTTCAGGTCCTAACAACAGAACCATTTGTTGGCATAGGGGAAGACCCAGGGTTCAACGCTTCAAAAATGCAAAAACAAAACCCTAACTACTGGCCCTTTTGGCAACATCTATGAAGCATATGGAAGTCTCACCTGAGATAGAGGAAGGGGGGGTTGCAGGACTCAAGTGTCTACAACCTCGTTGGGACACAGATCTATGATTACACACTTCAACAAAGCACTTAGACAATAGTATGCATTCAGTTATGATTCTTATTCACATCATAGATTAACCCTAATTGTAGATCAATGAAGTAGTAATCAATATTAAACACATCTAAGAAATCATCACATAGCATCAGAGAAAATCTAGCATTTATTCATATATCAAGCACTAAAAATCAATGAATCTACCTATCATACATCCAGAACAGTGCACTAAGAAAATATAAACTTAAACATCATGAACACATAACACAAAGCACAATAACATAGGATATACATGGTTCACTCCAGTGTGGGGCTACGTCCACCAACTCTTCTTCTTCTTTATTAGCTTTTTCCAATCTTCTTACATGGACCAATCCACAAATCCAACTCCACAAAGGACATGAGATCTGTGAGCACCTCACCAAATCCTCCTTCCCATAATTAGATCAAGGCACCAATCCTTACACCGTATGTGCACAAAGAACTTACAAAACACTTGCACTTATATCTACAAGTCTTAACTCATTCATGAACAAAGCCAACTAGCCAAGCACTAAGGCGATCAATGAGTAGTAACCTACTAACTCCTCCACTTACATCACCTAGCTACTTATTTATACATTACAAAAAGGGGCCTAAGCATGGGTAAACCCATGGTATGACATCCCATACCCATTACATAAACCCTAAAATCCCAAAAATCCAGCAAAAAGGGCGAGATCCTGTAATCTCTACTTTGCCTAGGCACTTCGTCTTCGACCAGCCTGTCGAAGTCCCAAAAATGGTCAAACATGAACAGTGTTTCCTCAAAACTAGGTCAAGGGCCAAAAACAATAAATAGACAGATAGATATTTACCATAGGGGGAGAAACCCTTTTCCATTGATGTCAAAGGGGGAGAGTTACTTCATAAAGAAAAGCATCATCACAAGGAGATTTTGTATGAAGTTAGAGTGTTTCCCTCAATGAAAAAGGGGGGGATTGTTGGACATATTATCATTGATTTCAACAATCTATGATGCACATGAAGCTCAAAAGGTAAAGCACAATGTAGAAACGTGATCAGGATTGAAATCCCCACAAGACAAACGAGGATCGTTGGATGCGCAAGAGCCAGATCAAGGGCAGGGATTGATTGTGGAGCACGAAGGGATAATTAAAATACACGCTATTCCAAACCCGCAATTAGTCTAGATCATCAGATCTCATCTATTCAAATATCGACGACTATGGTTGATCCACCAAATGATCAGATTAAGTTGTGACCATTGGATATGCAAGCGCCAGATCAAGGGCAGGGATTGATTGAAGAGTGCGAAGGGAGAATTAAAATATACGTTATTTCCAATGTCGCAATTATTCTAGATCATCAAATATCATCGATTCAAAGATCAACAACTGTGGTTAACTCAAAAAAAATCACACAACTTCAATTACAGAGTTTGGGAGACGAATTACACCACACGCAAGTTACGGTTCCACAATCCACATCGACCACTGGATCAAGTTAAGTGGAAGGATAGGATAAGAAAAGATGAAGACTGTCCAATCTATTCATAGCGTGCCAAGGTAGCAGTGGTCAATTTCGATGCTAGCCACTTTGGGAGAAAATGGTTGAGAACAAGCAATATCACCCGAAGGCCGAAATCTTGAAGTAAAGGTGAATCGTATGATATAAAGAACACTTCAGGAGATATCAGGACCGTCAAATCATGTTTATTTGAAGGACAGAGTAAGCCACAAATGTCCTAAAATAGACATAAGTCATATGATATGAGGAAACACTTTTGGAGATATCCTGACCATCGGATCAAGGAAAGTAGAAGGATAGGATAAGCAAGGTCAAAGGCTAGAGATCCCGAATAGCCGAATTCCCGACAACTGTTGGATCATGTTAAGTATTTTCGGATTAAAATAATGACCATTAGATGAAGTCAAGTTACTCGAGATTTACACTTCACGGAATCTCACTTCGAGAGAATTGTGAAGTGGAGAAATTGAATTACCCGAAGTCCCGAAGGTCGAAGTCCCAAAGTAGACATGAGTCGTACGATCAGAGGAATAGTTCTGGAAGTATCCTGACTGTTAGATCAAGGAGAAGAACATGTTCCACATGAAGATATCTACATAAACAAATACATGTGGCGTAATCAGATGATGACAAGTGTCAAGGTCTCATAGGTACTTTAGGCATATGTAAGCCACAAATCTAAGTGACATGTGGCAACCATTCAGTGATTGCCATGTCAACAAGTGACATCAACAAGTAATGTCACTCCAAGAGTTTGTACTTCGGGATCTTCACCACCAAAAAATAGTAGAAGTCCCAAAGTTATGAAATGAACAAGAACCATTCACCATGCAAATAAAATCCAACCGCCTGATCTACTTCTGTGAAATAAGCTCCAGAAGATTGAAGGACTGTGAAGGAGAAATCACCCGAAGCGTCGAAGGCCAAAGTCAACGATAATCGTTGATATACTTCGGGAGCATTCTCAACCAATGATCAAGCTTAGTTGAAGGATAGCATAAGTGGAGGTGTTAACTGAAAGAAAGTGGTCACCACTGCTTTATGACTTATTCGGTAGGTAATCACTCCGGAGGAATTGCTAATCCAAGATTCAGTAGCCACGAATATCCAAAGTTCTGAAGTAAATTAGAACTGTCCATCCCATCGTGACATTAAAACATGATCATTGATTTTTATAAGTTATCAAGCACTCACTTGGCTTAGTTCCTGGTGACCACCCACGGTCATATGGAATAAAGAAACAAAGGGAAAAATAAGAGGCAATGCTTAAATTAATAATCTTGTGGTCCTGCGCTTATGGTCATATGTAAATGGTTTGAAGGAAGTGCCTCTACAGAATTTGATTTCTTCAATATTTGCTGAGACATGAAATTAAGTTAAATGAAATCGATCCATACCTATGATCGATTAATGAAAATCATTTTCATTAAATTGAAACAACTTCTCGATAATATTTGAATAAAGAAAAACAAACGAGATTATTGTTAATGAAGAGGTTTGATGGTCCAAAAAAAGGGACACAATGTTTCATAGTTCACACCAGTTGGAATATTATATAAATGAGAAAGAGTGGTGAGAATAAAGTCTCTGTGTAGTCCAAATCAGAGGATATATTGAAAATCACAAAAGCAGAGAGAGGAGCAGTCAAGACATGTAAACTAGAAATTTTCCAGATTCAAAAATTAAGAGTGGTTGGGTGGTGCAAGGGCAAGTTGGAGCCTATAGGGGAGTAGGTGCTTCCTTGTCAGTTGCATTTCACTAAATAGGGGGTTGTAACCTCCTACCAGTTGGTGTTGGTGAGAAAGGGTATGGGTGAATCATGATCAGTGGGTGTTGATCTAAGAGGAAGAACATGTTCCTTCTATGTAACTTGTAAAAAATAATTTTGAATTTAATAGAAAAGTGTTTGAGGTTTTTCCCAATTGGTTTCCATGATAAATATTGTGTTAAAATATTTATTACATTAAAAAAAGAAAAATTGATAAAATTATTCTGTCACCGATTTAACCACCCCCCCCTCTCAGTGACAAGATCTAGTCCTTTAGTAATTATTCCCAAGGTTTTTAAGGACTTGTCATTTCATCTAGGATCGCCTCATATTAAGGGTGAACGATGTCTAAGAAATCACGAGATTTGGAAGAATTAAGAGCCCATACAGGCTCTAAAACAAGATCCACTTCCTCCATCGTCACATGAGATAGATCTTCGTCTAAAGTAGCTCGTCGAATGGATTGATAATATATATCCACTGCAAACAATGGAATTTCCATTCTGGTACGTTCCAATCTATCTCCCGAAGTCGACGAGGGAGGCATAGTCCATAGATATTAAAAGTAAGAAGTTGAAAATGATCTAACTTGAAAGATATCATCTTTTGGCATAGATCATCCAAGAAGAGTCATAACGGCATTAGCGTCTAATGGTTGTGCTGGAAAATCAAAATTACCCATTAGGGAAGGATACATATCATCACCCCAATTCATAGGTGCCCGCTATGAGTTTTCAATCAAAGGAACTGTTGAGGCTGGTGATGTCACAGGATCTACACGAGCGACAAATAACTGCTCAAAAATAGTAATCCTCCCTTTGTGAGCGAAACATAGCACTCGGAAAACCACGAAAACTAAAGTTTTCATTGTGTATGTCCATCTTCTTCCTAAGAGTATATTATAGTCGAGAAGTGCATCGACCACTTCTACTTCAACGCACACGGTTTTTCCTTCTAACTAGATAGGGAAAGGAGGGATATTCCCATGTAGTCTAAATGAACGACCATAAAATTTTGTAAGAAACATAGGATATGGAGATAAATCAAGTGAGCCAATAGCTCACCAACATGATAACGACATGACACATGTCGAAGCGCCTTCATTCACCATAGTGCGAAAAATATTTTTCAAAAATGAATTTGTGTTGTAGACCACTACAATATGAAATGTGACATTATATGGAAGGTGAGGATTATTGTTAGAAGTGGAAAACATGATGGAAGCTAAGTTAAAGGATTCAAAATCCTCTCAAGCATACAATAATGCATTTTGTTGCGATGGGAAACTCTGGATAACTTCCAAGGCAGATATAGCACATGGTGTTTGGGATAAATCTTCAACAATAGAATAATTTTGAGCTACTCTAGCATTCATATTGTGCAATGACCATTTATACACACCTTTAGGTATGTGAGGCATCGTGTTGGTCATCGATTTCTCTATATGGAGAGAGGTTTATGGTTCAGGTGACTCTTTATCCTTTTTTCCAGACTCAAGATTCCTATAATTTTGAGATCTAGTTTGCAAATTATTATTCGACTTCATCATATAGACATTCGATGTTTCAGATTGGTGTGTGGGGGTACCCTGATTTCCCCCATCCGCATTTGGTGGCTAGGAAGCACCCTGCATTAGATTTTGACCTTCTAGAAATAGGTTTGTCAACATATCAGGTTGTTGTTGCACTAACAAGTGTTGGGATTTATCTCTTTTGGGGTAGAGATGACTCAAGTGATATATTTTGCAAAGCTTACAAGGGAATTTCACCTTCTTCTTTTCAGTCTTTTCCCCCTCAACATTGTAACCATCCATTTTATTGTTGCCCCCACCACCTTTCTTTCCCTTTCTTTTATTTTTCCCTTCTGGTTACTAAGGACCCTTTGGATTCGTCGACTACACACTGTGTACATTCAAGGACTAGGCAATGGGGGTGGTCAAACCAGGGGCCTAACCAGAAGTATTTTGTTGAATGGACAACTAGAGGCCAACTAGGGTCATGAAGAATCAGATCGTTCATCAACTTTGACAACTCTGGAAAATGAAGGATTTCCATAAAGGATAGCCTAGGCTATGACATGGAGGCATGAACCAAAGGATTAACAAATCCCAATTGATTAGCATCCTGAAAAGAAGGCCCTGGATTGAAACTGGGACCAGGTTGCTAAGAAGAGCTCGCAAACTGACCCTGATTTTGATAAAAAATAGGATTTCTATAACAGGTAAAAGGAAAACCTCCACTCATCTACCCTTAAACATAATGAAAAGGATTAGAACCAAAAAACATCCCTTGTGAGGGAAAAAACCTAGACATGGGATTCCATAGAGGGTGGAAAGGGTTTCCTCCTACCGGCATAGCGAATTAGGAGAAAGGAGAATTCCCAAAATCACCATAGAGAGAGAACGGTGTGGAAGCGACTGGAACATTGGATTGAATCCCTCGATCCCACCACTAAAAGGACTAGGCCCTATTGCAGGACCAAATGAATAGAGGAAGCCACCTCCAAGTGAATGATTCATTATGGAGATGTGCCACCTGACATAAGGGAAAGCCTTCTAAGGAGCTATCGAACTTCCTGGAAAAGGAAAAACTTGTAAAGGAGTTGATGAACTCCCTGCTCCCGAGCTAGAACCTTTAATAAATGGATAGGATGGGATTGGAATAGAAATTTCACCGATCGATGACATCCCAAACAAAAAGGAGTTGGTGACAGATGGTGTAGGCTGAGTACTAGACACGGTAGTAGTGGATCTTGATGATAGTGAAACCCAACTACTAATCAAAGGAGACATCGTTACTTGAAAAAAACTTGTCATCTAGGTTGAGGGAAGAGGAGGTGTTGTAACCCCTCCTCCTATTGCTGAAAGAGGATTATATGGACTCCCACTTTTAGGAATGTTATTATTTTCTCCCATGATACATCATTTTATCCAAAAACCTTGAGTGTTTGCAAGCTCAGAATTTTCTACTTGCACAAGAAGTGGATCGTTAGGTCTATTTAATGGAGGATTCCAAGGTCTAATGAAACCTTCATCTTTGAGATCAGAAATTTAGGTTACCTCTAGTGTATAAGTGATTTCTTCTAAAGGCATAGGCTCGAGAACTACTTCTCCAGATTCAAGAGACTTGAAAGAATCAGCTTGGTCTATCCTTCGCCTCTGCAAAGGCAGCGATGGCTCCACCCTTTCTGGTGAAAGGCCCTGAACCCTTCGATAATGGTGAAGTGGTTGGTCTTCCACATGTTTGATTTTAGGGGATAAATTTCACTCATGGGCTAATTTTCCAAGGGTTTTCCCAATAAAAGATTCGTTATTCTAAAAATGATTCGCCCAAATTCTATAGGAAAAAATTATTTTACCTTAAAAATCGCCAAAAGTTTATACAAGCTATATAAAATCCTGAGAAACTTGAATGTTTTTACAAAAATATCGCCAAACATTTTATAGTTAGCATATGAAAGATTAGTAATATTCGCCAAGGTTTCTACATTTTAAAATAAATTTCCATCCTTAAAATCATCCCTAATATTCCACTTTGAATCAACGATTCAATGTAGTTCCCAAAAAACTCACTAAAGGCCAAACTACAAACACAGAGCACCCAACTAGAAGCCTAAAAATGGATAGAAACCAAGCAAAATACCTTTTTTAATGATTTCGACCCAAGGAAATGAAGTCTGATCATCCAAAGCACCCACAAAGGAAAACCAATGGCTAGGAGAAATAGTTATCCTGACCTCCAACTGACATCCCTTCCTAGCTCAAGTGTCAAGGCTTCTTGATGACACCTCTGAGGGGTATTGACAGTGTGATGCAGATTTTGTCTCATGTATCGTGATACACCCTTCATAGTCACCTTGTGTGTCAACCTAATGATAGGCCACTAAAGTAGCCAACTCATAGTTGGCCTCTAGAGGGTACAATGGAAAATCAGAATAGAACATATGGGCAGGATAATTGAGCCTGAAACTCTTCCAGAGGACTCTCTACAAAAAGGGGTAGTGTCACTTCAAAAAATATCAGACTAGGCTGGAATATTCCAAAGGACTTTCAAAAAAAGGGCTAGCGTCACTTCATAAAATAGCAAACTAAGTATGAATCTCCTAGAGGAATGACACCGAGAGGACCAGTATCACTTTAGGAAAAATCCAAACTGAGTCTGAAATTCACAGAGGACTAATGCTAGATGAGTCAATGTCACTTCAGGAAAACTTCAACCAGGTTCAAAATTCATAGAGGACTGATGCTAAATGATTCAATGTCACTTCAAGAAAAACCCCCAAATACGCTCAATCCGCTATGCTTGGTTTATTTTGGGAGGGTTTATCTCCTCTACTCTTCCTTATGAAACCTCATGTTTAGCTCATGTGTGAGAGGGGGCTCTCGGATCTACCTATAGGACATTTGGATTTTCACTCCCTATCAAAAAATCCTATGTTTCTTTTCATGGCCTTGGATAGTTACCTCTCCAACCTAATCCAAGGCCCTAGCCTGAACTATTTAGTGGACCCCAAAAAGAAAAAGTCTAATGATTTTTATATTAAGCATTAACTTTTTTGGATTTTTTACTCAAGGGACGAGAATGAAACTTGTGATGTTTGTATGACTCGAGAATAAAAAGCTTTAATAACATTGTTCTTAATAAACAAACTTGTTCTTCAAAAGAAAAGGTGCAATACACTTTTTTACGAGCTTTACAAAATGAAAAAGACATATTTTTTTTTCAATGCAAAATCTAATATTACTTTGAAATGCAGGCCTAAAATGCTCTTTTTTTTTAATTCCAATTAAAACTACATTGACACTCTAG
This sequence comes from Picea glauca, assembly GCA_000966675.3. Classification (NCBI taxonomy): domain Eukaryota; kingdom Viridiplantae; phylum Streptophyta; class Pinopsida; order Pinales; family Pinaceae; genus Picea; species Picea glauca. The sequence continues at coordinate 282,805 of JZKD02S1116821.1, read as the reverse complement.
GATAAATACAAAACAAAGTATAAAGGAACTTTGCAAACAATATTATTTTCTTTTTTTAAAAGGATACCCAAAACTGAAAACAATAACTTTTTCAAAACAAGAAAAAATGCATAAAAAACCCGAGTTCCAGAAAAATGATTTATTTTCTTGAAAACCTTAAGAGGCAAGGGAACAAGAGAAGAAACAACCAAGATATTTTTTTATTTTTTGTTACTAAAAAGAGATAAAATTCTACTAAATGAAATTTTGTATTTTCCTTTTATGAACAAAGGAAAGAAGGCAAAGAGGAAGAAAGAAGACAATCATAAATCACTAAAACACAACAATAAACTGGAAATATAATCGTATCAAGAAAAGACTAACCTTTCAACCCACCTAAAAACCTTATATAAAAAAATATAAGCCACTCAAAGAGAAAGAAATTTTGATCAAATTTTGAAGTTTATAGAGATTTGACATAACATTTAAAGGAAAAAACCAACCAAAGAAGCTTCAAGAAATACTGAACAACCAACCCAAAATTTCCTAGACATCAAAAAATGGCCAAAAAGTATTTTTCCAAAAGTGTACGCTATTGTGTACACTATGAATATCATACATACATGACTGTGACTAAAGTGAATCTCGTGTATACACGATTCATATATAGGAAAAAGTGTGTATACCTTAGAAAAAACCCCAAAAAAGAGAAATTGCAAAAATCCAGTAAGCTTCTAGAAATTGGAAATAACTTTTGAGGTAGTAAATGCTCGACAACAAGCCCAGAAAACAAGAAAAAACAAGAAATCACAAGATCCCTTAAACCAACCCAAACTAGGAGATAAATCTCTCCAATATGGTCGCCAATTCCATTATGGGATTTTCAACACTATGACCTTGGGTCTATGTCACAACATATCATAACCATATCTAAAATACTGAACCTACCCTCCAACATACAAATAAAAAAAGAAATGATTACTTAGAAGAGAGAAAGAAGGATTTCATACCTTGATCCGGATTATTTTCGGCACAAAATGAGAGCAGAGATATAATAAATAAATGTACAGAGATATCGTGGATATCCAATAATATAACAGAAATGTATCAGAGATGAAATCGTAAACACAGAGATACAGTGATACAGAATTTTCTATTAATGAGTGAAAATGTACAAAGACTGTAAAAATACAGAGTGAAAGACTAGCTAGAATGGTCGCATCTTATCTTTGGGAAGAGATATGAAAGCTACTCACATTCGTAAGAAGATGATTGTTACAATGAGGCTCGAAAGGCCTTTTTAACATAAGTAAAATCCAAAACCCTAACCCTGGAAGATGAAAATCCAAAAGGTTTGTGGGCCCCGATGTGGGTGGTTGATACGTCAACTTCCCGGGGGCATAACGTTTTCTTACAATCTCTGTTTGGGGAGCTCGATAAATCGTTGGAAAGGTCTAACCAAAAAGAACGATTTTCAACTAATCTAGGTCGATGCCACGTGTCACTCATATTTGGCATTTCCAGGTCATTCTGTGGACCAGTAAAAATGCGCCATGTGGCAGTCCATATAGCCACGTGGCACACCGTATGGAGATATGGTGGTTGACATGGCAGGCTAACATGGCAGACTGAGTTGGCAGTTGAGTTGGAATATCATATGCTGACATGGAAGGGTGATTGTAAAGTGGTTGTGGCCCAATGGTTGGCTGCCATGTGGTCCAGTCATGGGCTGCCACATGGAAATGGGAAAATGCCCAATGACAACCTGAGAACGAATTTCCAAAAAATTATATATATTAAAAGGATTAGCGGGTCCACCAAATCTAGCGGGACCCTGCCAAATATGGAAACCAATCGTTAGATTTAACCACTTCTAAAGTTAGCGAAAACAACCACATTCAAATATATACATTGTTACAATGAATACCCAAAATGGGAGGCCTACAGGCTCGACCCCGAGACCTCCCCCTCTATCCACGCCTTAACATATGCTCCACAACCACTAGGCCAACAAACTTACATTGTTTACATCATCAACTTTTTTATTTAAAAAGTGAATCCACCCAATGCTGGAGGGAGGAGTGCGCTAGTAAGTACGAATCCATACATGCACGGATTTCTATGCAAGGTTTCAATGCATTAATTATACAGAGTTTCATGTGGATCGAGGCAGAGGTTCAGAGAAGGCCTGAAGGTGCCTGTGTCCGATGGAGATGATTTGACAGACATTTTTGGGTAATTCGACGACGCGAATCCAATGGTGAGGTCTATTTTGACAGTAAAGAGTCGGATCAGTAGGCTAAATTATGAAGAGCCAATGTAAGCATGCTTTTGATTATGTTGTTTTGTCATTAAATGTTGCAACATAGTATGCTTGATACAGGTCTGAAGGAGCATGAAGAGGCTATAGCAAGACAACAAGATCAACTTATTCCTTCTATTCCTTATTTTCTTCTCTTCTTACACATAAAACCAATCAACTACATGTGACAGGTAATTTGTGGCACTTGGATGATAAGTGGCCAACAAAGTAGTCAAGAATCTTGTAGTTTCGGGATCTGTCTATGGGTTGCTTATATGTTTGGATATGAGCAACAGATCTAAGGATTTTGATGGCTCCATGATGATGGGGGTTATTGCATTATTCTTCCTCTTTTTTGTATCGAGTATGTGGGAATGATAAACATTCTTGGTCACATTCCAATCTCTTGTTGTTGTCACCGTTATGGGACTTTTGACTTACATCTTGTAAAGGAGAGACATCATTATAGCAAGGAGAATAAAGCGGTCAAGATTTGGAAGCAAGACCCAGAGACATATCCCACATCGGGTGAACTCTGTTATCAAGGGAAGTGTCATATCTATTATGTGTATTATGTTCTTATGTGTTTTTTTCCATGAATTTCCGCACATAGAATATTAAATTCAAGCATGACATATAACACATAAGAAAACTAAAGAGGTTTTTATTCACTTTGGATTCAAACCTATAAATACTTCAACTATACCTTTAATTGCAAATCTCTCAAGTAAAACGACCTATAGTTGACCCTCTGAAGGAGTGACAAGATCAAACAAATATCGAAAATTAATCATCCCCGGGTTCAGATCAAGCACTTGCATTGTTATTTTTTCAGAGGTATTAGTGGGTTTAATCTTAGTAGGAATCTTATTGTACATTTTTTTGAACCTTTTAGAAAAGTCACACATAGATTCACCCTCTTTCCTTTTGAGAGCACCAAATTATGTAATATAATACAAAAATTATTTCTTGTCACCCCAATGCCTCAAGAAAGCATCATCCAGGGCCTAAATTCCAACTATTGATCCTGGGAGTAGACTTCTAAACCACTTTCGGGCTTCCCATCTAGTATTTGCACAAATTACCTCATCGAAACATCTTCATTTTCAATGTTCAGGTTATCTGAATAACAGTAAAAGGCAACAATATGTTCTTACGCAATAATGTCTTCTTCTCTAGTAAATTTAGGCATGTACTTAAGGTAATCTCCAATTGGGAGATCATTCATGGGTTGAGGAAGCACTAATGGTTCATACCTAGCAGCCACAATGGCATATATTCTCTTTATATATGGATTCACTCCTGCATATTAGGAGAAGGAGGTGTCTGCCTCTTCGGAGCTGTAAATAAGGCTACAATAGAGGAACTAGTAGACATAGTAGAATGAGGAGAAAAATGTTGATACTGAGAGGGGGGTGAATCAGTATCAAGTAAAATTTAAAACCTTTTTCAACTTATATTTAAACCATTCAATTAAATCCAATGAGCAATGAACAATAGTGTAAGATTTACACCAATACACCACAATACACCATGCACAATATATGAGAAATAATCAATAGTTATTGTTCAAGGGAAGTAATGAATTCCAAAGGTAGCTATAGCTTCCAAATGTAA
>JZKD02S1116821.1:242951-267445 GCA_000966675.3 Picea glauca | reverse complement strand
TGCTTGATGACACATGAAGAAATATTAATAATTGTTAAGAAGGTATAAAATTGTTTAAGCTTATAAACAACTGATTCACCCCCCCCCCTCTCAGTTGTATTAGTATTTCCAACACATCTGCCCCAAGAGATTCCAAGTAAGTTTCCAATCTATTACTCCAGCATTTAAAATTGCTTCCATCAAATGGTGGAATCTCATTTGGAATTTTGTCTTCCATTTCTACATAGGATCTTCCTTACAATGGTTAAACTGTATTGAAGGTAACCCGCTCTGATACCAATTGTTGATACTGAGAGGGGGGTGAATCAGTATCAAGTAAAATTTAAAACCTTTTTCAACTTATACTTAAACCATTCAATTATATCCAATTAGAAATGAACAATAGTATAAGAGTTTCACCAATACACCACAATACACCATGCACAATATATGAGAAATAATCAATAGTTATTGTTCAAGGGAAGTAATGACTTCCAAAGGTAGATACAACTTCCAAATGTAAAGGGAGGGATAAAAATCCAAGAGGAAGATACAATCCTCCAATATAAAGAGAGAGTTTAACTCTCCATCCTTTCCCCTTCCTTACACCCAAGAATATATGATAGATAATAAAACTTCACATTAAATCATCACCATCAACCAACCATCACATAGAACCTGATAATGCTTCTTGATACTTCTTCAATTTCTACAATTCTTCAATTCTTGGAACACTCCGATCCTATAGATAATATTTCTAAATTTATTCTCTGAAACTTCTCCAAGTTTCACTCCTTGAATCCTCCCCAACAAGAAATTATAGAGAGAGTGGTAGACCTTGTTCAATTCTAGTTTATTCAGGAGACCGGACTTGTACAGAATACCCCGCACTCAATATGTAACATCAGATTATGAAACTCACACACATGAAACTAACATATGTACTATTTCCAATGAAATTTGTCCCACTTCATTTGGATTCTCTATGAATAAGTTATGACTATTTACCTGGAACACCTGTTTATTGACTAGCTTCAGGACTGGTCAAAAACCCTATCTTCCACAGAGTGCATATCCATAATTATAACGAATCAAGATATGAAACTTTTACCACAGGTACTTTGATATGTCTTCTCAATACCATAGAAATTTCACCATATGAATCATTCTATAAAAAAATTTATAGCGAAAATGGTAAGATGACCTGAAATAACATACCTTAGAACACATCACCAAAAGACTTCATCCTCCATTGAAATCCGACCTTCTTTACTTATGTTTTCCTCTGAAATTCGAATTGTGTATAAAATGAATGCATAATGACATTTATTTATACCATTTATGTCACTTCCTTTTAACATTAGGGTCGACCTGACACTTTCTTATTTTGTAATTATTTTCTTTAATTATCTTCAGGACCTACATGTACTTCCTTCTTCAATTCACTTTGTCATCTTCAAAAATTCATTTCTCCTCAACCATGAGGATCCATGTGACGTGCCACATACCACTGGAAACAACATGATGTATACTATCCATCCATGGGTCATGTATCTACATGTGCATGTTACTTCATGTCCAAATATCTTCATCAATCTTGCGGTCCAAAACCCATAACTAGGGTTGTGATTTTGGTGATTCTAATGGAGTATGAGAAGAGGATAGAAATTATTCTATTTCAACTTGAAAAAATTTATGCCAATCAACACTTAAAACATCAAGAAAAGGAGATTCTCATTCCACCCACTCTAATCCTTCCTCAACTTGTTCAAATACATATTCCTTTTCAGACTCAACAAGTAATGGAATTTTAGAAATCTCAAAGCTTTCTTCTTCTAATCTAGGAAGAGGAAAAATAATTTCACTAAAAATACTCTCTTTCAAGACTTTAGAAGACTCGGACTTGACAGGGATTGGGACAGTCTTTGATTTTTCTTTTTAGGTTTTCTCAGATAAAGAAGTTCATTTTTATTTAGTTTTAATGGACTTGAGTAAATTTGTATTTGGAGATCCTAAAGCTGGGAAATATTCTAAACTTTCAAGTCTGAACCATTTAACAACTTCATGTGATGCAAATAAATAAAAACTTTGAAGGCTCTTTTCTTTCAAATTAGGAGAAAGATGTGTATGTTCAAGAGGGTGACCTTCTAGCTAGACTTTCATAGGGGTTTTAACCTCAGGGAAATTGACAGATTTAGAAATAACAATTGGTGTATGAATGAAAGAATCAGGTAGGTTCCCACTATTACCTGAATATTTAGAATATGAAGCTCCTTGCAAAGCCTTTTCCTTCTTTATGATTTGCTCTGGGTCTAGAAAAGGTGTGGCCATAGGTGAATTTGGATTAGCTCTTGTTCTTATTCTCTTAGGAGCCATAGTTGAATCTAGAGTCTCCAAGTGCACTATGTAGGCATGTATGTTACTAGTTTTTGTACACCATAAAAACCAGTAGTATGATTTTAGTACATCCCAAGGAAAGATCTTCAATATCATCTCCCCGGAACAGTGCCAAAAATTTTTAGCACTAGAAGTCTCACCTAGACTGCTATAGGTGTGAGCCTAATACCCATCATATTTTATAGTTTGTAAAATATAAGATTTTATATTTAGATGTAGCGAATGGATGAGAAAATCAACTCAGATTATCAACCCAAAAGTCCATAAAACATACTTCAACAAACAAGGCTTGAACAATCTCTCATTAGTTTACAAGATAACAGTGTAAAGATGGAAGAATGAAGAAAAAAAAGTGAATATATGAACCAAATACTTCAGGTACTCTGGCACACATATAGAGGAAATATCACTAATAAGGAACCTCTAGGTTAACAAGATGATATGTTTTGACAACACTTGCATCAACAAAGACAGTAAATCATTCATTGTAATTGTATAGAAACAAGCACTAAAGATAAATTATTTATCAGTAGACAACATCAAAACAAGAGAGAAAGATATCATGTAATAGTAGGAGAAAATATGATCATTAACCATTCAAGATTCTTAAATATGTACATACATCTTCTAGAAATATTTTACAATCTGAAATAATAATGAGTCTCACAAAAAATATCTCGAACCTCACTATGGAGTAAGATTAAATCTTAAATAACAAAAAAGCATCAAAATCACCTATAGGACTCGACTTCTAACTCCTACATTGATTTTTCACCTGGGAGAGGTGTGACCACAATCAAACAAACCAAAATCTAACAAACTTCTAGATTTCAGAAGGATGTTGGCAGTAGTAAATACAACTGCAGCCAACTCATTGCATGAATATTTGATGGAGTTGGATATTTGGAAAAAGTGTCCCTTGATGTTTAACTGATCTCTGGGGAGTTACTCGAACCTCTTATAATGGGTGGAAACCTTCCTTCAGCTCATATTCCAAATAACTATCAAGTTCACAGCGAGTGTGTTGCAAACTATTCTAGTTTTAGCAGTTCGCAACGCCTTCAGCAAGATGCACTACGAACTTTCCTGTATGTGTCATTTTTCCCTCAAAAAATATCAGATGCTTCAAAAATTGTGCAATAAGCCTTGAAATCCTTGTTAATACCTGCTACAACCTTTAAGTCATGAAAGTGACCTGCAGAAATGGCATATGGGCATCATTGCAACAACATAAGACAAAATTACTCCTTAGGGTTATAAGTATGCATATATAAGACACCATAGAAAAATTGATAATGTTGATGCAGAGAAGATGCTTCATCTTCATCTCCTAGTGGTTGCCCAAGCCAACATGTCCAAGTTCTATTTTGCAATATGTTCCTTCAATTGTTGCACTTCCTCCTTCAACTTCTTGTTTTCAACTTGATGAGCTATATTTTTCCTGTACACATTCTTCATTTTCCTACACATAGATATGGATCTCTTAACCCATTGCTTTGCCTTTTTAATAGTTTCTTCACCCATATCTATAGTTTTATTTAGCTGAATATTGGCATGTAGATTTTCCTTTTTCAATTGTTCATTCTCAGTCCTTATATCTTTCAGTTGTCCCCTGAGGCTTTTGAAAGTGGGATCCCTCTCATCAGAAGGAGACTTGATCTCAATGATTTCTATGGCTTTGTAAGAGGCTTATTTTTTATTGTTTGTTGAGATGGTGATTCAGATACACCCTATTCCACAAATACATGTTTCTTTGTTGCTAAACTTGTGAATGGTCTTCTAGGATTAACAACTTTTGCAGCAACTGGTGCAGAAAAAACAAGTTTCTTTCCATTTAAATTCATTTTTTTGCTAGAGGATGTCTCCATAGGTGAACAGTCTTCCAAAGGAGAATTTTCTTCATTAAGAGGTTGTGAATTCCCTTCACGTATCTTATCATTTGACTCATATGACTTATCCTTTTTATCCATTTTCCTCTTTTTACTGGACTCTGTATCCACAGCCTTTTCAACAGAGGTAGGTGTATGTCTCTTTGATTGTGGTGTCTTGACAACATCTGGTTGAAATCCTAATGCAAAAAAGAAGGCATCCCAATCACTATTAATCTTATTTAGTTCTTCTAACACTAGAATTTTGATCATACCATAATTAAAGACACTAGTATCTAACTGCTTAGACTTGGCTTGAACTTTATCTGACATATTCCCAAGGATTCTGAGCAGATAGAAAGGTAGATTCAAGAGCTATTTTCCAGTAAAATGCATCAATAGTCTAATATGGTATTAATAGACCATATTAAACCTACCTTAACAAGTAAAATACCTCTGAATGACTTTGAGCATCTTATCAAAATACTCCAGCATAATATTTCTAGGAACTCCCTTGGATAGGTTATCTTCTTGATATTCAGGTTTTAAGAAATCCTTAGAAAATTCAGATTTTAGAGACATGGCCTTGAACCATTTTTCTCCATGAACTGGTATCTTTGTAGTTGTATAAATATATTGTTCTGTAACCTCAAACTTCATTGTACCAACTTTGAAATTCACCCCATTTAAATTCAATGCAAACTTCTTGGCAACCTCGGGGTGTCCTCTCTTCATCTTCTCACAAAAAGATAGACAATTCACTCTCTGAAATGCCTCTCTGAAAGATGGATTTGAATTGAATAACTACATGTCATAGGGCTCAGCCCTGAAAATATCCCCTCCTTTATTCATATTCTTCCCTTGATAAGTGTCCATGTGAGCTTAGTCAAAACCCTCCACCCTCTGATAACAATTGCTACCAGAGTATGTAATGGAAACTACTAAATTAGGGTTTACTGCTTGATTCTGCAAAAATAGGGTTTGCTTGCCAATACTATAGAAACTAAAATAAGGATGAAGCTAGGAGATGGAGGAAAAATTGACAACTCAAAACTATATAAAACCTCAAACAGACAAAATTGGGGAAACTGTGTTAAAAGAGAGGGTTTGCAGTGCAATTTCTCAGTTTGCAGTGAGCAGATGAAGTTTGCAACAACAAATTTTATAATAGGGTTTTCATCAGAAGGGTTTGCAGTTTCAAATATATGGAAATAAAAACTATATTGAATGAAAATATGTTTTTCAAATCTGAATGAAAACATACTCAGCTAGGGTTTTATCAACTGGGAAAAACATGGGATTCGTAGCACATCTAGTTCGCAATGCTAAGGAATTTTCAATAGATAGAGTTATGGTTGTAAGAAATAGTTGTAAGTAATCATTTGACAAGAAAACATGAGTCTTGAGTCTGCATAAAATGTTTGAAAGGAAAAACTATGCAAGCTAACCAAGCTAAGAGGAGTTCACAATAACTAGGGTTTGATGAAGATAAGCTTTCAGGCATGGAATTTGCACATTCAAGCAGAGTGCCTCATATATAGAGCTCAGTTGTTGTTGCAGAAAATAAAACCAATAAGTATTTAATGTTGTTAATCCACCATCAATCCTCTACATAGAGTTTGCAGCGCTTGGAGTCTGCAACAACAATCAGTCTGTGACGCAATTACAATTCACAATGAGCTGAACCAGTCTGCAACACGTTCTTTGCAAAAGGAAATGAAGATAAGAAATGATAAATCCTTCTTTTGAAATCATCCATTTGGAGATGTTTCATGAAAATATGGCATTGAACACAAAAAAAAACCAACTGTCATGTTTCCAAAACATGATGATATGTGATTTAGTGCATGATGTACTTTCTTGATTCATTGCGAGCTTTTAGGAGAGTTTGCAACACATTGATTTGACACATGACATAACTCCCAAACGGTCATATGTGACAAGAAAATCCTTTGTACACATTTTTTGGAACATAACACTTGATGATGATGACCTTTAAACTAAATATATGACCAATAATTTCCCTTTTTTCTAATGATTACAACCACCATCATGACACCAAGATCTTCCTAAATCGACTCTAATCAGCTTTCATGACTTAAGAGACAATCAAAACATGATTTATTTTACATGAACATGACTCAAACCTTGAAAACATGAACCTATGAATCAAACCTACAAGCTTAAACAAATGACTCATACAAGAAATACTGACCACATGAATGACAAATACTAATGGTCTCCTTCACTGACTAAACAAACAAATTTAAAAATTTTGAAATTTTTTTACTCCTATACATCCTATGTGTTAACATATCACTCCAGAGGGGATGGAGGCATCCCTATGAGGCTCCAAGAAGATTCTAGTTCCAGTGCCTTATCCATTTTGCAAGGATTCATTATTTAAAAATAAACAAAAACTAAATAAACACACCGGTATTTACAATGAAATTAATCCACCCATGACTTTAGTAAAATTATTTTTTGATAAAATTCCCATTGACTGGGCCACCAAAAATTTCATCACCCTCCAAATTCTGCAACTTAAAAGTATTATTGTGCAATACTTCAAAAATATTAAAAGTACCAACGCAAAGAGATTCAAACTTACTATGTTTCCCTTTATCCTTCCTCTGAGCATCCCACTTGAGCACCAGGTCTCCAAGATGAAAATATTATTTCTTCACCTTCTTGTCAAAAACATTTTTAATTTTTTGTTGATGGTTATGTGCTCTGTCAAATAGCTTCTCTCTATTTTGTTGTACTTCCACAAGTTGATGCATCCTTCTAACCATGTCATCTAGTTCCCCTTCTCGATATTGAAGAAATTTTTCCATAGGTAAAGCTAGTTGTGCAGGGAAAACAAATTTTGTTCCATAAACCAGTTGGAATGGTGTGGTGCCAATTGAGCTCTCGGTTGTTACTCTGTCTTCCCAGAGGGAAAAATTCAACTTAGAATCCCATGACTCTTTTTTGTCTTCCAAATTTTTTTTGATTATATTCACTAAGCATTTGTTGGAGGACTCTGCTAAGCCATTACCTTGATGGTAATATGGAGTGGAATGGATGATTTGAATGTCTAATTTTTCACAAAAATTCACCAGTGTCTCATATTTGAAGACCGTTGCATTATCAATGACAATTTTATTTAGGAAACCAAATCTTGACATTATATCTTCCAAGAAACCAATGATTACTTTTTGTGTTGAATTCATGGTGGGAATTGATTCTATACATTTATTAAAGTAATCTATATCAGTTAGAATCCAATGGTGATCATCACTTGAGGATGGATGAATTTATCCAATAAAATATAATCCCCACTGTTGGAAAGGACCATATACCAAAATTGGTTTCAAAGGAAAATACTTGAGTTGTTGTTTACCTGAGAATCTATGGCATTTGTTACAGGTTCCAATCGTTGAAAACACATCAGTGAATAAGATAGGCTAAAAATACCTAGCTCAAAGTATCTTGTATGTTGTGGTTCTCTAGAATTGATGGCATCCACATAAATTACCATGAAATTGAATCGTAATTTTCTTTGCCTCCTTGGGATCTAAACATCTTAATAGAATCCCAGTAGGATCCTTCCAATATAACACTTAATAAAAAATGCAATAATTGATTGTATTAAGTTTCAGAGCTCTTACCTTAGCTTTCTCAAGTCCAACAGGAGGCTGGAAATTATATAATAAGTAGATGACATCTTTGTACCAACTGCATTCTTCCAACTTTTAGTTAATTTGCAGGTTATTTTTCTGAATTTCATATTGTTGATTTACAGAGTTAGTTCCCATGAAATTTACTCCAAATGCTTTACAATTTGATTCAGCTAGAAACCTAGTTAATCCCTGACCTTTTATCATCTTGGTGGGATTCACCTCTAGATGAAAATCTAAAATCTTATCAATCCACTTGCTTCTTTTCCCATCAATATCAAGCTAAATTAAAATTTCCTTAACAGAACTTGAGGGAACATAAGAAATGATTTTTGAGTGAAGAACATCCACCCTGAAATCCTTAAGATCTTTGACTAAAGCATAAGTGTTCTTCTCCATTATATCATACCTAACTTCAACATATCTCAAAGCCCTACTGAATAAGGAAATTGGCTACTCCATACCATCTGAATTCTCCTGAAGAAGGATAACAGCTAGTGTATCATTAGAGACAAAGGAAAAAATTATAAATTCCTTTTAGTAATCAGGACTTATCAGAACAGGGGAATTAGTAAATTCTTTCTTTATCTGCTCAAAAGAACTCCTAGCTTCTGGTGTCCACTTGACTTCATTGCCTTTTCTCAACATGGCAGTGATGAATTTCACTAACTCAACAAAGTTAGATATAAATATCCTCAAAAATTTTATTTTACCTAAGAAGGACTGAATTTCTTTCTTAGATTTTTTATAGCCTCTACCCTATTAGGGTCAATCTTCACTCCCTCAACTGAGACAATGTGTCTTAGAATCTTACCCTCCTTCATGGAAAAAAGAGAATTTTTGGGATTTAGGGATATACCATACTTTATGCACTTCAAAAACAATTTTCTCAGATGTTGGTAATGCTCTTGATCAGACTTGGAAAAGACTGTAATGTCATCTAGATAGATAACCACAAACTTGTCTTTCTCCCTAATAAATGTAATGTCCATTAAATGTTGTAAATATGCCCCTGCATTCATAAGACCTAATGACATATTAGCATACATGAATTTACCCAAAGGAGTGGTAAATTTTTTCTTCTTTCTTCTTTTGGAAACACAGAAATATTATTGTAGCCTGAAAACCCATCAATCATTGAAATCCTCATTGAGCGTGTCACCCTTTGCAAAATGTGTTCCATTTTGGGTAAAGGGTAGTTGTCCATTCTAGAACACCTATTTAGATTCCTGAAATCAACACAAATCACGATATCACCATTCTTATTTCTGACAGGGACCAAATTAGCTACCCAATCAGAATACCTCAAAGGTATAATGATTTGAGCATCAAGCAACTTCTTAACCTCTTTCTCCATAATAGGAAATGGATTGAATTAATCTACTTGATTTTTTGCCTGAATGGATTAGTGTCATATTTTAAAGGTATCCTATGCTCAATTATGTTGGTATCATAAGTCTTCAATTCTTCATATTTCCATGCAAACACATCAAAAAATTCTTTCAACAATTTGACATATTCATCCCTCTGATTTTCTGATAAATTCTTGGAAAATTTTACATATTTGGGCTCTTCTTCAGTGCCTAAATTATAGTCTACCAGGTCTTGATTTTCTTTAGAACTGTTCATTTTAACAGCAACATCATTATTATCAAAGAGCCTCTCTAAAGGAACCAATGCCTTCGAAATGTTATTGATAGAAAATTGAACAATTTTATGATCTACAATTTTATTCAAAAATTTATCAGCATGCAAATTCTGACCATCATTTGAATCTTGGTCAATATGCATGGAAGAAAATTCAACCATTGTCTCCAAAAACCTCTTTAATTCTTCATCATCTTGAAATACCTTCTATTTCTTCACATTGCCAGGAATGGTAGGTTTGTAGTTTATCTCAACATCATATTTGATCTTGGAAGGCAGGGGAACTTTGAAATTACTTGCAGAAACAACCAATGAATTAGCTATTGAATTAACACTCATAGGAATGTAAGAAATGTTGAATGCTGAGAAGAATTTGGCTACCAGAGCCCAAAATTCATTTATGTAGGCCCTTAACCTAACATTCTTAGTCTAATAGATTTTGTTTACCTGTTGCACAATCAACTCAGCATCACCAAACACTATTAGACCCTCAATTTTCATGTCCCTTGTAGCCTTGATCCCCAGAATCAAAGCCTCATATTTTGAAATATTATTTTTCACCTCAAACTCAAGTTTAAATGATAAGGTTATGACTTATTTGGAGGGAGATATGAATACTATTCCTGCACCAACCCCATCTTTAGAATATGCATGATCAAAATACATCTTCCACAACTGAACACCCTGTCCATTTATTTCACATTTTGTTGATGATTGATTTTTTATATCTAAGGGTGGCTGAGGGGACTTAGTAAGATGAAGAATACTAGACCCCAAATCAGTATCAAAAGCATAGATGGGATGGTTTGTAGGATTCTTCTAATCACTAATGATATATGCCAGTTGAGCTTCTTTTTACAGTCCCTTATCCTCACCCCCAAATACTGGTATTGTAGCATAAGAAATATCCATTTGTAAAGTTCCTCCTATATCTAGAAAACAACATACAAAATTTGGGATGTACATTTGCAACTAAAATGTCCATGACCATGCTTTTCATAGGCATTTGAAAAAGTGTGGCAACTATATCTTTAATAACCCCAAGAAATTTTTCTTTCCTTGAGTCAAAAGAATATAGGTCATGATAAGTTTTAGTGATTTCCAGGCCCAATTCATCCATGACATCCTTAGGCATCAGATTATGGGATGCACCTGAATCCATAAGACAATTGTGCAAAATCTGGTCATGCACATTCAAAGAAGTGTAAAATGGAGGAGAAGAATCATCTCTACCTTCCACCATGGGCCCCAATATTATTGTAGGCTTTTCATATTGTAAATTGATAGAATTTGAAGGAGATCGATAAGAATATGGTTGGTTAACCTTCAAAAAGGATTTTTTGAAACCTTCATTTTTTACTAGCTCAAGCAAGGGAATAGGGATTTTAATTTTTTGAATTTCATGCTCAAAATTGAAATTAGATAGAGATTTTTCAGCATCTTTCACTTCATGTGCAGGAGATTTTATCACTGGTTGTTTATTTTGTCCTTCTGTTTCTTTGGAGGGATTGCTTTCACAGGAACATCTATCTTTTTGGACTGAGGGGATGTAGCCTATTTCTCAAAAAAAAAATTGATCTCAAGTTATACTTTTTCTGACCTTTTATTTGGTAAACCTAATATTCTTGAGCCAATTCATTTATCTGGTTACACATCAAGTATTCCGCATACTCACTTTGAGTAAGATGAGGTGAGGAGGTTTTATCTGTAACACAATGGATTTATGGTTCTACTCCTTCCACCTCTTTTGCTTCATTTTCTTCATCAAATGGATTATTCTGGAAAGGGGCTTTAACTCTTTGATCTTCATTGTTCCTACGGTCTCTCTGCAAAACTTGAGGTGTATTATTTATCCTTATAAACTAGTTTCTATTTCCAAAGTCCCTTTGATGTCCACATTATCATCCCTGAGCACCATTGGAACTACACCATATATTCCTTTTTCTACAAGTCCCTCCATCTAGGGGACATCGTTCCTATGTTATTTTTCATCGTTCCTATTCCCATCCCATCCATTTCAATGCACACACCTATATTTTATTCTAGTGGGGGGTCGAACCTTGGTT
Source organism: Picea glauca (assembly GCA_000966675.3). Taxonomy (NCBI): domain Eukaryota; kingdom Viridiplantae; phylum Streptophyta; class Pinopsida; order Pinales; family Pinaceae; genus Picea; species Picea glauca. Next base: position 255,826 of record JZKD02S1116821.1, on the reverse strand, counting down.
TTAGTGTGGGGGGTGGAATTCCTTCCAACTCCACCATTCCTATGAGTGGCTCGACATTGTCAGGTGTTGGTTCACCTTTTGGATGGAATATTCCTAGTGTTTTTTGGGCTATCCCTAGTCAGGTTGGGGGTAGTAGTATGTAAAGAGGGTTTAATTTCTCATGGGTTAGAACAACATTCTCTCGGGGAATTTTATCTAGGGGAAACATTCCTCATTGGTGATGGTTTCCCTTTATTCATACCTCTAATTCTGGGGGTTCTTCCCTGGGACTAGTTTTGGGAACACATTTTTGTTAGGGTCTACACCTACCCATGGGGGAAATCCCCTTGGGTTTATGTCTAGTCTTCAGAGAAGCCATGCTCTTGGAAGTGCCACCAGCCCTAGGGGCACTCACTCTTCTAGAACACATCATCCCTCTAGTAGTACAAACATAGGGGGGCAACAAGGTTCATCTGGGACATCAGGCGCTTCATATTCCTCTGAGTATTATTTTGTTCATGCGTCATTTCATTTTCTTGCAACATTAGAATTACCTAACTTTTTGCATCTGAAAAATGAACCTATCACCCATAACCCATCACGGTCAGCCATGCATGATAATCCACCATTAGACATGCCCAAATTCGATGGAAATCCAGGAGAAGATCCCTCCATGCACATCATGACATATAATTTGTGGTACTCATCCAACTCATTGATGGATGATAGTGTGAGGTTTCATATTTTCCAGATATCAATGACTGGAAATTTTTCCAAATGGTATATTGAGTTAGAAGGTTCCGCCTTTAAAAGTTTTAACGACTTGGAAATGGATTTTTTAACACATTACCAATTACCCATACTATATGATATTGGAATAGAGCTCTTGATGTCTCTATGACAGGATACCTCCACTCATATTTATGATCATATTCATGAGTGGAGGCAAAGACATATAATGATATAGACCCAAATTGCAGACAAACTCCTAATGGAGTGGTTTACCAAATCCCTCTTACCACCCATTTCCAAGAACGTAGCTATGGTCGGTCCAGCTACCAAAGAGAAATCCATTATGTGTGCCCAAAACTTAGATTTTATTTACTCTCATAGTCAGGTACTCTCTATGATATTATCCCACATGCTCCTAGGTCATTGAAAGATCCCAAGAAACCAAACTTAGGACCCCACACTGATGGTGTGGTAGGTTTTGTTTCCCATGCCTCTCTGGCCTAGTTAGTTGACCAGATGGTTCACACATCTATTTCATCACACTCATCATCTTTTGTTTCTAATTCTCAAACTACAATGGTCCCCACTCATACCTCCGAGGTGAATTCGGTGCAATCCATGCAACCAAAGAATCATCAACAACCTAGAGAAAAAAAGAAGAGGAACAAAAATAAGAACTATAATACTGAGTAAGGGACCACTCCCACCCAAAACAATCAAGGGGAGATGAAATAGAAGAAGAGTTAGTTCCCCTACATGATTTTCTAGAAGGACGACCCGACTCATCAATTTCCTCGAAAGAATGAGGTCCATTGATTTTTGGCACAGCAAAGGGGACCCCAATAGCCCACTTTCCTAAATCATCCTTCCCCCCCTCAAGCTCAACACATGGTTTCCACAAATATTACCCCTCTGCAAGGGGGCATGGCAGGTACCCCTCAACAATAGGGGTCATCCTCAAATTCTTCCATTTTCATGTGTGACCACATGGTCAAATTTCATACGCTAGCCAAGAACTATGAAAATTCTAAGCCTACTCTTGTTGTTCATGAATCAACATCTTCTTCCCATGCTAGTGGCCCTCTTCAAATTCAAAATCCATATTTTGACACACTGCTTCACCCCCCAAAGGGGATTCTTCGATGAATAACACACAACCCAAACACATGGGCTTCCCACAACTAAAACATTGTGGAAGAATTGGCCCAAGCACCATGTGCCATGTCTTCACTTGAAGTCATACAAAGTTTCCCAGCACAGCGGGAATCCTTGCTATGTTCCATAGGTGGGGTTGATCCCTTGGAGTATGTTTTGATAACCTTTGATTCTGATCAGGTTAATCATAGGCTCTCCCATGAAATTACTTTCCAGATCAAAGTGAGATCTATGGGGAAAAATATGTTTCACATGGTTATTGATGAAGGAGCCTCAACTTGCATTATGTCTATTTCATGTTGGAAGGCCCTCAACTCTCCAAATATCGATACATATGTAACATTTTTGAAAGCATTCAATAGAGATATGTTCCATCCCCATGAGATAATCACCACCCTACCCATAGATTTAGGTGGTAAGGTTGTCTATGTTGTTGTGGAGGTCGTCGATGCACCTCTTGAGTACAATTTTTTACTCAGGCACACTTAGTTATGTGAGATGACTATAGTTGTATTATGAGTATTTAGGGTATTACACTTTCCTCGTCAAGGGAAATAGTGATGAATGATCAACTTGTGTTATGTACCTCATACCTTGGATCTAATGTGGGGTCTAATGTACCCATTTTCAGTGATATCCAACAGTATTACATGAGTGTTTGTGTGGGGATGTTCAAATATTCTTCACTCGCGAGAAAATTTCCTCTTCCCCCACCACCTCCTTTTGTGAACATTTCTCGTATCTGTTAGTGCTCTATAAACTTTGTTTGGTTGAGAAAATGAATGACAAAGGCAACCTACAAACCAATTTTGAGGCCCGAAACTAGCCTTTCGAACCTGGAGAGGGCTCTCTCTAGAGACTTCATATCTGTACAATATATAACTTTAAACTATGGGCTACATTTAATACCTTTAAACAATATTTTCTGGCTCTATTGGCGAAAGAAAGCAAGACCTTGGGCTATGGAGTCTATTTACGAAAATGATAGAAACTCATGGCTTAGTAACTGGAACTTGAGAGAATAAAGGATAAATGAGCAATATTCTTCATTTAAAAACCATTGTGTGTGGAGAGAGAAAAACACATGAAGAAACTCGGAGCACCATTGGGGATGAATTCAGAGTTAACTTAGAAGAAACACAATTTGTCTAAATGACGCGGATCTAGAGCACTGCGCAGTGAATTCTAGATTTCAAATCACGTTTCGATTTAGATAGAAATTACAGAAGTGAATATAAAGAGAACAGGAAAACACATACACAAAGAAATAATACAATGCATGAGACTGTCACCGTTAGAATATTTTCATCAAAGCTTCACGAATTTTGCATTAAGTTTCAATCGAAAAAAAAAAGTACAATTCATAGTCATTGTCTACATTTTTTTGCCAACCAACCCAGATTACATTGAAAAGATGAAATATATAGACAAGGGTATTCCACTTGAGATGCCTTTCCCTCCAACTAATATCCCTAGAATCATGGATCTGATTTATTTTAAAGAGAACAATAACTTCAACGGATTTACTAAAAATAGAAAACCTGACTTTGCCAAATCATAATCGTAACCGAAATATTATTTGAAATCATTGATCATGATCAAAATATGACCATATGGTTGTGATAATTCATCATGTGCATTTATAGACACTTTGTCACCCCTGCACAACAAGTATTCTATGCAACAGTAACCTACAACAAAAACACAGTGGATTGCGCAGAAAACTGGGAAAATAGGTGTTAAATATGACATCATATATCACGAATAAAAAATTGTTTTAAAAACTGAGAGAGGTTTTTTTAGGTAAGCGTTTTCTTAAGAAAAAAATCCTTCGGTGTCCTGAAATTCATCTCAAGATGGTCAGAATACGTGTCTCAAAAACATGTCTCAAATAGGAAATCATGAAAGCTGAAAAATAGGGCTCAACAATTCGTTTGAATCTCCCAATACGTGACACCTTTTAAAAATATGAGAGAAGTTTCTATTATTTTTCTTGTTCTAGACAAAAACCCCTCGGGGATCTTCAAAATTCCTCTCCATTTGGTCAGAAACGGATCTTGAAGTTTACCACTAAAGCAGTCATTTACGCAGTGCAATCTGTATCTTGTGCACTGGAAAATCCTTTGAGCGAAGACATATTTTGTGCGGTGAAATCCTCTGTGCAACAATGTCTTATGCACGACAACATCCTCTGCGTGATAGAATCTTCTGCATGAAAATATCCTCTGCATGACAACATCCTTTGCACGACAACATTCTTTGTGCGATGACATCTTCTATGCAACGACATCTTCTATGCGACAACATCCTCTGTGTGACAATACCCTCTACGCGATGGAATATTCTACGTGAAGGCATCCTCTGCGCGATGAAATCCTCTACGTGACAACATCCTCTATGCAACAACCTCCTATGTGTGATGACATCTTTTGCGTGATGACATCTTCTATGTGACAGCATCCTCTGTGCGACGTGCAACAAATGAAAGCAACAAAATCCTTTGTGTAGAGAACTTGCACGATGAGTATTATTTTGAAGTTTGCATCCTCTTCATGATGACATCCTCTGCGTGACGTCATCCTCTGTGTGATAGCATCCTCTGCGTGACGACATCTTCTACACGATGAGTATTATTTTGAATTTTGGATCCATTGCGCGATGACATCCTCTGCGTGATAGCATCCTTTGCATGATGACATCTTCTATGCAATGACATCCTCTGCGCGATGACATCGTCTGCACGACGACATATTCTACGCAATGACATATTATATGCGATGGCATGTTCTGTGTGACAACATCCTCTGCGCGATGCACAACAAATGAAAGAAGCAAAATCCTTTGTGCAATGAACTTGCACAACGAGTATTCTTTTGAAGTTTGCAATGATACCGATGACATGGGGTGTCATGATTTTTCCTTTTCTAACCTTATGAAAGGTGATGATGAACCATAATACCTTATGACATGATATTCACCCTAACCTATGACTCATCTAGGAATTCCTTTATTTTCCCAAGATCATGTCATGACTTTAAAAACTTTGGAAAAACCTCTAACTCTAGCTATGAAAATCATGGTGCTAACAACTGGCTCCAATAGGGATGTTATCCTCCCAATGAGGTAGTAAATAACTCATAGACCCTATTCATATCCATTGGGTTGTTCCCGAACCGTTGAAAACTCTGCTCTGACCTATCACCTATATCCGTTGAAAACCCAAAACTGTGTATGCTCCAAACTGAAATCTATAATCTAAGCTAAAAATCAAAACTACAGATTGTTGAAAGAAATGCTCATAGAACTAAGCTTATTCATACTCCTACATACCCTACTTTAATAAGAACAAATCCAAAATCAAGTAATCCCATATTTCCAATGAATCCAGTCAAGAAAATGGTTTCTTGACTGCAGCTTGCTTTCAGCTCCTCCAGTCATAAAGTCAAAACTAAAATATGACAAGTTATCCGACCATTTGAAACTGTCCTCATGTTCAAAAATTACATAGCTCATTTCGATTGAAGATTTCAGCAAAGTTGCAAAAGGATCTTTGAGATCAGAAACAACTGTCACTTCTTTATGACCAACAATGAGATCACCTTTAAATGGTTCTTTCTGAATGTTCACATTGTCCATGTCATAAAAAAGTTTTTGAACAACATCTTTATTTTGACATGAGGATTGTTTGTTGATTGAAGATTCATTTTCTATTGGTAGGATGAAATTTGGACAACTAACCTCGGGCCTGAGATGATAATTCTTGTAATAGTGACCCATGGCAGCCTCATACCCTCTTTTATATTGTTTTGAACGAGTTAATAGTGCTTCATCTGTCTTTAATTCATATTGTTCTCGTTCTTGGTCAGAAAATTCTTCAAAAGGAGATGAATTTTGGCATATCCATTGTGCTTCTTGTTCTATATCAAGTTCCATAATAAGATTCTATAAACATTATAACTTATCTTCTTGACTAAATATATGACAGGAATCCAAATAAGATAATAATGAAGAACGAATATCTCCACACCAATAATGCTTAGGAGACATATCAATCCAATTTCTGAAATTTTGAAGAGAAAGAAGGTCTACCACCAACCTTGTTGTTTTGTTTGATGAAGTACCTGGATCGAAAGCCAATCTTTTTATTCTTAAGCCAATAAACTCTTCATACCTCGAGCTCTTTGAATAATGAAATTACCATGAAAACTTTAGCTCTAGATTCTTATGCCAATGGAATCACCTTCAAACTGATTTTCTGATGTGTGGAGTCACCAGAGCAGAAATACAGTCAATATGTGCCTAAGTGTCTGCTTCTCTCAGACCTTAGAACTAAAAAAATGTCATTTTTCCTGAGGAAAATAATAGCAATCATCCCTGACAGCGGCGCCATAATGTTAGTGCTCTGTAAACTTCGTTCGGCTAAGAAAACAAATGACATAGGCAACCTACAAACCAACTTTGAGGCCCAAAACTAGCCTTTCGGAACTAGAGAGGGCTCTCTCTGGAGACTTTGTCTCTGTACAATATATAACTTTAAACTCTGGGCTAGATTTAATACCTTTAAACAATATTTTCTTGTTCTATTGGCGAAAGAAAGAAAGACCTTGGGCTATGGAGTCGATTTATGAAAACGATAAAATGAATGGCTTAGTAACTGGAAATCGAGAGGATAAAGGATAAATGAGAAACAACCTTCAATTAAAAATCATTGTGTGTGGCAAGAGAAAAACACATGAAGCAACTCGGAGCACCGCTGGGGATGAATTCGAAGTTAACTTATAAGAATCACAATTTGTCTAAATGGTGTGAATCTATAGCACTGCACGGTGAATTCTAGATTTGAAATCATGTTCCGATTTAGACAGAAATTACAGAAGTGAATATAAAGAGCACAAGAAAACACATACGCAATGAAAGAATACAATACATCAGACTACCACCATTAGAATCTTTTCATCAAAGCTTCAGGACTTTTGCATTAAGTTTCAATCAGATAAAACAACTACAATCAATAGTCATTGTCTACATAGTTTTTCTAGCCAACCTGGATTACATTGAAAAGATGAAATATATATACAAGGGTGTGCCACTTGAGCTGCCCTTCCCTCGAACTACTATCCCTAGAATCATGGATCTAATTTCTTTGAAAGAGAACAATAACTTCAACGTATTTACTAAAAATAGAAAACTCGACTTTGCCAAAACATAATCGTAACCGAAATATTCTTTACAAACATTGATCATGATCAAAATACAACCATATGGTTCTGATGATTCATCATGTGAATTGTTGGACACTCTATCACCCCTGCACAACAAGTCTTCTATGCAACAGTAACCTACAACAAAAATGCAGCGGATTGCACATCAAAGTGGGAAAATAGGTGTTAAATATGACATCATATCTCGCGAATAAAAAACTATTTTTAAAAACTGAGAGAGGTTTTTGTAGGTAATATTGTTAATAAGAAATAACTCTCGGTTTCCTGAAATTCATCTCCAGATGGCCGGAATATGTGTCACAAAAACATGTCTCAAACAGGAAATCATGAAAGATGAAAAATAGGGATCAACGATTTGTTTGAATCTCCAAATTCCTGACACCCTTTGCAAATATGAGAGAGTTTTTTATTATTTGGTTTTTCATAGACAAAAACCTCTCGGGGATTTGCAAAATTCCTCTCCAGTTTTTCAAAAATGGATCTTGAATTTTACCACTAAACCAGTCATTTATGTAGTGTGCCCTGTATCTTGTGCGCAAGAAAATCCTCTTCACGACGACATCTTTTGTGTGGTAGAATCCTCTATGTGATGGTGTATTATGCACGACAACATCCTCTATGCAATGGCATCTTCTTTGGGACAACATTTTCTCTGCGACAACATTCTCTACGCGACACCATCCTCTGCATGATGACAGCTTCTGCACGACGACATATTCTATGCGACGACATCCTCTGTGCGATGACATCCTATGTGCGATGGAATCTAACGTAAACCCCCAAAACCTCTAGGCCAAGGTCCACGCAGGATCATTCTAATCTGCCCTTTAAGTCTAATTCACTCATTGGTTTCCCCTTGGGAAATACCCTTCACACTCAACAGTGTATCCATAGGTCCTTATGGGTGTGCCCACGTGATCAAACACGAAGAATCAACCCGAACCTCCTTAACTGAAATAGGATCGCGCCCTTCGCAAGTTTGGGACTTAGGGTTTCATGATTTCATGATTCCTGTTGTCGAGGGTTCTTATCTCTACAACTGCCGAAACCCAAATTTCCGAACTCCGATGCACTCAGGAAATGTTGACTTTTCAACGGGCTTCTCACTTCATCAGGATTTCAGATTTCATGATTTCACGAATCCAAATGCAAGGCTCTTCTTCATTCAACTTCCAAACCCTGAAACGGTCAACAAAATTTGACTCCGCCAATTGACGAAGACACAACACCTGTCGTCCTTGCGGTTTTCTACCTTCAACGTAGACTCCTGCCACCTATCACTCTTTTAGTTTTTTGGGACTTTCGCTACCAAAGCGCTGCCTTCTTCGTTTCCCGACACCCGAAGTGTCGAAATCCTGAAACTTTCATCTAGGTCCTATCGCAACTCCCGACTTCGGGATTTTTATTCCACTGCACTCAACTCCTTGTCGCTAGGATCCCCGAAATGTCGAAATGATATGATGGCTTGTGCAAAGCAAAATCAATGGTCCACGTTGATTCTAGATCCTAGAGATTTAAGCTCGCCTGCCTCTAACCACCCTGAAATTTCCTTGGATCCTACTGTCCTCGTGATTTCAGGAATTCCCCACAGAGAATTTCAACTGCTCGTTTCTCCTTGATAACTCCTGCGAAATAAGCCAAGGTTCTTCCTCTGGGATTTAACTTCTACAAAATGACTTTGCTTCGTCTCCCCCTTTTTTATCTCAAGGCACTAACCCTCCTGATATTTCCTTGCAACCTCGATTCTTTAATAAGACTTATGCGCGCACTTCTTGTGGAAGTCCCTCAAATACTTCTAAGTATTTGATTCTCTCGACTCTATGCACTTTTCTGCAACAGCAGTCTTCCAATTCACCCCTTGGTTGATAATTTCTCAACTTTCAACCAGCCTATGCACACCTTGCACGGCTCCTGTGTCTCACCTGCACTTCTGTGGGAATGAGAACAACGGTATCCCTCCTGAGCTTTCAGAGATAAACTCTGAATCTCCGTCAACACACTTCTTGCAGACGATTTCACTGCACTCCTTGCAGGAATTTCTCACTCAGGAAGAGAAACAATTGAAACTCATTCTCTCTCTCTCTCTCATACTTCAAACATTTAACATGAAATCATACATTCACACAATATTAGAGAAAATTCATAATAGAGAGAATAAACAACCATAAGCATACCATTCAACATGTATACACAGAAAGCATCATAACACCATGAATCTGAATCAAAGCTTCATATATTAATTCATAACTTCTGTACATGGGTTCTTCTCTTACACAACTCTCTGCTTCTTCTCTATGCTCTATGATACAATGCTCTTCTAATTCTGATTGTTAATGTTACAATGATACAAAGGTGAGGGTGTCTATAGTTGGTTTTCCCTCCTACGCTCTAAACTGTCTAATCTGGAATTTAAATCTACCTACTTACATTAACTATGCATAAATGCCTCTACCTACTACAGATGAGAGCAAATCGCTCATGATCTATTTACATCCTCCAAAATATAAATGCAAGGTACGCCTTATTACAATCATATTTCAAAAACATTCCAAAACACTTTTGCAACATGCTGAAATGTGTTGGCGCTCATCCCAGTTGTCTTCCGCCCCCGCGCTCACTTACTGCTAGCGATGCTCTTGCATCATACTCCCTCGCTTGAAAATTTTCATGGACTTCTGTTCATGAGCTCTTGCATAGTCTGTCCATGCTTATGAATTTCTTCTTCATTTTCCCAACTGGCGTCTTCAACTGGATGTCCCTTCCATTTGACCAAGTATTCAAAATACTCTTTCCTCCTGGTCTTCTTGTTGACCCCCTTGTCAAGTATACTTTCCATCTGTGGATTTTCAGCTACAGGCATTTGTTTAGTCCACTGAACCTCTATCTATTCATTCTTTTCTCCTACTTTTCCAGCTCTGTAAGGGTACAAATCTGAGATGTTGAATATCGGTGAAATTCCGATCCCATCGGGTAATTCAATCTCATATGTGTTTGCCCCAAATTTCTTCAAGACCTTGCATGGTCCAATCTTTTTCATTTCCAGTTTGTTATATGTTCCCCTTGGGAACCTCTCCTTCCTCATATGTGCAAGAATCAGATCACCAACTTCAAACCAAAGTTCTCACCTGTGTTGATCTTCTCTGCATTTATACTCTTGACTCGAAGTTTGCAAATGTTCCCTCACTTGGCTATGAAGTTCCTTCATTGCTTCTGCAAAATCCTCCGCACTAGCACTTCTGAATTCAGTCTGTTCTGAATCTTTCAATTCAGACACTCCCCTGGGTTGCATTCCATTAAGAATCTGAAATGGACTCTACCCTGTGCTTCTATTAATTGAATCATTGTAGGCAAATTCCACCTGTGGCAGAATGTGATCCCACTAACTGTGGTGTTCAGTCACTAGGCTCCCTAGCAAATCTCCCAAGCTTTTGTTTATAACTTCTGTCTTCCCATCCATCTGAGGATGATAAGCTGAGCTAAATGACAAACTTGTCCCCAACTTCTTCCATAAATTCCTCCAAAAATGTCCCACGAACTTGGTGTCTCAATATGAAACAATACTTCTTGGCAAGTCGTGAAGTCTGACAACTTCTTTGAAAAATAGGTTCGCAATGTGAGTTGCGTCACTGGTTTTCTAGCATGGTATAAAATGTGCCATCTTTGACAATCTATTGACTACCACAAATATTGAATCGCAACCTCTTTGTGTCCTTGGCAGCCCTAATACAAAATCCATGCTCACTACATCCCACGGCCTCTCAGGTATGGGTAATGGCTGGTATAACCCTGTGTTCTGCCTTTTTCCCTTTGTGTGCTGACAAATTCTACATCTGTCCTCATCCTTGACCAAAAATATGAGCCATTCAACTTTGAGAACGTCTTATCATGACCGAAATGTCTGGCCAATCCTCCACTGTGTTTTTCTTTCAGCAGATTCTCCCTCATGGAGCATTTTGGAATACATAATTGATTGCCTTTGAATAATAATCCATCCTGGATCATATATTTAGTCCATTGACTTCTGTCCCTGAGAATTGGATTCTCAGATGCCTCATACGCCTCTTTAAAATCTGGATCATCTCTGTACATTTCTTTAAGATTATCAAAACCCAAAGTTTTGACTTTGAATTCCTGCATCATCAAACATTTCCTGCTCAAAGAATCAGCAACTTTGTTAGCAGTTCCAAAAATATGTTTAATTACAAAAGTAAAATTTTGCATATATTCAACCCATTTTTCATGCTTTTGGTTCATCTTATCCTATTGAATAACGAATTGTAAAGTGTGATTATTGTTGTACAAAACAAACTCTTTAGGAACCAAATAATGTCTCCACTTCTTCAGTGCTTGTATGACAGCATAAAATTCTTTGTCATATGTGGAGTACTTAACTTTTGCTTCATTCATTTTCTCACTGAAGTATGTGACTGGCATGTCATCTTGGCTCAAGACCGCTACAATTGCAAATCCACTAGCGTCACATTTGACCTGAAATGTCTTACTAAAATCTGGCAACACCAGAATTGGTTGTTCAGTAATCTTCCTCTTCAGCAAGTTGAAACTTTTCTCTGCTTCTTCTGTCCAGTGAAAATACTTATGTCTTTTCTTCACCGTCTCCATCATCGGTGCGCTAATTCCACTGAAATTTCTAATAAATTTCCTGTAGAAACTAGCCAATCCATGCAAACTTCTAACTTCAAATATACTCTTCGGCTATGGCCAATTCTTAATGGCATCCACCTTCTCTGGATCCATTTTCAGCTCATTTGCAGAGATAACAAAACCCAAATAAATGAGTTATGTCCACATAAATGTTGATTTCTTCATATTTATCAGCAACTTTTCTTGCTGCAATCTCCTCATCACTGTAGCCAAATGCTTCAAGTGTTCATCTTCTATCTTGCTGAAAATCAATATATCATCAAGATATACGATGACAAATTTTCCTATGAAATCCTTCAAGACTTCATTCATCAATCTCATGAAAGTACTAGGCACATTTGTTAAGCCAAATGGCATAACAAGCCATTCATATAGCCCTTCATTTGTCTTGAATGTCGTCTTCCATTCATCACCTTGTCTCATTCAGATTTGATGATATCCGCTTTTCAAATCAATCTTTGAAAAGAATCTTGCTCCACTCAAGCAATCCATCAAGTCATCCATCCTTGGCAATGAAAATCTATACCTGATGGTAATCTTATTGATCGCCCTCGAGTATGTGCACATCCTCCAGCCTCCATCTTTCTTTGGGTTGAGCACTATTGGAACAATGCATGGACTCAAGCTCTCTCTAATCAACCCTTTGTCCATTAAATCCTGGACCTATCTCTTGACCTCTTCATTCTCCTGCAGCGTCAATCTATACACTGCTTTGTTTGGTAAACTAGCTCCAGGTATAAGATCAATATGATGGCTTATACTTCTGATAAGTGGCAACGAACGAGGTAGTTCATCCACTACTATATCAGCAAACTCTCCCAACAACTCCTGGATTTCCTCTGGTAAATCATCCACTCTTGTACTGGTTAAAACAATTCTAGGCTTCCTAACCACAATGAATTGTGTATCTTCCTTCTTCTTAACCTCCTTAAGGAGTTCCTTCCCACTCATGAGAAGTACGGTGTTGCTTACCTCAGGTTTCACTTCTTTATCCTTAATCGGCAACAACATGTGAGTTCTCCCATTCTTCTCCAGGGTGTATGTGTTCTTTCTCCCATCATGAATCACATTTATGTCATATTGCCATGGTCTACCCAGCAATAGATGACAAACATCCATGGGAAT
>JZKD02S1116821.1:212591-225728 GCA_000966675.3 Picea glauca | reverse complement strand
TTCTTAATCAGGTTCTGTAGAGACCTGACCATTTCGGAGAAACTGGGGACGAATCTTCTCACGAAGTTAATCTGGCCTAAGAAAGACTGCATGGATTTTTTGGATGTAGGAGGGGGAAGTTTAGCGATGAATTGAGTCCTTTCAGGGTCAATAATCATTCCTTCACTAGACACAATGAAACCTAAGAGTTTACCCTTTTCTACTGCAAAGATGGACTTTTTGGGGTTCAAGGAGATGTTGTATTTACGACATCGAAGCAGAACGGCTCGTAAGTGAGCTAGATTATCGTGTTTGTTTTTAGAATAAACGGTCACATCATCTATTAAGCCTTGAAAAGCAATGTCCATTTCTCTCTGAAAGGTAGCACCAACATTAATCAATCCAAAGGGCATTTTGCGATAAGAATAAGTGCCCCACGGGGTACGGAAGGTAGTTTTGGGTTGGTCTGGTGTAGACATCAGGACTTGGTTGTATCCAGAGAAACCATCCAATAGGGATAGCCTCTCGAAACCAGATACCTGTTGAAGGATCTGTTCCATGGGTGGGACAGGATAATTGTCTTTGTCAGACGCTCTATTGAGGTTTCGGAAATCGACACAGAGTCGGATTTCCCCATTTTTCTTCTGCACTGGGACAAGGTTGGACACCCATTGAGTGTGTCTAAAAGGAAAAATTATTTTAGCACTTAGGATTTTATTCAATTCTTTTTGAACGGTCGGTTCTAGTTTAGGGTGCATCTTCCTCAGTTTCTGTTGGAAGGGTAAAGTTTGGGGCTTCATCGGGATGACATGCTGTATGATATTAGGGTCGAAGGTTTTAAGGTCATCATACATCCATGCAAAGACATCCTTAAATTCTTTAAATAATTTAACAAATGCATCTTTTTCTTGTCTAGAACATCCCAAGCCTAAGTTAATGCACTGAGGATTTTCATTAGTTCCTAAGTTCACTTTTTCATAAGACAACGAGGAACTATTGGTTTTACAATTGACCGTCTTTTTAAATTTATCTTCAAAATCATAAAACTTCTCTAATCTAACTATAGATTTGGGTATGGAATTTACCATGTCTGATAGAGCTTCAGGAGATTTCGAATCAGGTATTACCATAAAATCATGCAAATTGTCATCATGCATGCGTTCATCTATCACAGCGCCTTGAAAGGTTTCTTCCAAGTGCAGAAAGTTAATGATCTGATGATCATCGTCAAATACTCTCCAGTTTGTGATGTTGTCAGGAACAAATGGTCGAAACAATAGCTCTATGGAGAATGCGTCTGGGGACAAGCCTTCTGCAGGAACAAGTTTAGAGGCTACGTTAGCTAATAGATCTGCTTCAACATTGTTTAATCTAGGAATGGAATTTATATTGAAAGCAAAAAATTTATTCATTAAACTCCATACCTCAGACTGGTAACTTTTGAGATGCGGGGAAAGATAGTGTATAGAATCTCTTACCTGTCTAACCACTATTTCAGAGTCGCCAAATACAACCAGGTTTTGAATGTTCATATCCAGAGCTTTTCTGAGACCTTGCAGTAAAGCCTCATATTCTGCAGTATTATTAGTGCATTCAAATTCTAGTCTACAAGCCATTAATGTCTTGTTACCTGCAGGATCGATAATGATGCAGCCTGCACCAGCCCCTTCTTTAGACTTAGAACCGTCGAAATATAGAGACCAAATTTGATTTCCATCGGGTACATGGGCCTGTTGTATAGAAGCTGTTGGTTACATATATTCTACGATTTCGGATTGTTGTTTTGGATTGATGATAGGTGAAGCCTCGGCCATGAAATTGTCGAAGAAGGTGTCCATCCCTTGGACCTCGGGTGAATCGGCAAAAGGTGTATATGGTTCGTTAGGATCATTCATATCTGTGACCGTGAACTTAAGGTAGCGCTCACGATTCACCCTGATCTTGTTAGGCTTACCGTTCTCTGGGAGCCATAGGTGTGACCAGTCTATTGCGAAGTAGCCATGTAGCTGCTCCAACCAGTCCCTGCTTAAAAACAGACCATACACTTCTGGAATATCCACAACAATTATATCAATAACCTGATGAACCTTCGGGTTAGACGATAATCTAATCAATACATTTTTTAGTTCGCCTATAACTTTAACATTGGTTCGATCAAGTTGTATGATTTTTAAAGTAGATGGCTCCACTTCAGTGTTAATCTTTTGGCAGACAGACCAAGGCATCACATTGGATGACGCTCCTGAGTCCACCATACAATTATGCACATTTCTGTTGAAAATCTCGAAAGTTAAAAGAAAAGGAGGTACATTTTTGCGAGTACTAGGAGTAATAGCTTGTGGCTTCTTACTCGCAATTTCTAATGCTACTTTATCTACATTATTTACATTATTCACATTATTCACATTATTTACAGGGACTAGAGGAAGGCTTCCTTTATCTTGAGGATCAGGATTATTTTTAGTGGAAGTCTTCTGAGGGACTTTGCTTTGCACAACCTTGTTACCACTTGAATTACCATTTTTGTCGTTCTCTGAAATATTTTGCAACATCTTTTGTAACAAAAATGGAAACTTCAACAACTCATAAATAGAAATGTTAGCCCTTAACTTTTTGAGATCTTCAACAACATCATAATCTAAGTTGGGGTTCACATTACTCTGTTTAGTCTCAGCTGATTTAGATGGGTTTGGAGGCGAAGTTACAATGTTTTCGGTAATAGGTTTGTTTGTTGTCTTACTCCTAGTATTATAAGGGTGAACAGTCTCGAAGTTAGCTTGAAAAATGTTGTCTGAGAAGTGTCCAAAGATGTTTGGAGAAGACTCTTCTTCTTGAATTGTTTCCTGTTCAACTACCTCCTGAGGGGTCTCAGGGAGTATCAAGTTATCTTGGGCTTCTAGAATTGTTTGAAGGACACATTGCAAACTTTCTAGATTTAAGCCTTCGGGGGTTGGATTAGGTCTGTTGGTAGGAAAAGGCTTTCGGAAAGGGGGTTTGTAGGGTCCTTTACTCGAGGAAGCTTCTTCAGTCGACCTTTTTAATTCTATAACTTGATTCGACAGTTTTTGAACAAATTTAGTTAAATTTTCCAAATCAGAGTTTCCAGGTTGTGTTTTACTTTGAGCAGGTCTGGGGAGAATTTCAATCTTCTTTTTGGAAGAAGAACTAGTCTCGGTATCGTTGCTAGAAGAGTCTTTAAGACTAAGTATGTCTTTTTCAATCTAACTGGCCTCCTCGAAGGCCTCTAACAACGTGGCTTTCTTAGATCGTTTAACCCAAATAGCTATACTTTGATGTAAAGATTTAGTGTAGTAAGCTATTATAAGACTCTCGGCAGGCATAGAATCTGCAGGGATTCGGTTTTTAAGTGTTAATAATCTTTGATTAAAGTCTTTAACTTTTTATTTTGGGTTCATTCTTAAGCTAGAAAGATCCATGACCAGGACTTCCGGAGGTTTACCATCTCCGAACTTTTCCAGAAAGCATGACTCAAACTTTTCCCAAGACACGATGGTATCAAGTGGATGCATTACCCTCAAAAGTATAAGGGAACAACCTACAGAAAACGTCTTCATGTTCAAAATTGCAGAGTCTAATGGATAACATAAATTTTTTGATGTGATCTTTGGCTATATGTTTTCAGTCAGGATCAAACTTGGGAAGCCATTTCTCTGGGTGTTTAGGTAGAGGGTGTTGAGCTCCAGGTACAACTACAGCATCCTGGTCAAGCCAAGGCCTAGCAGGATTGTTCTGATTTTCCATTGGGGTAGTGGGTGTGGAAGGCTGAGAAGGTGAATTGCCTTCGTCTGACAAGGAATCTCCTCCAGAAGAGGAAGGAGATGATGGAGGTGGTGAAGGAGGTATCCCAGATCCTCCGACAGCAGGATTTGTGATTGGATCTGTAGGATTCACAGTGAGGTTATTGTCACCTAATTTTTCTCTGATATCAGAGAAGTCTAAAGGTTGACCCCACAGATGGTTTGGTTACCTAAGACGAGTTAAGGCACTATGTGTTTTAATAAGATATTGATGGACGATCTCTTGTATGTCACCACTTGTAGGATTAGGGGTTGCTGGCTCAACTGTGATATGTGGATCGTCGGTTGAAGTAGTTGTTGTTTGAAGGGGAATATTATCGTTTGAATGGCTTCTGGTCACTATAAGTGATCGATTTGGCAGGGGAGGAGTCTTGCGACCGCCTCGTGCCATTAATTAAGTTCAGGCCCTCCTTCTAGCGCCATTTGTTAATGGGCGAAATTGATCGTCCGTCAACTGAGAGAGTGGAACCGGTCCGGGGTTGTCTAATAACCCAAGCCATTTGGAATGAGCCACCCTAACGGGTTTAGCGTCTCCGTTAGCCGTTCTAAGGTCCTAAGAGAACAAAAGAAAAACTAATCTAACTAAAAATAAATAAAACAAACTAAACTAATTAACAATAAACAAAACTAACTAATAAACTAATCTAATTAAAACTAACTACTAAACAAACTAACTAAAATTAATTATTAAAGAAAACTAAACTAATCTAATTATTCTATATATATAATCTACTAATTACTTCTATACTAACTATAATTGACTTTCTAATTACTAACTGCAATATAACATATTCACAAAATATACAATATTGACAATTTACAGATTTAATTAAAACCTGAAAAACTCGTTTGCAATCTTCCCTAAGACAGTAAGAGATATTTTTATTGCTTTTATAATTTTTATGAACAGAAATAAAACAGAAAGCTAATCAAACTAAAACACTAATCTAAATGATAAATATACCTAATCAAATTAATGAAAATAACCACAGACTAACCTGGATAAACGCTCCAGATTTGCCCTGTGTATGATGACTGTACCAGCAGATCGGAGGAAGGAAACTCGCACCGATTAATCCAGAAGCTTCTCGTAAACGATAAGTTGCAATTCTCTTTAAGTTTGTTTACAGGACAAACAAGACATAAAAATCATAAAAATTATATGATTTATAAATCTCTGCAATTAGGTAAACCTGTTATGCAAAAACTTATACTTAATAATTCAATTGATGAAGAAAAGAAATTTGTCATTCACAAACTGAATCAAGTAATTGCTATGTTTTTTTTTTTTAAATACTGGACGAAATCAGATATGGATCATATTAATTAATTCATATCATTTTCAAAAGACTAAGATAGCTAAAGTAGTCATTAACCAAATGCAAATCGATAAACATAAACTTGAAACAAAAGATTGATATTATGAAAAGCTAAAGCTGTAGCAGAACATCAATTTCTGTCTCAGTCTCTATTAGATATCCATTATTCTGGTTCTCCCACAAGCGAGGATCCTCATTACTACAAAAAATAATAAGTATTTAAAGGTTTTCCACAGGGTAAAACCTCCCTGTGGAAGTTATAAAACTGTTTACATGAAATCTGGGAGATATCCCAATTTTAACTAAACTAAGTAACTACAATAAAACTAAAACACCCAAATATCTCTTGAACTTCCCAACATGTATCATGCAATTCGAATTTACCTGAAACAGGTCAGAAATAGACAAGTTAGAGAGATACTTTATTAATAAAACAATAAAAAACTAATTCTACAGACTTAGCTACAGAATCATGCGATTTTGTAGCTAGTCTAAATAAGATACAGAATCAACATTGATATTAATTCAAATCTTTTCAAAGAATTAAATTTAATCATCATCCAAGAAATATCTGAAAACGAATCATTCAGTTCGAAATAATTGAACCAACAGGATCCACGTCATTCAATCGAGTACAAAGATAGGAATACTCTGTTCCGATTATTATCATAAGTCGGGTGAATGAAATCATGTGGAATAGCATCGTAATCGTTTCCCAACAAATCGAATCCATCAGTTATGAGATCGTTTTGATATTCAATTGAAAACAAAACAAATCACAAACACTTCATTACACTTGTCTTATCAACAGGATAAATAATCGAATCGAACAGGATTATTTTCAAATCACGCTAACTGTATAGCAAGCGATTTAGGCTGTGAGCGAATTCAAACCATAACTGACTCATAACAAAATCGTAACAGGATTAATCAAATAGAGTTCGTTATAGATATCCAATCATCTGTTTTTATAAAATGATTGACTTTGACCAAGATCATTTCACCCAAACGAATCATAACCAGATTTGGTAAAAATAACACAATCAATCAATTCGTTCCAAAACCAATTGAATCCAACAGTTGTGAAATCAATTATAATCAAAACAAATGGCCAGCAAATATTGCGCTGCCTTGTCAACGGAAATATGAAATCGACAAGATTATTTTCCAATCGTTGTGACTGTGTTGGTACAGCACACGATTCATGCCACGATTAGATCAATTCAAAGTGGTGTGAAAATTAATTCAAATAAAATCATAGCCGGCTCGGATGATAGACAATAGAATTTGTAAATTGTTATTGCAAATTGGGAAAATAGTATTGGTCAACTTTGATCAAAACAAAATCGTTCCAATCAAATGAATCACAACTGAGTTTGACCAATTCATTTTACAATTTAAAACTAGACAGAGCAATAATCAAAATCGGGATCCAATTCCTAAAAATGATCGAACTAACAATGATCAGTGCATCAATCGGCTGGGTTTAACAATAGTCATTGTTCCATAATTCGGGCGTATTTGCATAAGCTAAAATGAGATCATTGTTTTTATAAAAATAGAGTATTTCTAACTAAACTGAATTGAACCGAGTGATACCCGTGATTTGGAAAATCAAATAACACAGCATATCGTAACAAGTATCCTCCCGAAAACATTTATCAATCACAACGTCCAAATGATAACAAGATCGAATCCGATCAAAATCGTATTCTAAATTGAGCATAAAAACTTCCTGTTGGGAGTGGGCACAAAACGATTTGAATTGAAAACACACCATTACTTTCATTATTTCACTCAGACAAACTTAGCAAATGAAATCCAAATGAATAACCAAAAAAAAATCTATGAGCAAATCATATATCAAATCGAAATCCTTTCTATTTTAATCAAAACGAAGCCATGTACAGGATGATCACCGAATGACAGAGGCATTTGGATGAGTGACTAGGCTATTTAAAAGCTGAATTCAAATCAATATATCAACCTAGATTATTTACAAAACAAAACGATGTCAAAACCATACCTGTGTAGCGACGAGGCTGCTTGATTATGCCAGCTTGGAATTTAGAACAGTCGTGGCTGATTCCATGTTTTTGAACAGGATGGAGCCGGTTGTCTTTTGCTTTTTATCTGTCGCTTGGAGCTTGTCTTTTTGACTGGCTAGGACTGCAATCTGGTCTTCCAATGATTGAATCTTCGATTGGAGTATAGGAACATCAATAAAATATCGTTCTAACCAGGAATTGCATTGGTCACAGGGTGACTGTGTGGGTTTCGAGGGTTTGGACAAATGACCGAGGGTTTCACGAGACAATTTAATACCCAGGTAGTTAGGGTCATCCTTTAGGCAGAGGGGTAGGTTTGATACAAAATCATAAGGGGGTTCGGGACATAAACCCTGCGAGTAGGGGTACTCGTTGGCCAGAAAACACTCAATATCAGAATCGGAATCCTCACTTAGGATGATAGGGTTAGACTCGACAGAGGGTTTTGGTTTGTTTCTGGCCATTCTCGAAATGAGTCGGGCATTCCTTTTCCCTTTGGCATTTGCAGTAAGGTTGGCCTTGGGATTTTTGCTCATAGGCTTTTTATTGGCCTCTGTGCTCTTAGTTACAGTGTCGGGTAAGTCAATAGGAGGGTCGGCCGAGGGTTTAGGTAGTAGGAGATGCAAGGGTACAGGCGGTTCGGTCTTGGTTTCAATTACCACGGGTTTATCAACCTGTACAGGGTCGGTGTCTTCAAAGCCATTACGGGCGATGAAAGCCTTCCAACTATCACCATGCAAACTCAAATAATAAACAACGATGAGCTTAATAAGCCCATGGTGGAACAGGCTGTTGTCATTCTGTTGCCTTTTAAATTTCTTCGACATCTTATATAGGCTCTGATGAAAGTAGAAAGACATGTTTAGAGGATACCCTATAAAAATCATCAGCAGACACAGGTGGTAAAGGAACACAAGTCCGTATCGACCTTTGCAGGTCATGAACTGCTTGATTATCATCAAAGTATCGTGCCATCGCAGTTTAAGTGCAGAGATAGGCATACCTCTGTCACAAGAGGTGACTTTGCACGATAGAAACAGCAATGTCCACAGCACTTCCTCGACCTTGCAATTCTTAAACCAACGCTATCCCGAAGTAGGTAACCCCGTAGCTAAGCTGATAAATTGTTCATCAATCTCTAACTTTATGTCGCCTATCTTGGCTCGACATCCATCGAAGGTCATGGCAAACTGTCTTGCTACACAAAGGTTAAAACCCTCGAATCGTTTCACGAAGGTAAGCCATCCACTGTCTTCCAAATCTTGGTGGGCATTGTCAAACATTAACAGGGCTTGATTGTCGTTGGGTTCGACTCGCACGACTGGTGCCATGGAGCCGAATGCATGGTAAGGGAAGGGTTTGAATTCACCAACACACACAGTAACAGAGATACCCGAGCTAACAGAAATGAACAAGCAAAAGGGGTAGGCATAAATGCAAGCATGCGAAGGTGGTGGAGTCTGCCATGCAAAATATTGATTATTCAAGTACAACCGCCAATTTACATAGCTATTAACCCCATAATAGTAGTTCAACCATTGAGTCATGTGCCCAACTAATGAAATCAAATGTGTATACCAATACGCGCCAACATTATGCCATAGTGTTCAAACATCCGACATATAAATCAAAGCCAAAATCAACTATGCGCCAATGTATCAATTCATATAATCAAAAGTTTAGTCAAGGTGCCAAACGGTGTTCATGTAGTTGACAAGCCAAAAGTTATAAAAAGATTAACATAAGGATTATATCATATATATATAGAAAAAATTAACCATAACCCCTATGCATTTTCATAGAATCAATGATCAAGCAAGTCATAAAAAGTGTAAATCCAAATGCTCAATGCCTTACAAACTCAATAAAACCAAGTTATACAATCAATATAAGAATGTCCAATGAGCATAGTTTGAAAGTTCTTCCAGCTACATAACGATAAGAAAAAGATAAGCGCAGTAGGTATATCGATAAAAAGATCATGACAGTTCAGATAGTGATCGAAATGTGACTTCGAAAGATTCAGTTTTCACACTTACAGTCGTGAAAACAAAACGAAAATAAGTGTGTAAATGTCGCAAGAAATGAAAATGTCGTTTATTTGAAAATTGTGACAAAATCTTGATGTTGCAAGACATAGGTGTAGGCAGCTTATAGGATCATAAAAGAAGGTGAATCGGCTGCCAACAATTAATTGGTTGCTTGGATCCAACATCTGATGTTGTTGGGGCCTTGGTCCTTTTCGGTCTTTTCTTCTTCTTCTCTTTCTGTTTCTTCTTCTTCTAATAAACCTTGCTACTTTCTTTAGAGCTTTCACTAGGCGAAGAAGAAGAAAGGGAAGGAGACTTAATGGGTGAAAAATGAGAAAAATTGGTGTGAGGTTGATGTGCGGGTGGTGTACTGACATCTAAAGTATTAGGTGAAGTTGAAACATTGGGATGATTCAATATCACCGGAGTGGGGAACATCCAAACTGGTAATCCGATTGTGAGTCCCGGAAGACTTAGTGTGGCAATGTACGGAGGAAGAAAGTTTCCAAATGAAGGAAAGGTATAAGGTTCCCCAGGAGAAGGGGTTCCTCCATTGGTACTCTTAGGATTTGATGCCATTAACACTACTCGACCTAAGGTCCACTAAGTAACACAACCAACACACGCTATGAATCTAAGAAGCAAACAATCAAAGAAAACCTTCCCTAAATGAAACCACTAGTTGGTGATGAAATCAAATGTTGCGAGATCAAAATAGGAAGAGGCAGGGGTAGTGCGAGTGGATCAGTTACGTTGGTGACCTGCTTAACGGACTTACGCCTTGGTGCAATCTTCCACGCAGTAATTGTGGATTTACCCTCCAAGGAGCCCGAGTGAGTTTGGCCAACATCTGTTCTAAGTACAGTGAGACTTGCCTTCATTGTCACGTTGTGTGGGACCCTAAAGATTATGGCTACTAAGGTCACCAATTTGCAGTCATCCCCTGGGTGGGTATAGTTGACAGTCCGATTCGAACTTATGGGCATGATAACAAGTCCAAAATCAACTCGAGAGGCTCCCACGCATAATTGTGGGTATACCCTCAAGTGACCCCCAATATACTATCTGACCTCTACAAACAGTTGAACCACAGAGGGATAATCTTCGTAACTCATCCGAATGCAACCTCATGTGTAACCCATGTGTGAGAGGGGGATCCCAGAAATCCTATACGACAATTGGATTTTCTCTCCCTATCGCAAGATGCTAAGTTTGTTTGATATCTTTGGAAAGTTATCCTTTCAACCTATTCCAAATCCCTACACCTTAAACTAATGCAGGTTTGCTAACAAAGATGTAAAAAGTCTGATAAATTTTAGTTAAGCGTTAATTTTAGTGGTTGTTGTTTACTCAAAGGTGTATGAGAGTGAAGACTGATGATATTATGACTCAGTTCCCAAAACATGCATAAGAAATGATAAGCTTTCTTTTTTTTCAATGAATGTCTAATTAAGGGAAGGAGAAGGATTTGCGTTTCACTGTCAAACACCAAGATGAAATGACCTCATGCAATAGTCCTCAATAAGGAATCCAATGAAATGCTAAAATGTTTGTATGTGACTGATAACTAGTAGATGTAAAGATTCCTATGCTAATCGGACTTCAAGATTTGTGAGATTTAACACTATTAAATTTGAACGTTTTTACTACAAAGGAGAGACGAAATTTCGTCAGCATAGAGTCATTTTTGTGACCAAGATGATTTTTTTTTTCATCGAAATACATTTGTTGGTCTAGCGGCCATGCATGGATCTTCGCCAGTCTAGCAACCAGGAAATGAAGCCTATTCAGGATAGGGAAAATTTCGGCTAGTGACAAATGTTAGTCGGTAGAACGACTAACAGGTTGGTCACTCTAGAGACTAACAGGTTGGGGTTTGTGACCAATTGGCAATACTAGCGACAAACATTTTAGTCACTCGACCAACTAACAGGTTGGTCACTCTATCAACTAATAGGTTGGGGTTTGTGACCAATTGGCAATACTAGTGATGAACATGTTAGTCACTCGACCGACTAACAGGTTGGTCACTCTAGTGACTAATATGTTGGTGTTTGCGACCAATTGCCAATACTAGCGACGAACATGTTAGTCGCTAAAGCGACCAATGTTGTGGTTTTTTTTTTTTTAAATTATGCCATTCAACACAGGATCTTAACTAAACTTGATAACAAGTATTTAAGTGTGTCCAATCATGATGGTCATGTAATTGTAGGATCTTAACTAAACCTTGATTTCAAAATGGGTTGGATGATATGGTGGAACCATGTGAAAGGAGAACTTGATCAAATGACGCAATAAATCAAACAAATTGACAATATGTATGTTGATTGAGTGAATACCATGTTTGAGGAACTCAATGTGTAGGTATTCCTCATATGTAACTCTATTGTTATTGATCATGTGAACAACTCTCTTGATGTCTCCAAAAGAAAATATATGGCATGAGGTAGGGCTATGGGAAATTTGGATGGAGCAAGGGATAAAATGAGTTACTAATACATATCTTGTGGGAGGGAAACCTGTCTAGGTAAAAGGGTGCACCAGAAGACAAACAATATGGATGGCATTATTTGACATACGCATTGCATACATCAATGAAATTGCTATAGAGTTTGCTCAACAGTTGCACAAAATGCCATCGTAATTCAAGGTTTTTAGGTTGGCACAACATTTTAAGATCTTGGAACATTAGAGACATTGGAGAATCATTGGCATTCCATATTACTTAGTGAAGTTTCTCCAAAGGATGGATATAGAAGTCCAATTGAGAGCATAAGAAATTGTAGCACACCATGGGTTGATTAAGCTATTTGTTTTCGATGAATTATGAAGAATACAACCATATGTCACATGGGACATGTTCATTATCCATACTGAAGAAAATGTAGCATCAAAACCATGTACTGAAGACTCATCACATGCTTTAGAACATGTGCCAACACTAGTAGGTAAAGAATCCATGGATGATACAGAGCCTATATCAACTATTGCATAAGAAGTAGTAGAGTGTGAAGAAGGAATAGGAGGATATCTCCTCAATAGATTAGGAACTAGAATCAAATATTTCTAGGGCTGCAATGGAAAATACCTTCGCCCAAGCAAGATCCTGCCACCCTATTAGGGGTTCTAATTGTTAAAGGAAAATACCTTAGCACAGAGACCACTTGCTAGGGTCTATGCTTTATACTTAAAATATCAATGGTACAAATTTAACATTGAATGATACATATCTCTTATGAAGACAGATTTCCAAAACACATGGAAATTTTGTGATTTGTGTTTTGATATCACCCCTAAAAGGAGAAATCTCCTTTGCAAACCTTACCTACACAACTAGGCGTTGCAACAAATATTGAGGTCACCAAACTCCTATGTTGGGGGTGTGTAAATATGAGCATTTAAGTATGGGTTCTAGAATGAAACTATGAGGTTCACAACTACAAAATAGCATGAGCCTAAAGAGATTATAGTAGAATTGAAGATAAGAGTAGAAGGGGCCAGACCAAGTAAGGTATGGAAAAATCATATTCACCTAATAGTAGATCCATATGTCTGCCCAATTCTGGAGAGAAGACACTTGGAGGTTGCAAAAAACTCATCAACACCTCCATAAATTAGGTACTGAGGAATACAGATTCGAGGTGACAAACACTAACATAGAAGCTATGGTAAAGAGAGACACACTCACTACTAGGACACAAGTCAATTCTCCATAGAGTTGATTCATATATTGAAGGTCTCGGGGGGAACATATCCTAGTGTATAGGGTTGAAATTCAAGTCCCCCTCTTATTATAGCCCATTCCATACTTCAAGTAGTCAGGATAACCTGACATTGATATTCTAAAGGAAAGAACAATCCAGTGACAAAAGATGTATTTCAAGACATTTAAACTATTTTTACATTAAAAACAACAATTTCATCAATTCAAAATTATAAT
>JZKD02S1116821.1:154646-178776 GCA_000966675.3 Picea glauca | reverse complement strand
GTCGTTAAAACGACCAACCTGGAATGTTGGTCATTAGAGCAACCAACATTTGGACCCCAAAAAAAAAGTATATTTAGTACAAAAAAAGAAAAAAAAAATACGACGAAATTCTAAACCGTCGTAATTTGTGCCCAATGTAGTAGTGTAAGCAATCTAGAAGAAAACTTCACATAAACCAAAACAAACCCTTGTTATGATAAAACAAGAAACAGAAAGCCAAAAACTCAAAAGGAAGGAGAAAGAGCTTGGACAAGATGACTCAAAGATCAAAATGGAAGGGTGCATAGACCTTTGAATGCCCTTACAAATTTTTCACTCAATCAGATAAATGAGAAGAAAATGACAAATTGACTCTAAATCGTCAAGGACAAAAAGTTATTGCAAAGTAAGGAAAAATGTCAAAAAAAATCCAAACAAGAGATGATTAATCCTTAGAAATCAAATAATTGGAGGCCAAACAAGGACACACTAAAATATCATAAACCTTGAGTAGATGAATCAACAAAAAATACTGAGAAAAACCACTCCCAAGAAGATTTTTTGCAGAAAAAAGGGGTAGCGCTCCCCCAAAAGGGGACACAAAGCACTCCAACACTCTGCAGAAAGTTGCAAGGGAGTGCCAACGCCCTGGTGATAAGGGCAAGGGAGCGCTGGTATATAAAAACTCAGAATTTTTCCCAAAAATCCAAAAAAACTCGGGAAAAATGCAAAAAATCAGTGTGTAAGATGAACCAAGATCCAACAATCATATCTAAGGATCAGATACATATCATGGAGAAGGTCAAAGAGTGAGAAAATCAAGCCAATACAAGACCTATGAAAGGAAACAAATATCAGAGCTCTTCCCCAGTATGGTCGCCAATTTCTGTTGTAGGTGAATCCCCTTGCGGACAAGTGGATTCCCTCTTGGTCTCTAGACTCCTAAGGCCAAGATAGAAAGTGATTAACGTGGACATTGACTTCCTTTTAGATCTAATAAAGATAATGAATTAAAGAGAAGGAGAAATATATGCACCTTATGAACAACATTTGTCCCTGCAAAGTCCAGGCTGAGCTTCAATCTTAAGCTCCTTGATAGGTCTTGCAAAACAAACAAAGATACAATGGACTTCCTACTCTACTGAGATTAGCTCAATCATAGATCCATCTACTGCTGACAAAGTTATATGGAACAAGTACAAGTTTGAAAGAAACATGCCAAGCATTGATTATATTAATGAGAACTAGTAAAAGTACTTACAATCCTTTGAATGAAGGTGCAGCAGCCTCTTCCAGTTCTCCTTGTCCAACCCCTTTTCTCAATCAATATCCATTGTTTGCTTTGATGGACTCTCACTCATGAGATCATAAGTTTGATGTAATTCCTAATCTCCATTCTTCCTTTCACCATGAGAAGGCCTCCTTATATAACCTTGGAGGGGTCCAACCACTTGAGAGATATTTGGGATGAGTTGAGGATTCCTCTCATTCAGTTGAGGATCTCCCCTAAGATCATGCCTTGACCATCTATTCGAATCCAACTACCTTTAGGATTTGAGGGATTCTTCCCTAATTTGCCTCAAAAAACCTATAATTTTCTCAAAAGAGGGTAGCGCTCCTCTAAAGGGGTGCACAGAGCACTCAAACACTCCCCAAAGAGGCTCAAGGTGCGCCAACACTCCCTAACAGTGGGTAGGGAAGCGCTCCTCTCCAAAAATAAATTTTTTAATGATTTTTCCAATGGAAAAGGGCTTGTACTTCTTGCCAAGTGATTTTTCTTCTTCCAAACCACCCTTTGAGGTGTCTTAAGTGTCTTCATGATTTCATTAGGGGCATGACATATGCAAGATGGAAATATGATTTTTTTGACACTTGCAACACTTATAGTCAAGATGTGACACTTGCGGACAAGATGCGACACTTACAACACTTGTAATGACGACACTTGTGACACTATCGAAGTGAGTAATTTTGATGTGTAACAGTAATAAATGACATCAGGAGGATCCACTCACACTGGAGTTAAGCATGAAGTCACGTGAAATTGGTTGTATAGATAACTCTCTAATACCTTCCTAGCATCAGAGATATTTCAGTGGTTATATTTGTATTTGGGGGTCTCACTAGTACCTTTACCTCCATGAGAGGCGGTGATTTTGATATTTCAGGCTTTGTTACCCTATCCATACAATGGACTGGACTTGTGACTGCTCTCCTACGCATTGGTTATATTATGGTGACTCTAGTTTCTTGACATAGGTAGCCACATAGGTTACTTGCAGGGGTTATTCTGCAAGTACCCTGAGTCAGATAAGGTTCGGACAACACATAGCCTTTATGGAGGACTACCTCTCCAAGGGGATCTGACCAACATCACTGTTAAGCGCACGAGGGCCCTTATAATTGATTTTGATACCTCCAATATTTTGAAGGGAGTATTAGGCCCCTCTTGGGAGAGACATACATACTCTAGTGAGGGAGGCCCATTTTCAACCACTATATTCAGTTTGTGTGCATTGGCCTTTTTTCTTTATTTTGGTGTTCTCTTCAGTTATCAATTGGCCCTAGGATTTTATTTTATATCTTGATTTTTTAGTCATCGTGGAGAAACACCAGCCTCCTCGAAAGTCTATTAATTTTTTGAAGTTACCAACATGTCCTGATCCTTTACGAAAGTTTCCTTTTAAAAGGCATAGATTTAATAAATGTGGTACTTATATCTCCACCTCCCAGACTCGTGATCATCAAGTTATGAGTATTGAGTTAGAACTGAACATATCGAGGAGTCCTTCGACTCCTTTATCTTCTGTGATTAGTGGGATCCCTTCGACTCCTTCATCCTCGATGGTCTGGGTTCCAGAGGTTCCCTCCTCCAGTGCTACCCAACCTATGAGTTCTACTCGACCCATAGGAACGAACCCTTTCGGATCTCTTTTTGGTATGCCAAGTCATGATTCTCAATCAATACCTTTGTCCTCTAATACATTTTCTTTTGGTATTCCCAACATGATGTCGCAACTCTCATCCTTTGTTTCAATGACTAATGTGAATCCTAGTTTTGGGTCTGGGGGCACAATGCCTCCTTATGTTCCTTTCTCATTTGGTGGAGTTCATATTCCCTAAGAGAATCCTACAGTTGGAGGTTTGAATCCTCTTTCCTCCGGGCCTAATCCTAGCTTCAATGCTCCGAGATGGAGTGCTCAACCAGGCAGACAGTTCACTTCCCATATTTCATCCTTTATCCCGTCTTCCTCCACACCGGTTCTGATGAACACATTTGTTATGGAAAATCCCCCTCTGTCCTCTGGTGTTCCATCCATAGGGATTCAATTTCATAGTACGGGCAACCCACAGTACGAAGTTCCTTCGGATGGGGGAAATGTATATAACCCTCATCATGTTGTTTCATGGGTATGGTGCCCATAAAAACTTTCATGAATCAATTTGGAGGAGGATATTATCCTACCAGACAGTGCCATGGTATATATCAGAACCCTGGATGGTATGCAATCCCTCAGCCCCAATATTTCTCGAGAGCATGGGATCAGATGTTGCAACCCTGACTCCCTTTTTTGTCCACCCTTAATTTTCCATATTTGTCAAAATTAATGAATGACCCTGTGGATCATGATCTGTCATGGTCCCCCATCCCCACCAAGATTCCTTCGAACATTTGAAAATTTGAAGGCAAGACTGGTTAGGATCCAGGTGATCACATAAATACTTCCATCTATGGTGCTCATCTAACTCTATAAATGACGATTCTATTCATTTTAGGGTATTTCAATGTACCCTCACGGGGGTCATCATGAAATGGTACATTGAGCTACCAAGGGGAACATATGGAACTTTCAATTAGATGGTATTGGTATTTCTCAACCACTTCTAGTTGTTGGTTCATTACGATTCCGAAATAGAAATTTTTTCAGCCTTCCACTAAGATAAATCCACGCATATCTCGGACCATATCCAAGAGTGGTGTAGACAGAAGAGGTTGATTACAGCCTACATTCCTTCAGATTTTCTGTTGGAATGGTTCCTTAATTCCTTGTTTCCTTATATTTCGAAGGATGTCTCTACATCCAGAGTAACATCTAAGGAAGAATACATTTTCAAATCCTAGCAATTGGACCTCATATATGCTCATTCTGGGATTCTTTATGAAATTATTCCTTACGCACCATGATCAAACTATGATCCTAGACAAAATCTTGGGCCTCATTCCAATGGCATCATAGGATATACAAATGCTAAGTCTATAGACTTGGTGATTAACTAGTTGAAATATTTTTCTCTAATCCATCCTATAGCAGGAAAGGATTCTACTTCATCCTCCACCCCCACCCTATCGGCAGATGTGCATTCTATACAGTCGTTGGCTAACCTGAATGGTAACCAAAAACCAGGAGGGACTAAAAATACAGGACGAGGTAATAATCGTAAGGGTGGGAAAAATAATAATAAATCCAAGGACACCACTAACACTGATAGATTGAATAATAATGTTGGTAAGGGAAAGAAAGAAAAATGGAAGGTGAAGTTTCCTTGTAAAATTTGTAAAGATAATCACCTTACCCACCTATGTCCAAAAATCGAGGAATCCTCGAGGCTCTTATCACAGTCGCCCACTGTGTTGACAAACCCATTTCCACATAATAAACACATGGCCTCGAGGACCTCCAACACCAGAAATGTGTCAAGTAGGAGTCAAAACCCCTCAGCACATGAAGGTGGCCATCTATGCATCAATATGGTCAAACTCATATTGATGTAGCCACTCGATCTCATGATTACAGTTCTTCATAGACTATTATAGGTCTAGAGTCTCCCCCTCCCCTGAAAACACCCTTGTAGATTGAAAAGTCAGAACCTCTACCTCATATTCTAAAAGGATTACTAAAGCACTATGCCCACAATCCTAATGCCAGAGCCACCCAGAATTATTCTATTGTCGAATATCTGGGCCAAACCCCTTGTGCGATGTTGGCTTTGGAGGTTCTCCATATGTGTCCTTCACAGAGGAACACCTTATTATTTGTGTTAGGAGCTCTATACCCGTGTGTCTCGAAAGTTATCAAGTTTGATGTCACATATGTTAATCCTCATTTTCCTTACCATGTGACCTTTCAAATCCATGTGGAGTAAGAAAAAAAATTCCATCAAATGTATTATAATTGATAAAGGTGTTGTGACATGTGTGATGTCCCTAACCTGCTGAAAATCCATTGTCTCTTCGACCTTATCTCAATCTATGACTATGTTGATCGCATTTTTTGGGTGTTCGTTTTGACCCCATGGAATATGTTAGCACCAGAAGTCACCTCTGGATTTTGGCAGAGGTAAGCCTGATACCCATCAGTTTGTATGTCACAATGAATAAATTTAAGGGGTGGTCTAATGGATGTAAACTTATAATTATATCGCTTTAACTCAAAAAAATGGGCTAGTATGCATAGGTAGGTGAGGTCTCAATCTAACTTCATTCAGTAAGATTGGTATCGTGGTGAGTAGGAGGAAGAAATTGAGAAAGAATGAATAGGTCTGTTATGGAGATCTGGTTCTCCAATAACCTATGGGGAAAAGCTCCAGATACAATATCCTCTTGAATTGAAAAACTTTAGGAAATTGAAAACGTCATGACAGCCCTGCAATCAAACATACATCACATCACTATCACAACAAATAGACTCGATCATCCATGCCTGAGCTCCCAATATCATAGGAAAAATAGATGGAAAAGAAGGCTAGTTGTTATTAAACAAGAAGTATCAAATATATATACATAAACAGAAGCCAAAGGATTTGTTAAAACTTTACAACATGGGAGCTTAGCTCAACCATCGACACTTACAAAATATCAAAACTGAGTATTTATACTCAAAACAAAATCACAGAAGCATATTCAAGTAGTTGTATTGAAGGAATTACGTTTGCATGCCTCCTGTCCGACTGTGCATGCAGTCTCTGACCAAATGTGAACTTCAATCAGATGCAAGCAGGCTTTAGAACAAACCTGTTGATGAGCCAACTAACTGACAGTCCTTTCCTATGCTTTCTATTTATGGAAGAAATGACATTCAACCACCACCAACCAACCTCAATAACTGCTTCATTGGGATCGGAGAAGGCTCAAGTCAACTTTGCACCTATAGGATGTGGCATCTGATGAGATGATTGGCAATCTAGGCATGAAATGGTGGACGGGATATGGCCATGTGGACAGCGCAGGGGCCACACGAGTGGGAGATGAGGTGGACTGGGATGGAGATGATGTGAGGTGAGGTGGCACAGGTGGCGAGATATGAGAAGAGGACAGGCGTCGGTGGGATAGTCAATAAAATACAGGTGGAGGGAGCGAAAGTGATAAGGGAGTGGCCACTTTTAAACCCAGGATAGGACATAATAAGCACATGCGCATATCGGGGCTACAAAAAAGTAGTTTGAAACTTGCCCTCTTTTGGGCCCGATGTGTGTCTCTAGCTGACACATAGCACCTTTAAGAAACCATGGTTTCGTTCCCGGCCCACCCTACGAACTTTATCCTGTGTGAATTTTGAAGCCTTGATATGATCGATGACCATCGATCTGAGGCACACCAATCTTGACTACCCATATTTGCGCACGTCTGATCACATCGCGCCAAAAGGTCACATTGCACCTCTGACTTAAGATATAATCTGATTTGTGGGTTTTTTGTTTTGCCTATTTTCTTTGATTCCTTCGCCAAGGGGCCAACTTCTTAGTAAAACACCCCCCTTTTACAAATTAATGTGCTAACTTTAGGCTCCATGGGGGATGGATTTCTCCCTGTGAGAAGCCAAGAACCTTTCTATAGCTTCAGTGCCTTACTGTTGGGATATGGAGTCACTTATAAAACTGTAAACATTCAGAAAAACAATATTTACAAAACATGTGAGCAACTTATGGCTCAAATAAAGAACTTCTTCAGAAAATGCCCATTTATAGGGCCACCAAAAACTTCATCGCCCTCCAAATTCTATAGCCTGTATGTGTTGTTTGGAAAATTTTTATAAATTTTGAAGGGACCAATCTAAAGGGCTTCAAATTTTCCATGCTTGCCTTTATCCTATCTGGGCGCATCCCATTTAAGCACCAGATCTCCCACCTGGAAATCCTCTTTTCTTGCCTTTCTATCAAAGGCTTGCTTGATCTTATGTTGACATTCATGTGCTTTGTCCAATAGCTTCTCTCTGGTATGTTATACTTCTAGCAGCTGCTGCACTCTCCTCATCATATCATCAGGCTCACCTTGGTAGTCTTGAAAGAATTTCACTACAGGCAGGGCAAGATGAGAAGGAAAAAATGCTCCAGTCCCATATATGAGCTGGAAAGGAGAGATGCCCAAGGACCTCTTTGTTGTCACTCGATCAGTCCATAGAGAAAATTTGAGCTTTGAATCCCATGATTTCTTATTGTCCTCTAAAAGTCTTTTGATAATATTTATCAGCCTTTTGTTAGAGTATTATGCAAGTCCATTTCCTTGGGGATAGTAGGGGGTGGAGTGGATCAATGAAATTATGAACTGCTCACAGAATTTTATCAATGGCTCAGACTTTAAGGATGCATCATTATCACTAATGATTTTGTTCAGACAACCAAACCTTACAATAATATCCTCCAGGAAACCAATGATCACTTTATGGGAAGCACTCCTTATGGGGATAGCTTCTATCCATTTGGTGAAATAATGTGTGGTAGTTAAGATCCACCTATGATGACTACTTGATGCAGGATGAATTTCCCCAATGAAGTTTAGGCCCCACTGCTGAAAGGGTCTTGAAGTTGCCACGGGCTTTAATGGCAGATATTTGAGTTGCTTCTTTCTAGAGAATTTCTGACATTTGATACAAGATTTGATTTTTTCACAGACATCAGTGAATAAAGTGGACCAATAATACCCAGCCCTGATAATTTTGTAGGCTATGGTTCTCCAAAAGTGATTTCCTCCACACAAGTTGTCATGGAAATCAAACATAATTTTTTGGGCCTCATGTGGGTCTAGACATCTCATAAGCACACCTAGAGGGTCTTTCCAATGCAAGACTTGGTCAATGAGGCAATACCTGATTTCTTTGAGCTTTAAATATCTTTCCTTGATTCTTCCCATACCATCAGGGGGTCTCAAATATTGCAGAAAAAATATAATGTCTTTGTACCAGGTACATTCTTCCAGTGGAGGGATATCCTATGGATTTTTATCGAAAAACTCATCTTGTTGACTTTTTGAGCAAGTGTTGATGAATTTAACCCCCAAAGTTTTGCAATTAGATTCAGCCAACAACTTGGCTAAACCTTGGCCTTTAACTAGTGTGGTGGGTTTTATTTCCAGGTCAAATTCAAGGATCTTGGAAATCCACTTGCTCCTTCTACCATCTATGTTACGCTGGATGAGAATTTCCTTCACAGAAGTTGAAGGAACGTATGCAATAATTTTTTAATGCAAAACATAGACTCTGAAATATTTGAGAGCTTTCACCAGGGCATAGGCATGTTTCTCAATGATGTCATATTTTACCTCTGCATCTCTCAATGCCCTGCTGAAAAACGAAATTGGTTTCTCCAACCCTTCAACATTCTTCTACAACAAAAAAGTTGTCACCGTATCAAAAGAAGAAAAAGAGAAAATCGGAAAATCCTTGGAATAATTAGGATTGATAAGCACAGGTGCCTCAGTCAATGCCTTCTTGATCTGGTTGAAGGATTCTCTGGACTCAGCAGTCCATTTTACTTAATTTCCCTTTCTGAGCATGACTGTGATATGCTTCACCAACTCGGAAAAATTTGAAACAAATCTTCTCTAAAAAATATTCTTTCCTAGGAAAGATTGAACTTCCTTCTTGGATCTGGGAAGTGAAAATATTTGAATAGCTTATACCATGTTTGAATCAATTATGACCCCCTCAGCTGATACTATCTTCCCTAGCAAATTTCCCTCCTTCATGGAAAACAATGATTTCTTAGGATTTAGGGAAAGGCCAAACTTTCTACATTTCAAGAAGACTTTCCTCAGATGACGGAGGTGTTCTTTATCAGATTTGGAAAATACTGTTATATCATCCAGATATATGACCACAAATTTATCCTTCTCCCCAATGAAAGTGATGTCCATGGCTCATTGAAAGGTTTCTCCTGTGTTCATCAATCCAAAGGGCATTTTGGCATACATGAATGTGCCCCAAGGAATGGTGAAGGTTGTCTTTTCTCTGTCTTCATGCAAGACAGAGATTTGATTGTAGCCAGAAAATCCATCAATAATAGAAATCCTAGATGCACCACTTACCCTTTGCAATATGTGTTCCATCTTTGACAGTGGGTAATTGTCCTTCCTAGAGGTCTTGTTCAGATTTCTGAAGTCGACACAGAGTCTGATTTATCCACTCTTCTTTCTCACTGGGACCAGGTTGGATAGCCACTCAGAATATATCAAAGGCACAATAATCTGAGCATCCAAAAGCTTCTTCACCTCCCTTTCCATAATAGGCAATAACATTGGATTTATCTGTCTCAACTTCTTCCTAAATGGTTTGGCTTCCTCCTTCAGTGGGATCTTTTGTTCAATGATATCGGTGTCATATGTTCTGAGGTCTTCGTGGGTCAAAGCAAACACATCAAAAAATTCTTTTAATAGCTCAGTATACTTGGCCCTCTTCTCTCTTGACAGGATTCTTGACAATTTGACAAATTTTGGGTCCTACTCTGTGCCAATATTGCACTCATCCATATCATCATCATCATTTGATATTTTACCCTTTACTGCCACATCATTTCTGTCAAATAATATTTCTAAAGGGACCAGTCCATTGGGGATGTGATTGTTGGGTAACTAGACAATGTGATGATCAACAATTTTACTCAACAACTCATTAGCATGGGGACTATTTGCAGAATCTTGGTCCCAATCAATATGCAATGTTGAAAACTCCTCAATAGTTCCAAAAATATTTTGATTTCAAGATTGTCCTCAAACACTTTCCAATTCTTGAAATTTTCAGGTATAGAGGGTCTATATTTTACTTCTATGTCATACCTGAGCTTAGGTGGCAGAGGGATTCTGAAATTACTTACTGAGGTAGCCAAAGAATAGACCACTGTATTTTCCTCTCTCGGTATGAATGAAATGTTGAAGGCCAAGAAAAAAACTGTCAATCAGGTCCCACACTTCATTTATATAGGTTCTGAGCCTTGGATGCTTAACTTGATATAGATTTCTAATTTTATTAACAATCAATTATGAATCTCCAAACACAGATATTTCCTTGATACCCATGTCTTTTTCATCCCTTAAGCCCAAAACAAGAGATTCATACTCTGCCACATTATTGGTAGCTTCAAATTCCAGTTTGTATGACAGAGATGTGGCTTCCTAAGCTAGTGAGACAAATACCACTCCAACACCAACAACATCCTTAGAGGAGGCTCCATCAAAAAACTTTTTCCAAACAGAGGTGTTGGAGAAAGAAAATTCATGAAAAAACATGGACTGTTTTTTGAGCTTTAAAGCAGGCTCAGGAGCATCAGTGAACTGCAACAAACTGGTCCCCAGCTCGGTGTCAAGTGCAAATATAGGATGGTTTGAGGGGTCAAATTCATCATTAATAATATAGGACAATTGATCTTCTCTGTACAGTCTTCTATTCTCCCCTCCAAATACTGGAATGGTAGCATATGTGAGGTCCATCTGCAAGGTTCCCCCAAGCCTTTTAATCCAATATCTTGACAAAAGCATGCCAAACGTGGGAGGAACATCAACCACCACGACATCCATGACCACACTTTTCATGGGCAGCTAAAACAAGGTCACAACTAGATCTTTGATGACCCCAAGACATTGCACCCTCCTTGAATCAAAAGAATACAAATCATGATAAGCCTTTGTGATCTCTAATCCTAGTTCTTCCATGACAGTTTTGGGCATGAGATTATGAGATGCCCCTGAGTCCATCAATAAATTATGCAACACCTTATCATGTATGTGCAGGGATGTATAGAAGAGAGGGGATGAATCATATCTATATTCTATCATAGGACCTAGGATGAATGTTGGCTTTTCATCTTGGATATTTACTGAGTCTATGGAATGGAAAGATGGCTCAGACTTCAACATTTTAGAGCGGGATTTTTTTAAATCTTTGTGTTTGACTATCTCTGAAAGGGGCACAGGGATTCTAATTTTTTAAATTTCGTGCTCAAGGCTAAAGGAGGATAAAGGCCTCAAAATTTCTCTCATTTCTGGGACAGGGCCTTTAGCTATTGGCAAGGGACTCTGAGTTTTATTTTCTTTGTTGTTGTTTGCTGCATCTTTGGTAGGTTTATCTGCTTTCGAAGGTTGATCAGGGATGTCAGACTTCTCTTCTTTCTTCTTTGACCTAAGGTTATATTTATTGGGAATGCTATTGCATTTATCCCCCTTACTCAGCTCATTTATTTGGTTGTCTAAGAGAGACTCCTCGTATGCAGATTGAGTCAGGTGAGGGAATGGGGAGGTGTCTCCAAGACAATTGATTTTGGGATCTAGCTCTTCCTCCTCTCCTTCTTCATCAACAACAAGGTTATTTTGAAGAGGGGTTTGGATTTTTTTATCATCCCTGTCTCTGATTCTGGGTTCTCTTGGGAGAATTTGAGGGGCAATATTAATTTGTCTTCTGAAATTGCCTTTGTTATCAGAATTTTGGGCACTTTTATAACCTTGCTTCCCTTCAAATTTCATTTTCTCCATTTCTGTAGAAAGGGATTTCACTATCTTGGTCAATTCATCCACTTGAGGATGGGATTCATAAGAACCATAGGTTGGGGCCTCAGATCTCCCTCTTCCTCTATCTCTATTAGCTTTGTTCCTAAGTCTGTCAACTGCCAATACATTGGATTCTACTTCCAGGGCTGCATCTTACATATGATCCAGGGAAGTAGCTCTTCTTTCTCTTAGCGGGAGGAAGAAGTCAAGGTCAAAATCACTAGCATAAGTAATTTTTGTAGAGGCTTCAGTAGGCTTTATCTCAGCAGGGATTTTATTGTACATCTTGTTGAATCTTTTGGAGAAAACGGAGACAGATTCTCCCTCTTTCCTCTTCAGGGACCCAAACTTTGTGATATAATACATAAAGTATTTTTAAGCCCCCCAATGGCTCAAGAAGGCATCATCTAGACCCTTAATCCCAACTATGGATCCATGGGTCCAACCTTTGAACCACTTTCTAACCTCACCATCAAGGATCTGGACAAAGACTCTCATCCAGACATCTTCATTTTCAATATTTAGATTGTCTCCATAACTGTAGAAGGCATCAAGGTTCTCTTCAGTAGTTATGTCCTCTTCTCCAATGAACTTAGGCATATATTTCAGGTAATCTCCAACAGGGAGAGCATTCATTGGCTGAGGTAAGACCAGGGGGGCATATCTTGCAACCACTATGGCATCCATTATGTTTCTAGGAGGATTATCACCTTCCATAGGGATGATAGTTGGAGGAGAACCAAGAGGAGAAGGGGTTCATACATAGGAGACTAGAAAATAGCTTCCTCGAGGAAAAGGAAAAAATAGAGGATTTGGAGACAAAGCTAGAGGGCTTGAGGGAACTGAGGTTTCCCTCTCTATGGTAGTGGTAATAATAATAGGAGGAGGAGTGGTGAAGCCTGGGGTAGGAAAATATTCTGAGGTCCTGGGTCTAAACCATAGTATAATTTTAGGGGAGAGTGGAGTGACAAGGATTTCTCCCTCCAATCCCAGACTAGGAGGGGAAAAATCAACAGGAACACTCCCAAAATTCAAATTTTGGGAAAATTCAACATAAGGTATAACAAAAGGCTGAAAAGAAAAAATTGGAGTTCCTATAGGATAATGAAAATCATCAAAAATACCTGGTTCAGCAGTAGAAGTACCTTCATGAAGGGCCTTTCCATTTCTGATAATTTTCTCTAGGTCAGCTTCAGGTGTTGCCAAAGGCATCTGAGGAGTATACCTCATGTGTCTGCCTCTGGAAGCCACAGTTGAAATAGTGGAGTCACCTATGGATTTGCATCAACGGAATCACCACATTGGATTCGTCAGGTGCACAGTTGCAATCTTGATGTACTGGGTTCTGATGCACCTTTAGAAGCAATAATCTTTGTCGTTCAATCGCAGGGAAAATATTCAATTCATCCCCGACAACGGCGCTAGAAATGTTATCACCAGAAGTCACCTTTGGATTGCGGCAGAGGTAATCCTAATACCCATCAGTTTGTATGTCACAATGAATAAATTTAAGGGGTGGTCTAATGGACGTAGACTCATAATTATATTGCTTTAACTTAGAAAACTGGGCTAGTATGCACAGGTAGGTGAGGTCTCGATCTAACTTCAGTCAGTAAGCTTGGTATAGTGGTGAGTAGGAGGAAGAACTTGAGAAAGAATGAATAGGTCTGTTATGGACATCCGGTCTTCCAGTAACATATGGGGAAAAGCTCCAGATACAAGATCCTATTGAATCGAAGAACTTTAGGAAACTGAAAACACCAGGATAGCACAGAAATCAAACATACATTACATCACTATCACAACAAATCGACTGGATAATCCATGCCTGAGCTCCCAGTATCAAAGGAAAAATAGATGGAAAATAAGTTTGATTGTTATTAAACAAGAAGTCTCAAATAAAGATACATAACCAGAAGCCAGAGGATTTGTTAAAACTTTACAACATGGTATCTTAGCTCAACCATCGACACTTAAAAAATATCAAAACTAATTATTTATACTCAAAACAAA
Source organism: Picea glauca (assembly GCA_000966675.3). Taxonomy (NCBI): domain Eukaryota; kingdom Viridiplantae; phylum Streptophyta; class Pinopsida; order Pinales; family Pinaceae; genus Picea; species Picea glauca. The sequence continues at coordinate 165,032 of JZKD02S1116821.1, read as the reverse complement.
ATCACAGAAGCATATTCGAGTAGTTGCATTGAAGGAATTACATCTGCATGCCTCATGTCCGATTGTGCATGCAGTCTCTGACCAGACGTGAACTTCTATTAGACACAAGCGAGCTTCAGAATGGACCTGTTGATGAGTCGACTAACTGAAAATCCTTTCATGTGCTTTCTATTTATGGCAGAAACGACATTCAACCACCACCAACCAACCTCAATAACTTCTTCATTGGGATCGGGGAAGGCTCAAGTCAAATTTGCACCTTTAGGACGTGGTAGCTGATGAGGTGATTGGCGCACCAGGCATGAAATGGACAGCGCAGGGACCACATGAGTGGGAGATGAGGTGGACTACGATGGAGATGATGTGGAGCGAGGTGGCATAGGTGGCAAGAGATGAGAAGAGGAAAGGCACCAGCGGGACGGTGAGTAGAAGACAGGTGGAGGGAGAGAAAGTGATAAGGGAGCGACCACTTGTCAACCCAGGATAAGACATAATAAGAACATGCACATATCGGGGCTACAAAAAGAAGTTTGAAACTTCCTCACTTTTGGGCCCGATGTGTGTCTCTGGCTGAGACGTAGCACCTTTAAGAAACCATGGTTTTGTTCCTAGCTCGCCCTAAAAAATTTATCATGTGCGCATGTTGAAGCCCCAATATGATCAATGACCATCGACCTGAGTCGCACCAATATTGACCGCCCAGATTTGCGTGTGTCTTATCGCATCGCACCAAAAGGTCACATCACACCTCTGACTAAGGATATAAGCCGATTTGTGTTTTTTTTTTTTTGCCCATTTTCTTTGATTCCTTTGCCAAGGGGCCAACTTCTTAGGAAAACACCCCCATTTTACAAATTAATGTGATAACAGAATCCTCCCTGCTTTTCTAATCTAGTTAGGTGGGAAGACTGTGGAAGTTTATTTCGAGGTGGTTGATGCACCTCTCGACTAAAATTTACTACTAGGGTGTAATTTGACTTATGTGATGACATTTTTCATGTCATCTATTTTTTGTACTTTATGTTTTCGTCATGAAGGAAAGATAGTGATGATTGATCAGTTGTCCTTTGCGCACACTATTCCTAGTGCATCAGTTGGACCTTCGGTCCCAGTGATTGATAATTCTCAACAGGAAACTACGGATGTTTGTGTCAGAATGTATTCCTCTTTGATGGGTAGCTTTTATTTCATGGCACCAATTCACCATATTCATTGCATTCCCAGTGATTCTTCATCGTCGATGAGGTCTGTTCATTTTTGTAATTTGTATTTCAGTGACCCTTGGACCCTACCTTCCCTGACTATGTTGTATGAAGGTCAGTCACACATTTGGATGGAAATGCCACTATCATTAGGGGAAGGTAGGGTCACCCTTGGACCCTACCTTCCCCGACTTGGACCCTACCTTTCGTGAACTTCGATCAGACGCAAGCGGGATTCATAACAGACCTGTTGATGAGCCGACTAACTGACAATCCTTTCTTATGATTTCTATTTATGGAAGAAATGATGTTAAACCACCACCAACCAACCTCAATAACTTCTTCATTGGGATCGAGGAAGTCTCAAGTCAAATCTGAACCTGTAGGATGTGGCAGCTGACGAGGTGATTGGCGCACCAGGCATGAAATGGACAGCGTAGGGGCCACACGAGCGGGAGCTGAGGTGGACTAGGAAAAAGATGATTTAGGGTGAGGTGGAGAGATATGAGAAGAGGATAGGCATCAATAGGACGCTGAGTAGAAGATAGGTGGAGGGAGCGAAAGTGATAAGGGAGCAACCACTTTTCAACCCAGGATAGGACATAATAAGCACATGTGCATATCGGGGCTGCGAAAAGCGGTTTGAAACTTCCCCGCTTTTGGGCCCAATGTGTGTCTCTGGCTGACACATAGCACCTTTAAGAAACCATGGTTTCATTCATGGCCCACCCTACAAACTTTATCATGTGTGCATGTTGAAGCCCTGATATGATCGACGACCATCGATCTGAGGTGCACCAATCTTGACTGCCCAGATTTATGTGCATCTTATCATATTGTGCCAAAAGGTCACATCGCACCTTCAACTTAGGATATAAGCCAATTTCTAGGTTTTGTTTTTTCCCATTTTCTTTGATTCCTTCGCCAAGGGGCCAACTTCTTAGGAAAACACCCCCCTTTTACAAATTAATGTGATAACAGAATCCTCCCCGCTTTTCTGGCCCAGTTAGGTGGGAAGACTGTGGAAGTTTATTTCAAGGTGGTTGATGCACCTCTCGACTACAATTTACTACTAGGGTGTAATTTGACTTATGTGATGACATTTTTCACGTCGTCTATTTTCTGTACTTTATATTTTTGTCACGAAGGGAATATAGTGATGATTGATCAATTGTCCTTTGTGCACACTATTCCTAGTGCATCAGTTGGAACTTCGGTCCCAATGATTGATAATTCTCAATAGGAAACTAAGGATGTTGGTGTCAGAATGTATTCCTCTTTGATGGGTAGCTTTGATTTCATGGCACCAATTCACCATATTCATTGCATTTCCAGTGATTCTTCGTCGTCGATGAGGTCTGTTCATTTTTGTACTTTGTATTTCAATGACCCTTGGACCCTACCTTCCCCGACTATGTTGTACGAAGGTTAGTCACACATTGGGATGGAAATGCCACTATCAGCAGTAGAGGTTGTGTATCAGGATATTCTTGATGTTGTTGTTGACCCGGATCATTCCTCCTCACGGAAGAACAAGGTGGATCATGTTTTAGAGCATGTATGGATCACTCGATCATATTTTTCACATGATTGCCTCAATAATAATTTACCTTCAGATGAATCCATATTAGAGGCCATGTCTCATCCTGATTGGGCTTGGGATGATATTCATCATCAATTCTATTTTCTCCTAAATCTTGTTAAGATCGAACATGATGACTTTAGATATACCCCGAGTGAGATGGTTGTTCACGTCGTGGCTCCACTAGATACACATGGTATTTATGTCGAAGGAAACATGGGGAATATTTCTCCTACCATCATGATCGACAGCTCTCATATCCCTAGTAAAATTGAGAACGTATATATCAGTGTGAATTTTTCACTTGAAGAAATTCATATCTACACCGATCTCTTTAAAGAATTATGAGATGTTTTCTCTTGGTTATATGAAGAGATGTCAGGGATCGACCCCAAAATTTTCGAGCATGAGATTAAAACCTATATGGATGCTAAACCTGTTCGGAAATGTCTTATAGATGTTAATCCTAGGAAGGTCCATGCCATTAAGGTAGAGGTAGAGAAGCTACTTAATGTTGGTTTCATCTACCCGGTTCCCTTGATTGAATGGGTGTCCAACCCCATTCTCGTAAATAAAAATCGAGGAACCATCCGCGTGTGTATGGATTTTAGACCTGAACTGGGCATGTCCTAAAGATAAATCCACTACTCCTTTCATTGACCAGATTCTTAACAAGTGTGCGGGAAGCGAAGTCTTTTATTTAATGGACAACTTTTCAGGGTATAATCAAATTCAAATTAAACCTGAGGATCAACATACAATGGCATTTATTTTTCCTTGGGGTAATTTTGCATGCCAGAAAATGCCTTTCAGTCTTAAAAACATTGGAGCAACCTTCCAACATGCCATGACCTTTTCATTTTCACGAACTTAAGCATATTTTCAAAGCTAACTTATATGATCTTGTTTCTCACTCTCAAAAGAGAGTAGATCACTCCACTCATCTTTGATTAGTATTTGAGATATGTCATTAGTATCACATTTAGTTAAACCCTCGCAAGTGCATCTTCTGTGTTAGGTCTGGTTGTCTTTTAGGATTCATTGTGTCTGACCATGGGATCATGTTAGATCCTATGAAAGTTGAGGCAATACTTCGATTTCCTCCCCCACGCAAAATTAGACAACTTCCAGGTTTACAGGGGAAGACTAACTTTCTGCATCGATTCATAGTGAACTATGTCAATTTAACTAAAGGTTTCATTTGTATTTTGAAGAAGGACACTATGTTTATATGGGATGAGTGAGTCTAGGAATCCTTCGATTCTCTTAAGAAATCTTTGGTATCAGCACCTTTGTTGAAGTCTCCATACTACAGTAGAGATTATTTGCTTTATATTGCCACATCTGAAGGGATGGTTGGTATGGTTCTAGTTCATGAGGATGATGAGATCCATGAGCACATTGTCTACTATATCAATTGAAACCTAGTTGGTCCTAAACTTAATTACTCTCATGTGGATAAGTTGGCCTTGGTCATCGTACATGTGGTCCAGAGATTACAACATTATATCTTATTTTGCAAAACTAGCATGGTTGCGAATATCAATCCATTTCAATACGTCCTCACCAGGTGTATCATAGGGGGGAAATACAATAAGTGGATTGTTATTTTGCAAGAATTTGATATCTATTTTTCTTCGATGAAGTCTAAGAAATTGCTAGTTTTTTCCAGGTTGATATCAGACTTCCCTCGACTAGATGAGGAAATTTTTCATGACAATTCATTAGCAGATGAACATGTTTTCCTTATATTTTCTTCAGACCCCTGGTACGGAGACAATTTAATCTATATTTAAAACTTGAATCTACCCTAGCATATGTTGAGAGACAATCAACAACGTATATGTCATCGAGCTAAAAACTACCTTATTATCGGTGACACTCTGTATCATCGAGGGGTACATAATATTTTATGTCCTTGCTTGAATCACAAGGAAGATGAGGTTTTTCTCAATGATTGTCATAGTGGGGCATGTGGTGGTCATTTATATGAACTTGTGACATCCCAAAATATATTGCGAGCCGGTTATTTTTTGCCGTCATTTTTTAAATACTGCATTGAAGCGGTCAAGAAGTGTCACCCTTTCCAAGTGTTCACTTGGAAAATGCGCTCGCACCCAACCCCTCTTCACCCAATCATCACCATCGGTCCCTTCACCAAGTGGGGGGTATTTTATATGGACTATAACCTAGACTCGACTGGGGGGCACCAACATATTATTGTGGCCATGGATTATTTTACTAAATGAGAAGAGGCCATGCCTATCGTTAAATCTGATGGTAAGACTGCAACATTATTCGTATTCAACCAGATTATAGCCCAGTTTGAAATCCCAAGAGAGATTGTTATTGATCATGGAAATCACTTTAAGAATGAAATGATGAAAGATTTAGCATCAAAATTTATGTTTAAGCACAGTCATTCTTCCCCTTAATATCCCCAAGAAAATGGACAAGTAGAGGCGGTGAATAAATATCTCAAGACCATTTTGCAAAAAAATGTCAGCTAGAGTAAATTTGACTGGAATCTGATGCTTTACCCTGCACTTTGGGAATACCGAACCATGATAAATAATTCCAATGGTTTCTCTCCTTTTCAGTTAGTACATGGTGTGGATTCGATTCTTTCAATTAAATGTGAAATCCCTTCCCTTAAGTTGGAAATTGAGCTCCTACCTGGCACATCCGACCTTGAAGAGAACTTTGTGTACCTAGAGCACCTCGATGAGAAGCATCAAGATGAATCTATAGATATAGAAGCAAATAAATGAAGTGTTAAGGTTCAGTACGATAATTTTGTTTGTCCCCGGCAGTACCCTGAGTGTGACTTGGTTCTCCTTTATTACCAAGCCAAAGAACCGTCAGGGTAGGAAATTCCAACCCCTTGTGGCACGATCCTTATATTGTGCGACATGTCTTAAAGAAAGGAGCCTACGAATTAGAATATTATGAAGGGAATATGATGGATGAGCCTAGAAATGGGCTCTACCTTAAAGGGTCTTACGCTTAATCCATCAAACTTCGATGTAACCTTTGTATACTAGTTTATCTTAGTGTATATACATATTTATCTTTTCCTTTGTGTCATCAGCTTGCTTATCAAGTTTTCCCTTGGTTGGAAGATGTCAACGGAGTCTTCGGTTTACTTAGGATTTGTGGACAGCATGAGGCATCATACACAGAACATGGCTTCCACCACTTTGGTCATTTACTCACCCCGAGGGCCAACTAGTGTTTTCAGTTGGCCTTTGTTTGGATCCATCAACGAATAACATGGCTGAGTATAGCATCATATAGAACTATTACGTGACGTCATTTAACATGAAAATCAATCTTTATAATTTATCATGGACTCCCAGTTAGTCGTATGTCAGTTGAACGGCAGTTACCTTATGCGAGATCCTACTCTACTCTAATGATTCCTACGGGTACAACTTTCGGAATGATACTTTGATTTTATTACTTATAATCACATCCCTAGAAGTTCTAATCATGTATTTGATGCATATGATAATTATATTTTAGATTTCCATTTGTCACATAAATAAGCAAAGAAAAAACATTCATACATTGTAACATATATAAGTAAAGTTGAAGAGCACATTTTTTATATTTCATCCTTTTAATTTCAAAATATATGGTGTCATAGTACAAAATGGGGCTCACATCCTCAAAATACATATATGGCCAGTATATAAAATGAACATGGAATATACGCATGTGGTGCCAGATGTGTATCATGATAGCACACTACGACATTTGCAAGACGCCAGAAGAGTCACAACCATTCATAGGGTACACCCACCACCTACCGATGCATTGCCTCTGGAATATCCTGCACTTGGACCATAGGAATCATGTGCGTAAATCATTACAGGTTCCCCTACACATTCTATAGCACTCTCTCTGTTCCCTTCGCACTATCTCATCTACTTGGACCCTCCGTCAATGCCATGGGAATCCCTCTGGACTTTGCGGACCTATGTCTATGTAACAAAGCAATTGTTAATACTTGATACCATGAAAAATATTTGCGTTTTTTATTTCTCCTTTATGAAAATTGAAAAACACAAAAAAAATGAAATATATAAAAACATTTCTTACCAATATCACCATAAGCGGAACCTGGTGGAAAATTCATGGCAGGGTCCCCTCTATAGTCGATCCTTTCGTAAGGATAGTCATCAATGGATATGACATGTCGGCACCACCAGAAAAATAACTCATAATTGTAGGGGGTTGTCACTCTACCACCTCCTAGCTGCCTCATCACATCGGTCCACCATGACATGGTTGGATCATGCATTATGTATGGAGTAATCTCTACTCTAGGTCTCAAACTTGGAACCCCCTCAAAGAAAAAACTACAAAGTATGGATGCAGATCTGAAATTTCTCATTCGCCCTTGTTTGCAATCCATCAATTGGCTCTTCATGTTAGCCAACAATGAGGTACACCAATCATAAATAGTAGGTCTTAAACACTCCACCGTATAGAAAATGAGTGGCCTTGATGTTTGGTACAACGAGGTCGACCCCAAAATCTATGTGAGTACAAGAACGACGATATTTAAGCTCAGGTTCTCGATTGCCCTGATAGAGAGTTGTCTCCCTACTTTATCGTTTCCTGCAACACAGTGAGTGGAAATGTACTCATCCATAGTCATACCATCCCCATCCCCTAGAGCCTTGATATTCACTACCTTTCCTCAGTGAGACAATCCTGTGATAAAGTATATATCGTCCAGTTCAATCCTCAATAGTTTCCCATAATATTGAAGGACTATGTCTTCGGATCTCAATAGTTTACTAGTAAATGGAGTGACCTCACTCGAGCCTTCATTCCCTTGAGAACCCAAAACTTATAAAGGCCATGTCATTTTAAATCTTGTTGGGCCCTTGCATCTCTTCCCATTGCTACATCTATCTCCTCATGCTCCCTTTCCCTCCATTAAATAACCATCCTGCAAAGGAGAAACCATTTTTTGAGTTAAAACCCTTTCAAAATCTTGTTCACGGACTTGTTGTTGGGTATGTGTTATATTCTTTACATGAGTAGTAGTGTCGAAACATGTCACATGCCTCGAGAAACGTGTCATATATTTAGGTGTTTTTTCGGCACATGGTTTTTGTCGACGGTTTTCTATTTCCGATTAAGGAATTAGGGTTGTGGACTAATCTAGGTCATTGGGTTAGGGTTTTGTATGCCATTGGATCCTATATGTATATTGTATTGTAAACAATGTATCATACATGAATGAATATAGAATATGTTGGTTTTCCCGGTTTGGGTTTCGAGGGGAAAAATATATGTGTAATGTTTGTATTTTTCATTGCATATTTTATGTTCTTTTACTGAATATCTGTTTGCAGTAGATATTGTAAAAGGTTAAAATCTACATTTTGTATTAGAGATTTATTGGCTTCAGGGGGACACCTTTGTGGTCAAGGTTTTGGCTCAGGACTGTGATAAGCCTTGTTACAGTGGGAGATCTGTGGTATTGATTTTTCAGGTGAAAAGAAATGGCAAGAAATTTGAAGATGGAGATCGAGAAGTTTAATGGGAAACGTTTTGAGTTGTGGAAGCTCAAGATGGAAGATTTGTTGGTGGAAAGATATTAGTTGATTATGGTAGATCCAGGTACTACACCTATAGGAACTTCAGCAGATGATTGGAAAAAATTGGATTGGAAGGCAAAAAGCATAATCTTGTTGTGTCTCTCTGATTCATTATTACTGAGTGTGTCAGAGGAAGCTACAGCCAAGGATTTATGGGGAAATTTGGGGAAGTTGTATTAGTCTAAGTCCCTGGTAAATAAACTATTCCTGAGAAATAAGTTGTATAACGTGAGGATGAGAGATGGAGACTCAGTGGCAGAGCATTTGAATGCCTTCAATACTATGGTAAGTCAGTTAGTATCTATTGAGATTAAAATTTCAGATGAAGATAAATGTATTAGTTTACTGTGTTCTTTACCAGACTCTTTGGATATTCTGGTTGTGGCCATAGGTAGTAATACAACTTCCTTGAAGTGTTATGAAGTGGTCTCATCTTTTTTTTCGGAGGAGATGAGACAGAATAATATGGAAGGACGGAGCACAGATGCATTATTTTCAAGAGGATGTTCCCAGGAAAGGAATATATCTAATTTCTCAAGTGGGAGATCTAAGTCTAAGGGTAGATCTAAATCTCCCGGAAAGTTTGTAAGGGTATGTTGGAGATGTGGAAAATAAGGGCACTACAAGAAGCAATGTAGATCCAAGGTTGAGAAAAAGAAGGGATCTAAAGAATCTCATTCTACAGAAGAAAAGACCTCCAAGGAAGAAGGAGGGGATGTGTACTTGGATTCTTCAAGCACACATGCAGATCATGAGGCATGGTTGGTTGACTCTGGGGAATCCTTTCATATGACTCCCCACAAGGAGTGGTTGTGCAAATATGAAAGGTATGATGGAGGTAATATTTTCTTAGGTGATGATTCGACAACCAGAATCATAGGACGGGGAAAATTCAAGTTGAGGCTCATAGATGGAAGGATTAGAACACTGCCTAGTGTTCTTCACAACCCAGGTTTGGCCAGAAATTTGATTTTTGTAAGAAAAATGGACGATGCAGGGGTAGAAACAATATTTGAAAAGGAAACCTACAGGATGGTTCGGGGAGCAATGGTGTTGATGAAAAGCGTTCGGTTTAGAACTCTGTATAAGATGGAAGGAAGCATTATTAGTGATGGTTGTAATAGTTCCATTGTTCCTGATATTGGATTTGAAGAAGAAAGAACTCCTACAGTCTCTGGAGAAAAGGTTATGTCGTGGCATTAAAGACTGGGGCATATTGGAGAGAAGGGTCTTCGACTACTACATGATAAAGGTATGGTTGAAGGTATGTCTAAATTCTCTCTAGATTTTGATTTCTGTGAACATTGTCTATATGGGGAGCAGAATCGGGTAATATTCCCCTCTGGTACAAAGAGGGAAGAAGGAATCTTACAGCTAGTTCACAGTGATGCTTTTGGACCTGTGTCGGTCCCATCATTGGGAAAATTTGTGTACTATGTCTCATTTATAGATGACTTCTCGAGGAATACTTGGATATATTTCCTCAGGAAGAAATCTGAAGTATTTGATAGGTTTAAATAGTTTAAGTGTAAATGTGTTGAACCTGCACATAATAGATCTAGCTAGAAAATACTACACACATTTGCAGAGATAAATTGAGAAAGAAAAAGCAAGATAGAAATAATGGAAGAATTCTCATTAATCGTATTCCACACTCAAAGAGTGAATAATTTACAATAGATATAGAATACATGAGTAACTAATGAACCATAGTGGTGTTCTAGAGTGATATGGACACACACCAACAGTTACAAGAGTAAATTGCCACCTAGTCTAGTCTCTAAGGCAGTTACGGGAGTGAACTACCACCTAGCTGAGTTAACTAGTCAACTAGTCTTCAGTTAACTGACTGAACAAAGAGTAGTGAGTTGGCGATGATCCCAATGTTGCATGGTGACAAAACCAATGCAACATCTATACTCAACTCAACTAGTCAAACTGAAGTGTCAACTGAAAGAGAATATTCTCCAGGTGGAATATTCTC
>JZKD02S1116821.1:133403-144820 GCA_000966675.3 Picea glauca | reverse complement strand
TACTCTCCTTCTAGAGAGTAAACCCAATACTGCCCATGTTTTTCTTGTTAATACAGACTCTACCATGCCTGGGGGAATTCCTCCTCCTCCTGTGGAACCCCCTCCAAGTACCGAAGCCATCCTTTTTGATTGGGGTGCACTAACTAGACCTCGTCTTCCCTCTCACATTCCTTTCCAGATTACAGTACAGGTTCGTGGTCGGGACGTTCCTCAAACGCTGATAGATGAAGGTGCGTTCGTTAGTATTTTGTCTTCTGTTGCTTGGTACGCTTTGGGTTGTCCGCAACTTGCACCGGTTACACAGAATCTGTTAGCTTTTAACARAAGAACTAGTCAACCTTTAGGGATCCTTCCTCAGTTTCCTATAACTTTGGGAGGGAAAACTATCTTTATCGATGTCATGGTAGTCTGAGACCCCTTGGATTTCTCTTCACTCCTTGGGCGGGATTATGTCTATGCTATGAAATCTCTTGTATCCACCCTTTTCCATGTGATATATTTCCCTCACGATGGAATAATTGTGACTATTGATCAACTTTCATTCATCGGCCTCGACTGGGTTACCTCCCTAAGTGGTTCTTATATGCAGACAGTATTACCCCCACCGCATGTCAATTATGTGGCGTTGTCTCCCATGACCTCAACTTCCGATGATTTGGATCTGGTAGTTGACATGGTGATCTCTTCGATAGGGTTATTGGAGCCTGATCTCCTTACCCCTGTCACAACCCTCGACATGTGTTCCTTCCAAAGTGATTCTCTTCCATCCAACGAAGATCTCTTGGAAGCCATGACCACGTTTTATCCATAAACATGGTACCCTTCCAGAGAATTATCCTCTTGGAAGCCATGATCCAGATGAAATTACGAGCATAGTTTCCCTTCTCTGTGGCAAGATCGTTAAAAAATGAAACAGAGGTCACGAGCATAGTTTCCCTTCTCTATGGCAAGCTCGTTAAAAAATGAAATAGAGGTCACGAGCATAGTTTCTCTTCTCTGTGGCAAGCTCGTTAAAAAATGAAATAGAGGCCACGAGCATAGTTTCCCTTCTCTGTGGCAAGCTCGTTAAAAAATGAAATAGAGGTCACGGGCATAGTTTCTCTTCTCTGTGGCAAGCTCATTAAAAAATGAAACTGAGGCTTTGAGCATAGTTTTCCTCTCTGTAGCAAGCTCGTTAAAAAATGAAACAACAATCTGGGGATCGCACCTGGAAACTTGAGCATAGTTCTTTTCCTATGTCAAGCTCGTTAAAAAATGAAACAATCACCTCTCCCTTCAAGTTGAGTCTTTCACCAGATCTCGTAGATATCAAGTCGAGTCTTTAGTTAGGTCTCATTTTTGAACCTTCATTTCATCCACTTGTATCCTTTTTCTCCATGTAGCATAGAAATTAGTGACAACCTCAAAGTCAGTGAATGAATTGAAGCTTGGGGGGCATGTCTCCAGCCCTTGATGATCATTCCGGAGCTAAGCCACCAACTTTCAAGCTGAGGGCATACCGATCTTAGTCTTTGTTATTTCTTGTGCTCGTAAATACATGAGAATGCAACCGGGTAAACTTTTATCTCTTTTTCGGACCTGTACGTATACACGAACACACAAAAAAGGAACCCCCCTTGGAGTCTACTTTAAACCCTTTTCAGACTCTTTAAATATGAAAATATTTTCGAGTGACCTTGCTTCCTTTCACACTCGTTAAAAGGTCAGAAAGGGCGTCTTTCGAGCGATAGTTTACCCCTTTTTTGGTCTCGTTAGACTACTGTGTGAAAAAGGAACTGAGAGAGTTCTCTTTTAAGTGTTTTTCCAAACTCTATAATCCTGAAAAACCTTCGAGTTTTCTGTCTTTGGACTCGTTAAAACACACATCGATCGACCCATACGGGACCGAACCCTTACTTCTTCCGGTTCGTTAAACAAAGGAAGAGGAACTTACCGAAGGTGAGTTATATCAAGCATTTGTTATCCTCCTCGAGCTCATTAAATAAAAAAGAGCTACTCATCTATCTGGATGGGGGAAAAAATTGAAAGGAGCAAGCCAAGCAGTCTCTTGAGAACGTCATCCAGCAATTCTTAGAGTCGCCCTTGAACACGGCACTTTGTCTTTTGCATGCATTATAATCCGCTGAACCTCTGCACCGAGCCAATCCTTTGAGTTCCTTTCGCTCCTTTGGGTCGCCCGACGCAAGTCACAGTATCCAATACATAGTTTTGGTCCATTTCATGTTTTTCTATTGTGCCTCAGTGTTCAAGGAAAGTATCCACCTCTGGAGTCAGCCATCCCAAATATCTTGCCACAAAACCCATGTCAGTCCATGTTCTTTTGATCTACCAATTACATCTCTATGTCTGTTTCGTGTCATTGATGGGGGATACATCAAGGCCCTCCCTCGATGAGTCTATTCCTGTCGACTTCAACACATTATCCAGGAATTAGGCTTAGAAAATAGTTAGTACTTTGGGACCTGCATGCCTCAATGGCAGGCCTCCTCACATTCAACAGTAGGTTTACATCATTGACCTCTGATCGGATGATTCCACGGATGTTCGACTTCAGCTCATCCATTCACATTCGTTGGAATGTACTAGGATACCTTGGGAATCATTGACATTAATGGTGATCTCCCTCGTGCTTGTTAACGGTTTACACCATTGACCGGTAATCAAGTGGTTTCTTCCATGTTTGACATCAGGACATCTATTCACATGGTTAGATTCGTACTACATCGGGATCAGTAAGAAGACCCTGGGTTGAGTGCTCACTTTGATATATACTCTGCCCAGGCTGCGAAGGCGTTTCTCTTGAACAATGACACATATACTATTACATAGATCCACTTTGTATTGGTCGTGGCTATGTCTTGTCATCTCATAGATCCACTGTGTATTCCTCGTGGCTACGATCAGTCTGAGTCATCAAATTATAGATCCACATTGTATCTCTAGTGGCTATACCTTTTTTATCAATACAATCATGGATCCGCAGTGTATTTTATGGCGGCCATATCTTGAAAGTCCTGATCACCCAAGCATAGGTATGCTTGCCTTGGGTTTTGAAATATGTCATGATATTTGTTGGATGTTTGTGTGTAGCTTCCATCAGGTTCTCCGAGTCTATACCATTGCTTGGATGTCTACAAAGCATTTCAGTTATCAGTTCCTATCTTCTGACTTCATACTTTGGGGGGAAATCTGTTACACATCAAAAATACTCACTTTGATAGTGTCRCAAGTGTCGTCATTACAAAGGTTGCAAGTGTCGCATTTTGCTCACAAGGTCGCAAGTGTCGCATGTTGCTCACAAGTGTTGCAGGTGTCWAATAAAGCATGCTGCCATGATGCCTATGTCGTATCTATAACGACATGAGAAAGACACTTGAAACACCTCACACATTTGATTTGGAAGAGGAGAAATGAGTCAGCAGGCTTGCAAATCTTTTGCCATCTGAAAGCACCTCAAAAACTGAGTTTTTGGAGGGGAGCGCTCCCCCTTACACTATCTCGGAGCACCGGCGCTCCCCCTTACACTGTCAGGGAGCGTTATAAAGCTCCCCTAGCCCTTTTGAGGGAGTGCTATAGATTTTGAGAGCACTGGCGCCCCCTAAATCCTACTAGGGAGCACTACAATGCTCTGATGGCCCTTTTGAGGGAGCACTACCTATTCTGGGCAGTTTTTAAGTTGTTGAGATGAATGGGGGAAGGATCTTTTCATTCTTGGAAGGCAGTTGAGCTCGAATCCCTAGTCCAGCCATGATCCTAGGGCAGATCCTCAACTGAAGGAGGCAAATCCTCAACTTCCCCAAGGATATCTCAAGTGGTTAAAGCCTCTCCAAGGCTATATAAGCAAGCTTTCTAATGGTGAAAGGGGACTGGAAATGGAGAATTACACCAAACTTATGATCTCATAAGTGGTGATGGAACAGAGGTGATTGGAGGAAGAATTGCTAGTATGAAACCTATGATCTCATAGGAAACACACAGTCAGCCAAAGGAGAGTGATCAGTGAAGTTGTTGTTATCCAAGTTGTGGATCTTTCGAGCAAGGGTTAGACGAAGAGGACCCGACGAAGCTGTCTCATTCATATCTATGATTGTAAGTACTGCTTTCGTTATTCTCATTAATATGACACGCTTGGCCTGTTTCTTTCTAGTTTGTGTCTGATGTTACATGAACTTATCATTGATAGATAGATTTGTTTTCAAGCTAACATCAATAGAGTAGGAAGTGGTCGTATCTTTTTTGTCCACAGAACTCAGCAAGGAGCGTGCAGGGACAAACATCGATAAAGAGGTACTTTTGTTCTCCTTCCTTCTCATGTGTTAGTTTAGATAGATTTGAAAGGAAGTCAGTGTCCACATTAAGCATTTTCTGTCCTAGAGTTAAGGTCACGCTCTTAGAGGCAATATACCTGTCCGTAGGGAGATTTTCCTACAACAACTATGATCCTAGGGGAGATGCGCAATACATAAAAGGTTGGGGAACATTTAAAATAAAAAGAGGATTGGCATTGTGTTATAATTGTAGAAGTTCGGGACATATTGCTAAGGAATGTCCTGAGGTAGGCCCTATTTGTCTTTGTTGTAAGGTTGTTAGTCATGAGGTTGAGGATTTTCCAAAGATTATTGCTAAAGTTGAAGAGATAAACATGAGACAATTAAACTATGATGAAAGTCAAGAGACTAAGGGAATGTTAACTCATAAAGAGAAAGGGTTAGAGGAAGTTTAAACTACTTTATTACAGTTGAAAGAAATGATGGATGTTCATAAAGATGTCAGTTTACCATAAATCATGAAAGCAAAATAGCGCATAAGTGAAAGAATAGAAGACTTCGACGTAGACTATGTCTTGGATGAAGAAACACAAGTGAATATTATGACAGAAGAAACTTCAGAAATTTTTGGAAAGCCTATTGTGGTACCTTCATTGGGAAGGATAGGATTGTTTAAGTGAAAGATGATAACCTTATGTGGGAGAGTTACTAGTGTACCAATTATTGTTCATGGACCATCGACTGAAGAAGAATTTGAAGTCATTAAGTTTGTTGGGGACAACACCCCTTTCTGGCTATTGCTAGGTAAGACATGGATTGAGAAGGATCAGATCAGAAGGAAAGAAGAGGAATAAGCTACATAAAAGAAAAAGAAAGAATTAAGGGATTTCATAGCTAGGAAAATAGACCAACTAATAGAAGAATGAGAGGATAAGTAAGCAACAGAACAAAGTAACAACGCAAGAGGGACAGATAACAATATACTTAGCTATCAACGTTGAAAGAATGAAAGAAGGGTTGAAGAACCTATCTATTCAAGAAAGAAGTATGCCCACTCAGGAAGTGTTAAGAAAATGGATATTAACTTCAGAATCCTTGAGGGAACCTCAACAGTGTGAAGCCACTATGCTAGGGGAAGATAAGAATAAAAATGGAAAGAGGAGTTGATAAATAGTTAGATAGACTCAGATAATAGGAAAGAAGGCAAGGAAGATCAATAAAAATAAATCTAAGTTGGAAAATCTACAAGAAGTTACAAAAACTAGATGGAAGACTTCACAGACTGGAACCTCGCAGGAGGCAGGCTCGCAGGATTTGAAGCTCGCTGGAACAATAGGTCTGCGCAGAATTGGACTTCAACCTGGAGAAGTTAGATGACCATTGGAGGCACTCCGATCATTAGAATGATGCTCTGGAATGGTTATAAAACACATTTACGGGCTTATGGACCACTTTTGGACATTGAGACTGCACCATAACAGATAGATTTACATTGATGGAAGCATTGCATGGTCGTTGGAAGATTTGTCACGATACCCTGCTTATTTAACTCGTCGATTGTTTTGCTGGGACCACCTTTTTCTACTCGTGATTGACTGAGATAAGCAAAGAATTGTCCAAGTGTCGAGTTGTGCTATTTGAAACTACACCCTGCATGTTCGTTTGTTTACCCCGCCTATCCATTTGTCTACCTCGTCTGTTTGTTAAAAGATAGAATGTCGGGTGAACCTAGAGAATTGGAGAAGTCTATCAATGAAGTTCTTAAGAATCTAATGGGCAATAGATCAATATTTGAAGGTATCCATATGTCATCGAATAGGGGACTGTAGGCTTCCCCTTCGACCAGACGTCGTTATGGCCGTGTCAACCCCGTAACTAAACAATGAAGTAAGCACCACGGTGATCTAGCTAACACAAAGAAGATCCTACTGAACCTACCTGAATATATTCCACCCATGACTGGCGTTGTTAATCATGACAGTATCCCCCAATATTTTGAGTACTCCATGTTCACTATGTACATTCTGAAAGGAATTCGCATAGTCGGGATTCATCTAGGAAAGATCCTGTTGTTGAAGAACGAAGACTTCAACTTAGGAGACCAGAAGAACTATGCCATGTTATCTCCCCACTTCTAATTAACAAAGAAAACCAAAAATAAAACTTGCCTCGTCTCACAACCATGGATTAAGGGGTTGGCGCAGTCCACCATGTTGAACGTGATGAAGATCCCGCATTTTGGTTGCCACCAGGAGGTTAACACTTGCATTAAACTCCTTTTTTCATGCTATCATGGTGGATATCTATGGATCGATAGAAGGATTGTTGTGGATCTGGTGTTGATCCACTAAATCACAGGTTTAAGTGTGAAGGGTCTTGACCCTCAGCAATTTTATCCAGGGAAGGCCTTAGACCATTTGTTAGCACAGGACATCAAGGAAGCTTACAGAGAGATAGAAAAAGGAAAGCGAGGTTACAAGGTAACCTCTATACAGGATGGCACAGTGTGCCTCATTTTCTAACTCTTAGTTGGAAATATTGTGAAGAAGACTGCCCCACACAGGTCATCGGGTTCATGGTGGACCTCACAGGAAAGTGTGTGGAGTGCATGCAGATGAACTGGGTGAACTACATCGTCAACGAATTAGAAAAGGATTGTTGCGAAGCCCGAGACTTGGGATATGAATTTCATTACAGTTGGTTGATTATCTTGATCACATTTGTCACTTGGAAAATGTCGGAAGGAGCTACCTTCCCAGAGGTCGAACCTATGGAGCCCTCGGCCACTCGGTTTTCCACCTTGTGGTATACCAACGACATGACGAAGTAGTGGCAGTCCAATGTCATGTTCCATGGATACTATCAATAGTTAAAGGTCGCCATCGAATCATTCCCTCATATGACATCATGCACCCTGCATCAGTACTGACCTGTAGCAAATTTTTTCACTGATCTGCACTTCATCTACATCACCACAAGAAGAGATGAGCACCAAGAAGAATTACAGTCATACTACAAGCTGACAGATGAAGATATGGAGCAGATTACAAAGGAATCTCTTGTACCTATCACCGATGCAGAATTATCTAACACTGACAACATAGGAATCCCTATAGTTACACAAGTTGAACATGTATGATAGTCCAGTGGGACGAAGAATCAGAAAAAGCAGGCTGAATTCCAGGACATAGAGAGTGATGAAGAGGAAAACACCTCTAGAGATAACCGGTCTATCTCGCCAAGAGGAGGAGTAGACAAAGTAGAAGGACATGGAGGAGGAGATGAAGGAGAATAAGAGCAAGGAGGAGTCGAAACTACACCACTTGAAGATCCCCATGTTGGGATAGTGACACCACAAAAGAGGAAATTTTCTCCGAAGAAACCTCAGCAAGGAAGAAAACACGTGCTAATAAGCCACATTTGGAGGCCACTCTCACTAAGGATGACATCATTCTGGTCCCCATAGCTATGGAGGATGCATTTGAAGACATGTTGCAAAGATATGGAGAGAATAAGGAGGAGTTATATGAAAGGATTGAGAGAGAATTGAAGGAAAAGTAGGGAGTTGTTCGCTTGTTCCGCACAATACCTACTACGTCGTCTACGCCTTCCTCATCATAGACTGTAGAATTGGGGGACGAACCATCCCAATTAAGAAGGCTCATGGATGAAATGGAAGCCCGATTCTAGAGATCCCTGGAAGAGAAGGATAATTCTACAGAATCCTTGCAAAAGGAGAAAGACGAAGTCCTAGAAAAATTACAAGAAGTGAAGGACAGTGTAGCTTCCCATGAAAGCGAGAAAGAAGAGCTTCAGGTGAATCTCTAGGAGGAAAAAGCCCAGCTACAAAGGGAAAAAGAGAATTTTCTCACAGAATAGGCCATGGTCAAAGAAGAGGTAAGTAAAGCATGTCTCTCTATGCTAGGATTGGTACAGGAGGACAAAGAGTGAATCAAAGCTCAAGTAGTGAAGCTCGCAGAGACCCTCTAGCAGCTTCAGGATAGGATGATAGAATTATAGGCCCGAATAATGTCGAACCCCACAGGAGGTGCGTGACCAGAGGGAGGAGACCACTAAAAACAGTAGCAAGTATAAGATCCCTCACCTCATAATGTAAAAAATTAAGTGATATAAGCGCCAATACATAGGAATGCCTCTTTGAGGATCTAGAGCTAAAGAAGCTAGAAGCACAGTTACAAGAGGTGCAGCAACAAAAATTCTCGTTGCAGGCACAGAATAAACTGCTCACCATAGTGGAAAGGATGAAGAGATCCCAGGAGAAGTGCACAGTACAACAACATATCACTACCCTCTAGGGTAAGGTAATGGAAGTAACACAGAAGCTACAACTTGTGCAGGATGGAGCTTGCAAGGTGTTCGAAGAGATTGATGGACAGGGCTCACAACTAGATTAAGTAGTTGCAGCAGTAGAACAGCACCTGGAAGGTCCTGTTACGAAGCAGACAATCCAGGAGCTTGTTGAGTAGGGGACTTAGGCAAAGAAGCAAGTCAAGGCAGCTCAATTTAAGCTCGAGGCTTTCAAAGTAGCATTGTCTGGACCTGAGTGACTCGGGATGAGTCACATGTGAGTTTTGGGGGCATATTGGCCCTTGACAAAGTTTTGGGGAAAATTTGGTCAGTTTTGGCCCACTTTTGAACTTCGACACGTTGGTCGAAGAAGGAGCGCACAGGCGAAGCTGAGATCACGGATCTCACCGATTTTAAGGGTTATGTGGACCTAGTAAAGGGTCCTCTAGGTTTTTTGTAACAGGTTTATGGGATGTCAGCCCATGGGGTTTCCCCATGTTTAGGCCTTATTGTAATGGTTTGTAAAATATAAATAAAAAAGAATTTATTATAGAAATATCTAAGTGCAAGTAGTTCAAGTTTCTTTGTGAAAAGGAATGTATGTGAGTTAAGGCTTTGTGCTCGATAAAGAGTTGGATCTATGCATTGACCTAGTTTTGGAAGGAGGATCTAGTGCTTAATGCACAGATCTCTTGTCTGGTGAGAATATTGACTCTGTGTCTTAGTGCACAGGAGCGAATGAATGTAAGATCTTGGTGAATAATAAAGAGGTGCAGTGGTTTGTGGATGTAGCCCCACCCTGGGGTGAACCACATATATCTGGTGTCTCATGGTTTTCTTTGTGTTGTGTTATTTCTGTTATGAATCTTCTTAGTGCTTTGTTTATGATGTATAATAGATAGATATTTTGTTGTTTAAATACTTTACTTATGTTAAGGAGTAAATGAATTCTAGATTTAGCTTATAATGCTAAGTGCTAAATGTTGAGGGTACATTTTCATTTGTTGTTACTGCGGCGATCTATCATTGGTTATGTTCTGTGGTGTTAATGAGGTTAATAAACTAAAGTAGATCACTTCCTAAGCATTAAAAAAATATTTTGTGAAGTTCTATTATCAAAGATCTGTGTCCCAGCCTGGTTACAGACACCTGCATCCTATAACCCCCCATGCTTCTACCTCGGGTGAGACTTCACCTTTTTTGCAGGTGTTGCTGAAAGGGCTAGTAGTCGAGGTTTTTTTGGTGTGTTGTTAAGCGTTGAACCCTAGGTATGCCCCTGTGCCAACAAATGGTTCCTTTGAAGTGGTGGAGGCCCAGCTGGAGGGACTTAGTTTCCCATTATTACACTGAGATAGATGAAATTTCATGTTTGCTAAAACTCCATCACACTAGTTAAGAATGGTGGGCTCCAGGAACATGAGTGCCACTTTCATGTTTGACTTTGTGTCCAGCTGCAGTGTTTTCAACCCCATTGCTCAGGTTATGTTGAACAAAATAGTCTTAAGAGGAAACTCAATGATATCTTGGATAGGGATGCTTCCACTCATCCATCGTGAACCATATCGACAGTACTACTCTATGTAATCCATAGTGGATCGCTCATCTCCATCCATCCCATAATCAACCCACCACAAAACCCGCCTCCATGAAAATATGGTATATAAGTATATGTCTTCCATCACAAGGTAGACTACTTTCCCCTATGTTAAATCATAGGTCTGTGTCTCTTCCTTCTATTCATCCATCATCGCATCCATCTGCCAAACTAGTTTTTACTTAGTTTCTCTTCAATGGTGTGATGAGTCATTTTAATTTGTTTTTCATCATTTCCTTTCTCTTTATAATATTAATACATGTCATGATTTGAAATGAAAAAAACACATCACCATGTTTATGTCACTACTAGGTTGAAAATGGGATATCTTAGGATTTTGATGCAAAAGGACATCGATTGCAAGAATGCGCGTATTCTTGCAAACAACAAAAAATGTGTTGTTTTGTTGGTTTTAGTGTTCAGAAAATATTTAAAATTTTGAATAAAGGTGTGTTGGTGCCTCCCATGCATTTGCATGTCCCTGAGCACTCGATATCACACGAGTTACCACAAGTTTAACCATCATTACAGACTTCTTGCTAAGGGTCATGCAGGTTTACGACTTGAACTATTATTATTGCATGATCATGTGTAATGATTACTATAGGTGGTAAAGGAACCCGAAATAACACAAACATTTGGCCATCACTTCCATCTGAAGCATCTAGAATGCAATGTTTCTCTCCAAGAGCGTTGGCAATTGAACATAATAGAGACACAGGGGCTCAAACTATCTGAATCTAATCCATAAATAAGAGACATATTCATTAGAGAAGAATGGTTTGATTTCATATGTGCTTTCAATTAGCATCACACAGGAGTGTGTTGGCAGCCAAATCATTTTTTAATTGCTCTTAAAAAACGCTGCCTACACCTCTTGTCTCGTCAATGACAAATCATCGTCGCATTGTGCTTCTAGACATTTGTTTCGTTTTTGCGACAATTGCAATTTGGTTTTGATTTGATTTTCACAATTGAAAGTGTGAAAATACCTTTTTCATTGTTTGGACTATAGTCGTCTTTTGTTGATTTCTCCTAAAGACACCTGACCATTGGTTTATCGCATGACTGCAAAAGGTTTTTCAAACTTATGTCCTTTAGTCTACTCTTACCTTCATTGCGCATTTGGATATGTTTGATCACTGAGCCTTTGAGCATAAAGATTTATTGGTTTTATTTTGATCTTATCACAGTTATGATGGATCTGGTCTCATATGTTTTTATTCTTATTGTTATAGGTTCTTGAC
>JZKD02S1116821.1:95810-109774 GCA_000966675.3 Picea glauca | reverse complement strand
TTTCCGCTGCATTTTACAGTTTCAGCTTATTTCATTATTTAATAGAAAACCAGTTTTACTGTATCTCTGTTATTTTTGTTAAGCACCTGTTAATAATCTGTATTCATTTCATTCTTCTCATAAAATCCGGATCAATTCAACCAGGTCCTGTTCATATGGGTGCCCATGTGTCCATGCACCATGCCTCCAACAATGTAGAGTCACCATTCCTTCGCGCTCCAGATCATGTGTGTGGCATGTGTCCATGCACTAATTGGTAAGGCCCGATCCTTGGCCCCTAGTCAAGTACCTTGGTTAGTGGGCTAGCCCCCTTCCAACCAAGACTTATCCCCAATATCCCACCAATATCACAACAAAACATTATAATAATGGAGGGTAGTTAAGCCCTGCCATGTAGCTCACACGGTCATGTCCTTTGTGGTTAGTTTGTTGGCATGCCCAAAGGTCATGCATTCGAATCTACTGGAGGTGCAACAAATTTTTGACCCAAGCCTTACTAGCCCGATCCGAGGTGCCACGTGGTGCCATGTGATTGGGCCACGTGTCACCACAAGATTGGACCATACACCCTGTCAACGCACAATCGCCCTGTCTAGTCAACTTGTCGAGTTATCACAACACACCACGTTATTATAACCCTAAATTTATCTACACATTTATACCTGACCTTTGGCCCTCTTACTTGCATTTGTTTCCAAAGCACTGCTGAGTTTCTCTTCTAAAAAACCATTTTTTTGAAGATGTATGTGCCCTGAACCATTACTTCCCGCGTGCATACACTTTTTGCACCACTACAGCTTGCATACATATGCATGCTACACCATTGCAGCCCACGTATACTTGCAAAAGTTGCAAAAAATAAAAAGTTGCAAGGAATTCATTGAGATTACAGGTTATTAGGTAGTTTCCCAACTAATCCACCACCTATAGCCCATCACCCAACCGAATAACCATCATTTTGTCATATAAAAGGAGGTGTCGGGGTCTCATTTTACATATAGACATAATAACAGTGAAACTCTACTTGATTTCACATCCCCTCCTTGCCTAAGTTATTGCAGCCCTTTTGTGAGAATTTCCTCAGCATTCCCCCATTAGCCCTTATTCCTCCATCAGAACCCATTCACTTCCCAAGAAGAGATCAGAAGGTTGAGAGGATAATCCATACAAATGTGTACTTGGATCTTAGTGAAGGGGATCCAGGACCAAGTTCGTGGAGAAGCAACCAGCTTTGATTGTAAAGGTATAATCATTGAGTTATTAATAAAATAATTACTTTTCTTGTCCCAAATCACTGTGTACTGAATGCTTTTATTGGTTTATGTTTTGACATTCTAACATATAACCCTAATTTTTATATGAAATAGCATGCTTGTATTTTTCTATTTCTCTATCTTTGAATGGAGGTCAGCCCTGGGAGGAGGCGTACAGTCAGCAAAACTTTCAAGCGCGAGGGGATCATCACCGGATGCGAACTAGAGGTATAGTTACCCGATCTCCCTCATATTTTATTTTCTTGTATACGTTTTGGTATGTTTGGGGTAGTTTAGAGAAGTATTTGAATTTTAGATGGTTAATTGATATGCCTACATTCTGAACCCTGGTTTAGTCATAGGGAGGGTTTTCCCACTAGAAGAACTAGCGACCATACTAGGGAAGCCTCTAGGGGTTTTTAAGGGATTTTGGGTTGTCTAATTGGTTTTTCTGCCTTTCAAGTTTCTGTTGAGTCTTCTGAGTCTTTTAAGGGATTATGGTCACCTTCAGGTGCCATACCAGTTCTCCCTGCCCTATAAGACTACATGTTTCTTTTTTTTTAAAGAAGTACATAGGTGTACACGCCCTGATTTGGGTCAACATGCATACATACGCACTATGATCAGTAAACAACCAACGTACATATGCAGGTTGTTGAAGCAACAATAGCGTATTTGGTTCAAGAATGTTTTTAGGAAAAAGAGGCAGCCAACCTCTTTCTTGATTGAGGTTTATACTTCTCAGGGTTTCTTGATATAGTTCAGAGTCTCAGTTTTTACAACCATAGCTTAGGTTAGAATTTAGTTTACTTGTCTTTTTGAAGTTTCTTATGTTTACTTCTGAAAGGGTTTTAAGCAAGTATTTGAATGATTGATCTGCCTGTTTGGTTTGTTTAGTGATTCCCTAGGATCCGCAGTGGGACAAAGATCTGTTTCAGTCTTGTCTCGGTGTTTGTTTTATCCCTTTCATTTTCTTTGAAAAAAGAGAAAAAATATTTATTTCAGTTTATTTTTGTTCGAAGCATTTTCAAAAAAAAAAAAAAAAATCATTTTTAGTTTGGTAAAGTAGTTGGAGTTAGTTATTTTACTAGAAAGGAAAAAGAGTTTCATTTTTTAAGTTCTTTACTGATTTCTTGAAAATTAGGTATCTTGTAGTCAAGTGAAATTTCGTTTTAGGTCTTCTTTTTAAAGATCTTGAAAAAAAAAAGTTGGTTTCAAAGAGTTAGTTGTAAATATTTACTTTTAACTAGAAGTAATTTTTCTTTCAAGTTTTGTCTTTTTCTCCTCTTTTTGTCTCTCATAAGATCACTATTTTCACTTCCTTATCCTTTGAGTTAATCAAGCCATTAAAACAAACTCTAAATCTAAAATTAATTAGACTTTTATGTTTGTAGGGTCAACCAAATAGTTTAGGGTTAGGGCCTTGAATTAGGTTGGAGAGGAAACTCTTCAAGGTTGTTAAACAAGAATTGGAGTCAAAGCTAGGGAGTGTTAAAGTCCAGTGATGTAACATTTATATGGGACCCCCTTCTAACATAGGGGATAAACACGAGGTCGTGTGAGCAAAGGCAGCGGAGATAACCCCTCCAAATATGGAGTAAACATAGTGGGGAACATATACTGAGGATCTGTCTTGGGAATACTATCTCCTGCATTTTCCTACAGAGCTTCGTGGACCTCGAATCTATTCCAGATCCTCGGTTGTCTTCCAGATCACTTGCTTTCGATACCCTCGATATGTTTTGGACTTGTTATCCTGCTCATTGAGATCCACCCGACTATCGACTATACCCGCTTGGTGAATGTTTGTGAGCTGGAAACTTAGTTGCCCATATTCTAGGGACTTACACGGGTGATTGCGGGGGTATACCGTGGTACTTGGGGAAGATGTCAGGTCACACTTTACAGATTATACCCAGAGGGTGATTCCATTTTCGAGTTGCACTTGCATCGGTTAGTTTCTCTAGTGTACATTGGCGTAATTGTCCTTCCTACTAGATAGTCGTCTGCTTGATTTTCCTTTAGGAACTTTCAGTGTGTGCTTTGTGCTCCCTAGTTTTCCATAGTGAGTTAGTCAGTCATTTATTTGGGTCTCTGACCTAAGGTGGTAGACCGGCCACTCCGTCGGTCATGAGGAATTTTCGGTCTTCCACTTAGAAACGTGGAGCCTCCTCTTTATAGGCATTGTTTTGATAACATTGGTTCGTCGGAGTCAATGTGTGAGACTTTTACGGACTTGACTGATCCCGTAAGGGGATAAATTGTGCATAATATCTTCATGGAAAATTTTATTGATGATACCAACCACAGAACCCCTTCACAAGGGGATTCTTGTGGTTTTCCTTTCTTCAAAAACATTGGTGTCCCTTTGATGGCCACTATGTACATTCTTGGGTTGAATGTGGGACTATCGGTTTGGTTGGGTACCATTCCAAATTTCCCGAATTCTCTTGACGCTTCTCAGTTAAGAAATTTATGTCATGGGAATCATGTTGATGTCCCTTCGTCAACGAAATATTCTCCTCCTCCTTCTACCTTCTCTAGTGAAAGTATAGACACTAGTAATCGGAAGTTTAAATGAAATAGAAAGAGGAAGAATAGGAAGAAGAAATCACCAACCTCTGTGAGTCACAGTGATGAAGGTTGTCGAATATATTATGAGGAATACATTGTTTTAGAATTGTCTCAAGAGGTATCTTCTACATAATATATGATTTATTATGGTCAAGATAAGGAATTATCCATGCATCATCATACTCTTGAAAATTGTTCTACTTTAGGTTACACTAAAATAAATGACGAACTTTTGAAGGAAAATGAAAAGACTATTTTAAATCATTCTTTACAAGATGCACAAATTTTTTATGCACCTATTTATGATGATTTTTATGAATTTGATGATTTCATGATGAAGATGTGCTTACTCCACAAGATCAATTTTGTTCTCAACCATTTTCTGTTACAAAGTCTCATACATAAATTATTATTCGAAAGGAACTTGAGAAGGCCTTTGCCTTTAATGATCCTCCATTTTTTGATGATTATAAGGAAAGTAATGTTGAAGGTCCTGAACAAGTAGTTCTCCTTCCTTTTGGAAATATTGAGCAGCAGATTCAAGATTTCTTCAAGCTTGAATATAACATCTTTCATCCAGAAATAGAGGAATCCCAGCAAGAACAAATCAGCCATGGAATTAAAATTAAAGGATATATTTCTACTTATCTATCAAGGTATGGTTCTCATGTTTTTGAAGATCTTGTAGCAGTCTATATGAAGTCAAATTGGATTAAATAAAAAAATTTTATTCATTTTGTGAAGGAAGAATTTCAAAACTTTAAGTATGGGCTTCCAGATTGTAAGTTGTTGTTATATTTTTCAGTTTCTACTATCATATTCGTACTTAAATATGGAGGTCAGTTTTATCTTATTAATCAGCTCCTTGTATGGATTCACTGGAAATCAGATTACACATGATTACTTGGTTTTCAATTGAGTAGATTAGGGGTGTGTTGAATAAGCTCGCCATTCAAACATTTCATTTTCAGTTTGTTGATTCAATAGTTTAGCTTGAATACAGACTCCATAGCCCAATAAAGGCACTGTGGTGTAACTATAGATCTGATTTTTAGTTGAAATAAGATAGGTAACAGGGTTGGTAAATAGAGTAAAGTGATCGGTGGAAGGGGGAGCAAAAATAAAGAACTAAGGCACACAGTCTGCTATTCTTAGCACCTCATAGGGAAGTGTTGTTGGCACAAAGTTGATTAGACTAGGGTCCTTCTCAGGTTACCAACAAAAGGCATCGATTAGTCTAGATCGTTGGCATTTTCATATTCTTTGGAAAGAAGAAGTCTCACCTGAAGCACAACCAAGACAAGAAGATAGGGAAGGTAAAGGAGAATACTTAGGCAGATTTACAGAATCTTCAAGATTCACCATATTCTTGCGCAATATGAACTAATCAAAGAGAAGATATGAACTCATTCATAACTAGTAATAAAGACAATGGGGTTGCGACTAAATTTTCAAACATTTATAACATATTGATCTTATCATACATGAAGAAGTAAAGTAAAGAGACAATTTCACAACCATAGACAGAAAATTACACAGAATATTTCAAAATTTCAGGTCCTTCCATATATTATCATCAAAAGTGATTCTCATATACAATTCAATAGATACAATTCATTACTCTGTTATAATATTTTCTATCTCCCGACTCATTCCTTAGATCTCTATATACCCTTTTCCCAAAATGGATATGAATTACAATCATAGAACCTACATGGAGTAAATGATAATCTTGTCTACACATGTCTAACCCAACTGTACCATCTACACCATCTAACCCTTTATAATCATATAAATCTTGAATATATAGGTTTATTGGGATTTTTTGGCTTGAGACTTCACATGCTTTCTTGTTCTCGTTCTGTTATAACCTCTTTCTCCTTGCTCGTGTTGTGTTATCCCTCTTTCCAACCATTTTTTGTTTCCTTGCTTGCTCCACTGTCCAACTCCTTTGTGGCTTGCGCAACTTGTGTTTGAACAAAATTGGGACTGTAGTATTCCTTGTGCAACTTCTAACCAAAAATGAAGGGCCCAATAGGCTCTAAACACAATCCTTGACTCACCCTCAAGTCAATTCCTTGGCTCTTTCATGGCTTCTAGGAGTGCCTATTGCTTTCCTTTATTCTATGTCTTCATTTTGCTTTTCGCTTCTACTTGTGCTCTTTCCTTTTCCACCTCTTCAAATGAAGGGCCCAACTCTAGGACCAATCCCAAGGCCCTCTTCCTTACTCCTTGAAAACTAACATTTTTTCCGACCACTTCCTGGCAAGGAGTGAAGATTCAACTATGAACTCTTAGTCACATTTGTAATGAATCCCTTAAGCTTGGATGCGACCAGGGAGTTCCATTCTGAATTAGTTGTAGCATCTACCTGATGCATATACATGTAGTTTATCTGAACAACAGTTTGAAAATCCAATAGCTATTTCTTAGCTACTGATTACGCTTCAAATAGAGCATTCAGATCGCTATCTGCATGTTGGATTTGATCAAATTTTTCATGTTGCTCCAACGGATCCATGGTGACAAAAACTTCTTCGTTAAGCGAATGTATCTTTGCGCAAACATCCTTTAGAGTTTGGTTACACCTTGCAATGATACCCATCCAATCGCTAAATTCACGAAATATCCTCGTGCATTCTATTGTTCATTTGTGTAGTGTTTCTCTAGCGTTATTTCCTTCAAGCACTACTTTTTCCATTTTCTCTTGAAGTTTCCTGGGTTGATCTTCTGCTTCACGATGACTCTCCTGCAACTGTGCTTCAAGGTTCTCTATGAGAATATCCAAATCTGACCATGCTCCCTAAATTAGCTCAATCTGTTTCTCAGGCTCGTCTGATGCACTGGATTCAGGCAGTTGTGTTATTGCCTTTCTTATCTCTGGCCAGGCTTCTGTAAGCTTCTCATGGACTCTTTCCAATTTCTTCTTCGCCTAGATCTTTGCGTATTCCTCTTGTTTCCTGGATGCTTGGGTGATGAGTACTTCCTCCCTTGCAAACTCTGTGTCTCACTCATCATGTTGTAGCCTCTGCGCCAATTGATCAGTGGAATCTCTGCTAATGCCAATTAGATGTATTGATGGCCATTGAGCGAGGTCACTAGAAGGAGTGGCATCCCTGGGTACTCATGCCTGCAGTGGGAGTCCATTGGCCATCAAATTCTCTGAAGGTGTCTCTACCTCTTCCTCCCTTGTAGATGGACCTTACAGTGGCTGTGCAAGTCTCATCCTCAATGATGATGGAAGGAATGGTAGGACTTATGTTTTTGTCAAACAAAGTTGCATCATCTCTACACATTGTTGTGGGTTTTGGAGTACTAACTCCAGTTGTTCTTGCAATGAGGTTGCACTCTGTTCTGATGCAGTTTCAGGTTCCTTCTAAACCTCTACCACTTATGCCTCCTTCTGGACCTCACCTTCTAGGGTTCCACTTCTTTGGATAGCACCCTTTTCATTGATCATTGAGGATGTGCATTGAGGACTTGGGACTTGTGGTATTGGTATAGTTTGAATCTTCATTGAAGGTGGAGTGTCATGAATTAATATAAAAGGGACAATCTATTGGCTCAGAACTTCAAGGTTTGGACCACTGCGTTAAGGTCTATGTTCAGGTAGCTCGGGGGGGTCCAACTGCATGGGCTCTAGTTTAGTTGTTTGGGATGGGATGGTGATTTTTCGAGGTGGAAATTGGGATTGTGGGGGTGATGGGGGGTTTTCAGTAATGATGGTGGTGGATGCAGTGTTGTCAAGTTGAGGGTCATCATGGATGTCAATGATTTGGGCCTCTTGATTCGTTTCTCGAGTACAAGGAATGGTTGACGATATCAGCTGAGGGTTCAAAATATTTACAGGGGAGAGCCCTGTCTTGCGTTTCTTGACCAATGGGTCTCCAATGAAGGCAAAGTTTAGGATGTCATTGACATATTTACCTGTCAACATGGATTGCTCTGGAATTTGTGGGAACATGAGCAATGTTCTCTTCTTGCATTCCAATGGTTGTGTCTCTTCCTCCTCCTCTAAGTTTGTCTGCATTGGAGCCTCTTTCTTCTTATCCTCTGGGCCCAAGCTCAATCCTACCCCTGCTTGATATCCCATTTTATTCAAATATCCACCCGTAGAAGGTAGTGCATCCCTGACTTGCACGGCTTGCGTTTCACTACTGGCCATGACATGACCTCCTTGTTGAAGGCCTCTTCATCCAGGTAGAATGGAATCATTCGGGAGTGGAAGTATTCTCGCTTGGCATGCCTTGGCTAGACAAATGTGTGGTGGAAGTTCATGTTGAATGCAATGCTCTACGTGTTTAGGTTGAGAAATTCCTGAGGAATGTGAAACCTTTGAGTTGCGTCAAGCAACCTGTTATACCATTTCGAGAATGTTGTATTGTTGAATGCAGTGCTCTCCGAGTCCGACCTTGAGTACCAAGGCTTGAACATATTTGCAAGTCGACCTTTGTCTACTAGTGATAGTGGTCTTCCTGAAGGTGGCGTCCACTTCAGCATGGCAAACGCAACTAACAAATATCCATAAGTGAAGGTGTCTCCCTTATTCTGCACTTCCTCACATGTGACCGAAAGTTCTTCCAGCAAGTAGTTGCCCCAATTGAATATTGCTTCGTTGGTTCAAAAGTCCACTACCGACAAGGCATCCAGCATGCACTCACCCTTGTAATATGACCACATCACCTTGCTAGCAATCACATAGCATGTTGTTCTGACTGTCTCGAGTAGAATAGTGTCAATCTTGGATATGTGCCCCCCTCTCTAAGTTTGAAATCGTTCATACAAGTTGGGTTCTCCCTTTTTCTTCCCATGCTTACTGGGACCTTGAAATCCTTTGGATACATCCTCCCCTTCGATGGAGAGGCTTGTGAGTTGATGGATATCCTCTACATGTATGGTATACCATATGTCAAGCCATAAGCTCGTGTCATGTACATGACTAATGAAGAACTTAGTACATCGCACAACCTCACTAGTAGTGTCAAAAACTGGCAAGTCCCGGAGATTCATAATGGTGGAGTTGAAGAGTTTGATGAACTCTGTCTTCAGCACGAAGTGCATTCCTCCCAACTCATCTGGAGCGACACTCCAGAATACATCAATGTTCAATTGCAGAAACAGGACCTGGTCTGTCAGGTCGAGGTCGAGGAGTTTAACTTGCTCTACCTTCCCTTTGAGATTGCCCACGATCTCGACTCGGGGATCACATGGATCATCCGGCACTGCATCTTTAGAAACTAAACTCCTAATCCTTGTAGCTCTCGGCATAGTGAATCTGTCTTGTCAATAGAATTTGATAGGCTAACTGGGATTTTGGATCGCGACTGAGGGTCGAGGAATTGCATAGGCGTGAGAAAAATTTAGAATTCACAAGGCACTAAGTTCTCTCTGGGAAAAAATATGTCTTACACCTATTTCACACCACCTTATACTTGGGCTTAGCTGGCAAGTTATGTAATAATTGCTAAGGCCATTCATCATTAACCCTTTAGATGCAACTTGGAGCTGAGTTGTCCGATGGGACTGGTTAATGGGGTAAATCTATTGGGTGATCCTAGAATTTACTAAGCAAGTTGGTCAAGGATGTGGCCGACTTCAGACCTTAATGTTTGAACGGAGTATAATCTTGGCACAAATACCGATGTCATATTCGTGTATCACGGATTTATGGTTTAGTAAAGTTCGGACGGGTTACTATAGTGGTCATAAAGGCTATGATTGGACTAGGTTCGTGTGGCACATGGACTAGGATTGCGTCTAGATTCACTCTCCCTCCGACCAAAAAGAGGTCCCCATCACATTTAATGATTGTCATTAATATATTTGTGGATATTCTGATCCTACGCTACTGAGTAAACAGTTATGCACCAAAACAACACTTAGACAGAAAAATGAAATACATGTCGCAACGCAACAATGCACACTTCGAATTTATTAACTGAATTCAAAGAAATTGCAAAAAATTCAAATCTAACTACTAGAAATGCTCCTTTGGGATAGAGAAATAGTCCTTTAGCTCAGTTCTGAGAAATATAGGGTTTTAGGCAAGCGTCATTCACCCATCCTAGCTGAAGTAAACCATCCAGTTGCATGAGTCTGAATGCTCCAGAAGGTCGGATCTCCACAACTATAAATGGTCCCAACCAATGCATTCACAACTTGCTTGTATGTTTCTGGTATCGACTGTCATAAATTAGGACTTTATCTCCTTGCACGAATGTTTTAGTCTTAATGTGTATGTTATGTCAAGCTTTTTCCTTGCTTTCTCAACTGATTGATGAAAGTCTTCTAAAAACCTGGTCTCTTCAAGTTCTTGCAACTTCGTAACCCTCTGTGTGACGGATTCATCCTATGACATGTGTGTAATTTGTGCAATGTATAGACTTGAGGTAATGAACTATGTAGGTACCACAACCTCTTTCCCATCGACTAGTTGAAATGGAGTATACTTGTGGAGTTTCTTTGTGGTTTTCCTGTAAGCCCATAAAATTGTTGGGACTTTGTATCCCAATATACCATGTTTGCACAACAAACCTTCATTAATCCTCTCTCCATAATATTTTTAAACGCCTCTACAACACCATTGGCTTTCAGATTGTAGGGGATGATTTTATGATTTTGAATTAAGAACTCTGTTGTAATCTTCACTATTGTACTACTGATAAAATGACCAGCCTGATCACTGGTCAGACTCCTAGGAAATCCAAACTGAGTGATAATACTTTCAAAAATAAACTTGGCAGCAATATCGTTCGAGAAATATTGAACAGCTACTGCTTCATCCCACCGTGTAAGGTAATCAGTTGTGGTAATATTATACATGGCCTTTGAATTCTTAGTTGTGGGGTTGATCGGCCCAATGAAGTCAACTACCCATTTTTCAAATTCTTGTAGAGCTCGAAATGGCAGAAGAGGTAATTCATCTCATCGTGATGGTTTTCCTACTCTCTAACAAATGTTGAAATATCTAGCATATGTCTTTGCATCCTTGAAGAGTGTGGCCCACCATAATCCATCTTGGAGGACCTTCTGCACAGAGGCCTTTAATCCAACATGGCCCCCCGCAACTCCATTATGGCACTCCCACAGTATGTCTTGTCTTTCGTGATCTAAGACACACCTCCTGAGGATACTATCTAGGCCCAACTTATACAATTTCACCACAATAAATTGATAGTCTACTTCTCTAACCACCATATGATGTTTATTGGTTGCGGAGTATGTTTCTAGGCAGGCCCCTGTGCTTAATAAGACTGTTATGTCTTCCAAGTATTCTGGCATGGCCTCAACTGGAATAGGTCTTCATCTAGGACATGATCCTCAACTGATCCGCCACTTTCTCCTCATTCTAATATATATAGGTGATCAGGGCCCACATTACATCTTCCATGTTTGGTGATCACCTCAAATGAAAATTCCTGAAACAATAACAAACATCGACAAATTATTCCTTCCAAGAAAATCTTGTTAACTAGATATTTTAATGCAGAATGTGTTGGAAATGTTTAACAGGTAGAATATGCTTGTCATTGATGGCAAGTATAGCAATGAAGATGGCATGAGTACAGGAAGAATGTAACAGACAGGCACCAGAAGTATTTTAGGAAGATACTGCAGAGCAAGCCCGATAAGTTCAGAAGAGATAGTGCAGAGGATTGTTGGCAGGTTATCAGGCAAAGTAAGCTTGTCATTGATGGAAAGATCAGAGCATGCAGCGAAGGCAAAGCAAGGACAAAGTATGCTCCGAAGGAGAAGCACCAGTGATCGCTGGATCTCATCCTGAATTCCCGATGGCCATCAGATCTGAATGAAGACAAAAGGAGCGCATAGATATGGAGGATAGCTCTCGGAAGTTAGATCCGAGCATAGGGTCCAACCATCGTTGGATCGACGAGAACCTGCATGTTCTTTAAAGTGCAAGGAGTAGAGGGCTCACTATCCTGAAAGAAGGAGGACCGTCCATCTTCAGGCAGGACACGTGGAGATAGATCGTCAGTTCGCTGACTAGAGAGTCAAAGGAACGATGTTCCCTAACCTCTCGAAATCGCGATATCTGAAATTGCGATTTAATCTCAGCCATCATATTAAGGTTGAATCTGGACCGTTGATTCAAAGTCTGTGTCGGAGTTTCGAGGATCGAGAGTTGGACATGTCAAAAATTATTAACATCAGGAATCCCGATATCGCGATATGCGAAATTGCGATGTAATCTGAGCCGTCAGATCAAGATTTGATCTGGACCGTTGATTCCAGTCCATGTCAGGGTTTCGAGGATCGCGTGTTGGAGATGTCAAATAAACAATGCAACAAGAATGTCGATTTCGTGATATGCGAAATTGCGATTCAATCACAGCCGTTGAATCAAGATTAGATTTGGACCGTTGATCTAACTCCATATTGGAGTTTCAGGGATCACAATATGGAGTGGCAAGTAAACAATGCAACAAGAATGTCAATTTCACGATAAGTGAAATTGCTTTAATCGCAGTCGTTGAATAGAGATTAGATCTAGACCGTTGATCTAACTCCATATCGGAGTTTCGTGAATCGCAACATGGAGAGGCAAAGAACCCAATGCAACAAGAATGCCAAAATTGCAAAATCGTGATTCAATCATATCCATTGAATCAAGATCACATCTGGACCATCGAATCACAGGACATGTGGAAAGTGATCAAAATTTCGCTGACTTGGGGTCAACGGAGCATAGTGTCGAAAATCATGAAAGCACTTCAAGCATAAGTGCTTGGTCATGGCCATGGTCATATTGGGGAAGGAGCTAGTGAAGAAAAGTTTTGTATCAGAACATTGGAGATCATGAAATGAAGTGTGGAGACACTGAGCACAGGATTGCCGAAATGTCGAAACCCGATTTAAAGGCAATGTCAATAAATTTCATCGAACGGTGTAGATGAATTGGAATATGATCGGAAGGTTACTGTTCTTTCTCACAGTTAACCTCTCAGTTATGAATCTATTAGTGAAATAGATTCATGATTTCAAATCAGTTGGTGTTTCAGTTGCTGGGACAGTTGTCTTTCTTTTGCCTAAGGAAATGCGAAGTGGAACCGTCGTGGAGGTGTGTATAAAAGAAAATAAGACAGACTGTGTGTGGTTGGTTGTTCTGGATATGAATGAAACTGAAGGAGATCGGGGGGCTAATATTGATCCTCACAGTGTAACTGCTAGAAACCATTGATGGTTTCTACCAGAGGATGCGAAGAGACTTCTGTGTGATTTCACGAGGAGCTGAAGAGTTACAAGGAATCTGCTAGTGGAATGAAGATGATTCGTGGAGGAAATTGACAGTTGGATAAGGGTTTGAGCTCGTAACTAAAATATAAAGGATGAGCATGACTGTAACAGAGAAGACGAAGAGTCTCAACTGCCAGAGAGAAAAAGGAATCTCAGCTTAACACCTAGTGATGATAGACACAGGGGTTGAATGGCCAAAGAAGTTGAAGAGTCGCGATGATGATCACGTAGAGCACTTGAGACTTGGAAGATATTGGCGCGATATGAGCATGCAGAGGAATGGAGAATATTGCATGCACAAGATGCACAGAAGCCATATATACACAGTACAGATAAGAGAAGGGGTTGTTGTTGCGATTGGAGTTTCTGTGGTTGTTGCTATTGAAGGTGATTCATGTGTGAAGAAGGAGGAGAGTACAGCAGCTGAATTGAATAGAAGAGGATCTATGAAGTGAATGTACATGGCGCACAGAGGATAAAAAGAAGAACAGAAGATAGCACAAGTGATGTGTGCAGGAAGGCAGTAAGGCAGACAGAGCAACGAAATGCAGCAAAATAGTGATGATTCTGGTAAGCCATTGTTGAACATTATATCACTGTAATAAGTTTCAATAGAAAAGATTTATATTTCAGGGAGGTTGGGAGGTGCTAGGGAGGATTGTTATCCTCATAGGTTCAAGTGGGTGCTTGAACATAGGGAGTTGTAGCTTCCATCTGGTTGCATCCAGAGAAACAAGGGTGGCAGGGTGGTGCAAGGGAGAACTCTCGTTCTCTGTTATACAGGTTGGTGCCTGTATGATTGGAAGTTGGTGCTTCCATCCAGTTGGTGCTGGAAACACTCAGGGATTTGGTGCTTCCTTCTAGTTGGTGCTAGAGAAACCA
>JZKD02S1116821.1:65446-89663 GCA_000966675.3 Picea glauca | reverse complement strand
AAAGAATGTAACTATTACTTATCATATAAAGAAAAAGAGGTTTTTACCCTTTATGGGTTTCCTCAGGAAATATCTGTCTTTGTGTATCACATGTGTGTGACTGATACTGAATATGATAATGCTTACTTCCCTGCACTATTGTGATTTTCCTTCAGTGTTTCTGCAAAGAGTTTAAAAAGAAGCACAATTGTTTAAGCACAGTAACAACTGATTCACCCCCCCCCCTCTCAGTTGTCCAACAGAATGATCAGTGAAAAATTTAAATTGAGATCCTAGCAAGTAATTTCTAAACTTCTGCAAAGCATAAATCATAGCTAAACCCTCCCTTTTTGTGGTTGTATAGTTGCACTCAACTTGCGACAACTTCCTGCTAGCAAAGTAGATAGAATGATCCATGGCTCCATCTCCTAGTTGCGCTAATATGGCTCCTAGGGAAATAGTTGATGCGTCTATGTGCACATGAAATTCGTTTTCCCAGTTCGGAAATATCATAATAGGTGTTTTGTTGAGATTTTCCTTTAGGATGACGAACTCTTTATCACACTCTAGCATCCACTGGAACACATCCTACTTCTTTAGTAGATTTTCCAGGGTTGTAGTAATGTTTTCATACCTTCTGATAAACCTGCGATAGTACCCTATGTGCCCTATCACGGAGCGCAATTGCTTAGCGCTCGTAGGCGGTGGCATGTTCACAATGACTGCAACTTTGGCTGGGTCTACCAATACTCCTTCTCGGCATACTATGTGGCCTAACAAATTCCCATGTGGCACACAAAAGATACACTTTATGAGGTTCAAATATATATGCAATTCCCTACATCTATCAAACATCATACGGAGTAGCGCTACATGTTCCTTGAGAAAATTTTATGACGTCCAATCATCCATATAAACTTCTATAAACTTGTGAATAAATTCTCGAAAAGTTTCTATTGCGATCCGGGAAAAAACTACAGGGGAATTCTTCAGGCCGAAGGGAATCACATTGTATGCAAATGACCCCCATTATGTTATGAATGTGGTCTTCCTTTTGTCTTCTTCGGCAATTCTCACTTAGTGATACCCCTAAAACATATTTGTAAATGAGTAATATTATTTCCCTGCAACCTTTTATAGCACTTCATCAGTAAAAGGTGTTGGAAAAGGGTCATGCACATAGGTAGAGTTAAGGCTTCTGTTGTCTACACATACCCTAATGTCCTATGTACCTTTCTTGCTCTGGATGACTATTGGGCTAACCCATTCTTCTTCTTCCACTGGAAAAATAAGTCCAGCCTCAAGAATCTTGTCTATTTCCCTCTTAACCTTCTCTTTCACCCTGGGGTTAAGACGATATGGTCTATGCCTTACAGGTTTTGATCCTAGTTTTAGTTCAAATTTAATCTCTCCCATTGTTCCTTTAATCCCTTTTAGCTATGAAAATGTCTTTGGGAATAAGTCCTCATACTCCCGCAATAGGATATATATTTCTTGGCTAGTTTTCTCATCCCAATAATCTCCTACCATAGCTATCTTAGGTTTCTTTGTAGTTTCTATATTGAATTTTCGCAACTTCAATGGATAATTATAAGAACTATCATTTTGGTTGGATATGGTGTTTTAGATTTCTCTGCTTCCTTTTGTTTCCTTAATGGAGAAGTTTCGCAATTCTTCTAAATCATCTGGGTTTTCCAAATCCTTCTCAATCTTATAACATTCTATAGGTGTCTTGTTCATGTCTAGGTGAAGGTTAGATTGAAGTACTTGGCTATGCTTTGCACATAACACTGGGTCTGATTTCTATTCACCGACATCGGTAAAAAGAAATTATGTAATTCTTTGCAAGACTATCTTAATCTCAGGGTACTTACTTGTAAATGAGAATTCCTTGCAAAATTGATATGCTAACATTTGGCAGTCCTTGGTATGTTTTCTGGTCTCTTCATGCATGTACCAAGCTTTTGGAATCAGACCTAGCGAATGGGGAAATACTTGAACCCATAAAAGACATGGTATTACCACAACTTGTCAGTGCCTCACGCAATGTTCAATATGTGTTTTAGGGTCAGACTGTCCATTGAATAGTTGTGCAACTTGGAAATCCGTCCACATCTCTGATTTTAGCTGCTCCTTATCTTGAAATCTATATCAGATAGCTTGATTCACATCCTCCCAATTATTAATCAAGGATTTGTGACTAGCCCACCATCTAGCAGGGGTGTCCTTGAGGGATAAGTCCAAAAATAAAAAATAAATGATCCTATTTTATCTTCTCTTCCTTGTTGACCAGAAAATTGTCAAGTTCTGAGGTACCATCGTATATCGGGTGTTCTATGACCTCAGTTCCAACCCATCTAGTTGCTCTGATAGTTGTGCATCTTCTTGAAAATATTTCATATGAACCTTGATGCCAACTGTCAAATGTCAGTTATGAATCTTCGTCCGCCGATTATATGCTCCTCCAACTTATTGATCCATTAGCAGTAGGATTTATGTAGTATTCTCTTCTTCCTATTGTTATAGCATATAACTGATCCAAATCTTCTCCTTCCATATTGTTGTCTGTTGGCTCTGTGTATTGAGGTCCTACATATGGATCCAAGGGTTGAACTACTTTGATTATGTCTGCTTTGAATGTCATAGTGTCTCTTTTTAGGTCAAACACTGCATAGTTATCATAAGCCCAATCGATAACAAGTAGTGTAGGATAAGGGTCCTTATCCCCCATGATTTCGATCACCTCAAAATCAACTATAGTGTTCAGTCCTGCAACATCTATTTCCACATTATCCAGTCTTCCTATTGGAAAAATACAATATTGATTGGCCATTCTTAACTAGATTTGGGAATATGTCAACTGGGGTTTCCCTAAAGCTTCCCAAGTCATTTTAGGCAGTATGTTAACATCATATCCTATATCTAGCATAACATATTCAATATCAAACTTGTATAGCTGGGATTCTAATCTAAACTCTTTCCCATACCGTATTTTCTTTCTTTGCACTCTCTCAATATTCTTCTCAGGAAGATTAGTCCTTATTCTAGTTTTTGGAGATTCTTCAGTTCCTAAGACTAGGTATAGGGAATTGCAAAACTTTTATGTTAGCTGGTCATTCCCAATAATATTAGAAAATAACTGAAACCAAAGGTCAACTACATTTTGTTACTACTCAAGTTGCCTCATCGGGACTATGGGGTTTCG
Source organism: Picea glauca (assembly GCA_000966675.3). Taxonomy (NCBI): domain Eukaryota; kingdom Viridiplantae; phylum Streptophyta; class Pinopsida; order Pinales; family Pinaceae; genus Picea; species Picea glauca. The sequence goes on along the minus strand of JZKD02S1116821.1, from coordinate 86,479 downwards.
GGGTGCAGGGGGTGAAGCAGGGACTTACGCAATCTTAGGATAAACAATAGGATGAGGAGGGTTTTCTTCCATATCAGGGCCAGGGATACTCTTGAATACTTCTATTGCATTTTTAAAAAATAGCTTATGTTTAAAAGGGTCATACATGTCCTCTTTAGGCACTTGTTTCTGGATCTAAGGCAGATTATCAGCATCTATGCCAGTCTTTTCTCCTCCTCAAGTAACGATGTTAATGTTGGGTAGATGCACTTTAATGACTCTCTTTATCTCTGAGATGATAATATTAGTTCCTTGTTGACGTACCCGATCTTCCCATTTCGCAATTAGCTCTGGGAAGTCTTCAGTTGTGTTCCCATTGATTCTACAGTGAGAGCACCATGGCCACCTCAGATGAGGAAAATCCCTAGCCATATGACTTTACTCATCACAGTTGTAGAATCTACTTGGTCCTCTTCCCCTGGTTCTTACTCCTCTGAAGTCTCCTCCAGCTCCACCTCCTCGACCTCTTTCCAATCCCTAAGGGGTTTCATTCACCCTGAATGATGTTCAATCCAATCTGTCTGCAAGTGCATCCAACACTCTACACTGATTGGTATCATGTGTGGTAGATGCACAAAAATCACAATATATAGTATTTAGTATTGTTGAATACTTTTGAATAATGGGGCATTGTCTTGGCCCATGCCCATGAATTTGGTAGATCTCACAATACTCAAATGACGATGATGCTTGATTACCTGGAAAAGAATGATACGGGGTTGGGGTATGGAATGGTAAATTTGTGGATACTTGGACAACTCCTCCCGTGGGTCCTAGTGAGGGTCCCATCGGATTCTAAGGAGGTCCCACTCCCCTCATCCGTGGACATTCATTCACCAGATGTCTACACTAGACTTGCAGTTGTCCTGGTCTGGGTATCGTCAATTCTTGAATATTCTCTGTAAGCATCGATATTTTTCCTTGTAGTTATGCCAAATTTGCATCTGTTGGGGTTCTGGTCACTCTCAAGCTCTCTGGATATCCTTCCATGGCTTCAATCTTCATTGATTGTTACAAGGCATCTGTCAAAGTGGCTATCCATTGTTGTGTTAATGGAATTTTTGTCAGAGGTAGAAATACCTGGATATACCATTCTCTTTGATGTTCCTCGTGAATTGGATGTGATAACCTCCCTATAGCATTCGTAAACTTCTAAACATATTCCCAGGGTGATTAACCTTCCCTTTTTTGAATCTCGTGCAACTCAGATAGAGCTTGTTGTTCTAATTGAGGTAGCTTAAACTCCACTATGAATTTTGTTCGTACTTGGTCAAGTGTGAATTCTTGACCTTTCACTCCTGGCACTCCTAGCTCAATATCCTTCATGTACCATTTGAGAGCACAACCTCTAAAGATAGTTTGGAACTCGACCAATTTATTTGCATCTAGAGTCCCTTTGGACCTCCATATTTCTTCACATAAGAACCAATCTTGCTCAACATCCTCATCTCCCTTACCCCATAATTATGGGTATCGAGCAATCAAACCTCCGACATTACCAGCCATTGTTGATCTTACTGCTCCTATCAATATAAAACCTAGTGGTCCTAGTTGCGGTCTTCCAAGGGATCCCAATATCCTCCCAGTATTCACGCTTCCCGATTGTGACTGACTAAATGACTGTAATTGAACATGAATAGCATAAGAAGGTAGTATAGAATTTACCACTTGTATAGAAGACACTTGGGTTATGGGTGATTCGGGGCTAGTGCCACTGGCTTCGGGGTGGGTTTCTTTGATCTGGGGGGTTTTGTTCTCATCCTATGGAGTGGTCTCTTTAGTCGAATTCTTGATATTTCATGGCATCAGGGCTGAATCTTCTCTTTCTTCTGCAATATCCATGGCGGCTTTATTTTCCCATGCTTCTACACCTTATTCTTCTTGTCCAACCTCTTGGGGACTTCTTTCTCTTTGTGCTTCTCTCTCATTTAATCTTTGACTGACGATTCTTTCTTGTCTTCTCATCTTTCACAACTCTTCCATCTGTCCTTCCTCGACTTCTCCTGGTCCGACTTCTTTCTGCAACTTCTTGGATTGTTTCAATTCTTTATTTATCTTACCATGCCACCACTTCTCAACTATGGCATCTATTTTCAAGGCTTGCTCATCTCTTGATTCCATTTCTTGTTTTTTCCCAATTTGTCAAAGAACTCTCTCCCCCCCTCTCAGGCCATGATTCCACCCCAAACTCACCCCATCCCAAGCGAGGGTGTTTAGGTTTCCATATCATTCGGGGACATAGTCAACATCCCCTCCTCCATCAAGAAAAACTTAATCCATAGGGGGCTTTCTCTCAACAGTCTTCCCCTTGCGTCTTTCTTGAAATCCTCTTCTTTCCATGAAAATGATTAATGGTTCTTAGCTGCAAATTAAATAATGTATCCTTCTAATGTTGTGTTAACCTATAAATCAATCGCTCGTGTTACTTGACGATCCAATTGATGAAGCACTGCAATATTTTTTGTATCCCAAGCATAGGTATTCTTGACTCGTTCTTGTAATTTCAGAGCTTCTTGGAGCCTATCTATCCAGTAGAAAATTTCTTCCGGAAACTTGACCCATAATATATTGTACTGGTCACTCGATCTTTCTGAGTAAAAGATAACCTCTCGTGTATCTTTCACATATTTTCCTTGCAGCTCTGCTTCTTTCCATATGAAGGTGTCACAATTTTTCTCCCACCACTGGTGAATATCGGATCGGTGAATCCATGAAATCATTCTTCCTATAGGTTCCCTTTTAACATAGGTATCGACAACGAAATCATTTTGTTGGCGCAAATTTGATCAAACAAGGGTCCTTCTCAGGTTACCAACAAAAGGCATCGAGTAGTCTAGAGCACTGGAATTTTCATATTCTCCAGAGAGAGGAAGTCTCACCCGAAGCATAACCAAGACAAGAATATAGGGAAGGGCAAGGAGAATACTTAGACATATTTCCAGAATCTCCAAGATTTACCATAGTCTTGCCCAAGATGAACTAATCAAAGAGTAGATGTGAACTCATTCATAACTAATAATAAAGACAACAGGGTTGCGACTACATTTGCAAACATTTATAACATATTGATCTTATCATACATGAAGAAGTAAATTAAAGAGACAATTCATAACCATAGACGGAGAATTACATAGAGTGTGGGAAATTGAAAAAAATAGACCCACAGCGGCTCGAACTGTTCAAATCCATTCCATAAATAAGAGACATCTTCATTAGATAATAATGGTTTGATTTCATCTTTGCTTCAATGGGCATCACACAGGAGTGGCCCTATTTTTCACATAGAAATTCGATGGTTTTCAAACCCAACTCAGGGATACCACCATTCATATTAATGAGCATTTCATTGTTGGATCGTACTCTCTCTTGTTTAGTGGGGAGAGATGGTTTAAAAACAGTAAGTTGTCAGTTGAAGTCTGCAATAAATTTCTTGTTGCAGAGTACCAAAACCCTGATTGATGTTAGGGTATAACAATCATGTGGATTAAAGAAGAATGGAGGGACATTCTCACTACAGCTCAGTGATACATCACGAGAGAATTCTGTAGGCAATTGATCAACAGCAAGAAGGACATTGAATTTATCAACAACAAGAAGGACATTTAACTAATCAACAACAAGAAGAACAGGAAGTTGATCAACAACAAGAAGAACAGAGGGATGAGGACAACCAAGCAGCTAAGTTTTCTTCTGAAAATGGGTGTTCATCTAAATAAACCCAAAAAGATGAAAGGAAGACCACACCTAGAAAAGAGAGAACCTGATATGATAAATCCATATCAATTAATCCACCAAGAGGATATCCCTCAAAGGAAATTAATATCATCTACAACAAAACAAAGGGAAAAGGAAAGCAACAAAGTTTATATCAGACAAGGAGATGAACATGCCACCCCAGCAAGCCCATTGTCACCCAAAAATTCTGAGGATATGCATGTGACCAATACCATGCAGCAACCAAATCAAACACTTGAAGTAAAACATGAAAAATTTCAAATAAAGTATCAAAGTTGTAGAAGAAACATCAAAAGGCGCTACCTGGATACTCTATGTTTCCCTATTTTAGTCATTGGCTTTCGGTGCGCCTTCCGAATAGATGGAGGTGAATTTTAGAAAAATGAAAGAGGTTTTTGTTGGGAACAATCCCATTCATAAAAAAATCTCTCATTTTTTACACAGGTATCACAGATTGGGAGAATCGAAGAGATCTTTGAGGCCAGTTTTCCAGAAATTTGCCAAATGCTTTGTTTTTCCCTATTTTTTTCATTGTCTTTGGGTTTTCTTTCCGAACATCTGGAGGTGAATTTTTGAAAATTTAAAGAGGATATTTTTGGGGAAAATACCATTCAGAAAAACCTCTCTCGAGTTTTACACAGGTATCACGGTTTAGGAGAATCGAAGAGATCTTTGAGGCCGTTTTTCCGAGAAATTCACCAAATTCTGGGTGAGTTTTGTTCTAGTGTTAAAGGTTTACTATTGTCAAAGGGGACAAGAATTATGATCCACCTGTATTCAATATTGGACTCCATTATTAGTGTATGTGGGAATCCATGCACAACCAACTTCTAGCTACATCTATTAAAGACTTTGTTATGGAATTGTTCCACTTAAGTTATCAACTTTACTTATAGTTTCACTTATAAAGTTTTGTTGCTTTAGTTAAATATACTATTGCCAATTGTAATAAGTGGTTATTTTATTTTTGATATGAACCATATTTGTTTTAAGGTCGAATTGAAGGAAATTCATGAATTAATACTTCAAACAAAATTCACTCAAGTCAAAGCAATGTTTGCATATTGTAATTAAGGAGTGAGAGTCAAGTTGTTTATAGGATCAAGTGGTAATGTAAAGTTGAACTTTTGAGTAAGATCCTAGATAGATGGTCAAACCCTCTTGGGAAACAGATAAATATATAGGTTTTTGAAGGTAATAGTGGGGGTTCAGTTTTTGGGAGATCAAGCATCAAAATTTTGGATGGACTTGAAGCATACGACTCTAAATTTTCCTACCTGGTGAATAGAAGTCTAGATGACAGTTTTTGTTTTTCTTCTCAAATGTTTGTGCGTTCTTAATCTTATATAGATGCAAGTTGGAAATGTATGCAATGCGTAATTTCCTTTCCTTTCAGCTATTGTTTTAATGAACTATTTATTGCTATGCAACCTGGTTGTATCTGTTGTTTGTAGTAGATAGTTTATTGTATTACAACCTTGTTTGGATGATTTGTGTCAAGATACATGTTATGAATCTGGAATATTATTTCAATTCAGGAATTTGATACAGCAAGTAACATTGTATGCTTACTTGCATTTGATTTTTTGTATTATTAATATCCTTACCTGCTCATCAAAATGCATGCCACCAGCTAAGGGGAACCTACAATGATATTTTTTGAATAGTCCAACCAGGTTTATACCCTTGAAAACCTACCTATTAGTTGACCAACAAACCTAATTTATTAAAACCAAACCATTCCAAAACTCGAGGTGGCCTAACTTCTCCCTTTAGAAGTCAGTTGTATACCTTAGTACCAACATCTTCTGGCATCGTTGTTGGGGAATGGAGTAACAAAGTAATATTTACCTGGGAGAATGAAAATGATCATATCTGGTTTTTATGGTGAAAAAAAACCAGACACATTCAGACTGCATATCATTCACCTGGCGACTCCATGGTTAAAGAATTCAATGGCGACTCCACATTTTCAATAAATCGTATTTTAAGATGGAAGCCATCTTGGCTTGGAGGTTTTATCCTCTTAATTTATTTTTTGTTCCTAGTATAGATGAGTGGGGTGATTACTTGCCCAGATTTAGAGAAGATAGAGATGATAACCATGCAGATCATTTGCTTGAATTCCATGACGTCATGCATAAGTTGGGTATACATCATGAGGATGTATTAATGAAAATGTTCATTTACTCATTAGAGGGAGAGGCATGGGAATGGTTAAGATCCTTATCACCTTTTAGTATATCTTCTTTAAAATATTTTCATGTTGCCTTTCATAATCATTGCAAGAAATATTTTTCAGCTAACCTGCTTTTTGAAAAACATTGTTAATAATTTGGATCTTATATTCAATAGTCAATTATTAGCTATTATGGTAGTGAAAATGAAAGGGATATTTCCATTGAAGAAGTGGAGGAAGATTCAGTTACATATGAGTCTTCTTATAATTATTTTATCCAGAAAGATGATGTTGGGAATTACATTAATGATGAAATTAATGATAACAAGCCTTTGGATACAGTTTCCATTATTTCAGATGTCTCAATTAGTTGTTGTTATGATGAATATCTTGTTCTAAGTTCTCATAAATATCTGGTTAACTATGAAGAAATCAGTGTTGATGGTCAAACACAAGCATCTCTTTCTGGGAAATTACAATAACCATTTCTTGGACTTGGCAAACCAACATATCACAGTGATGAAGGTTGTCGAATATATTATGAGGAAACAATTGTTTTAGAATTGGCTCAAGAGGTATATTCTACATAATACATGATTGATTATGGTCCAGATAAGGAATTATTCGTGCATCATCATACTCTTGAAGATTTTGCTACTTTAGGTTACAATGAAATAAATGATGAACCTTTGAAGGAAAATGCAGAGACTGTTTTAAATCATTCTTTACAAGATGCACATTTTTTATGAACCTATTTATGATGATTTTTATGACTTTGATGATTATTTATATGAGAAAAAATAAGTATTTTCCTCTTCTGAAAATTATGGTCAGCATGGTTATGATGAAGATGTGCTTACTCTACAAGATCAATTTTCTTCTCAGCCATTTTCTGTTACAAAGTCTCATACATAAATTATTATTCGAAAGGAACTTGAGAAATACTTTTCCTTTAATGATCCTCCATTGTTTTATGAATATTAGTAAAGTAATGTTGAAGGTCATGAACAAGTAGTTCTCCTTCCTTCTGGAAATATTGAGCAACAGATTCAAGATTTTTTCAATCCTGAATATAACATCTTTCATCCAGAAATAGAAGAATCCCAGCAAGAACAAATCAGCCATGGAATTCAAATTAAAGGATATATTTCTACTTATCCATCAAGGTATGGTTCTCATGTTTTTGAAGATCCTGTAGCAGTCTATATGAAGTCAAATTGGATTAAATAATTTTTTGTTATTCATTTTGTGAAGGAAGAATTTCAAAACTTCAAGTATGGGCTTCCAGATTTTAAGTTGCTTCTATATTTTTCAATTTCTACTATCATATTCCTATTTAAAGATGGAGGTTGGTTTCACCTTGTTAATAAACTCCTCATATGGATTCACTGGAAATCAGATTACACGTGATTACTTGGTTTTCAATTGAGTAGAGTAGGGTTTTGTTGAATAAGCTCGTCATTCGAGCATTTCATTTTCAGTTTGTTGATTCAGTAGTTTATCTTGAATAAATATTACATTGCTCAATAAAGGCATTGGGGTGTAACTACAGATCTGATTTTTAGTTGAAATAAGATAGGTAACAGGGTTGGTAAACAGAGTAAAGTGATTGGTGGCATGGGGGGTAGAAATAAAGAACTAAGGCACATAGTTTGTTGTTCTTAGAACCTCACGGGGAAGTGATATCCCCAGTTGGAGACGATGTTAAATCCTAGGTATGCACCTCTTCCTTCTATTCCTCCATCAACTCATCCATATGTCGACCTAGTTTTTACTTAGTTTCTCTTCAATAGTGTGATGATTTATTTTAATTTGTTTTTATCTTTCTATTTGTTTTTCATCATTTCTTTTATTTTTATAAGATTAATACAAGTCATGATTTGAAATGAATAACACACATCACCATGGTTATGTCACTACTAGGTTGAAAATGGTTTAACTTAGGATTTTGATGCAAAAGGACATTGATTGATAGAATACGCCTATTCTTGCAAACAATAGAAAACACAATGTTTTTTTGGTTTTAACATTCAGAAAATATTTAAAATTTTGAATAAAGGTGTATTGGCTCCTCACATGCATTTGCATGTCCCTGAGAACTCAAGATTACGTGAGTTACCACTAGTTTAACCATCATTGCAGACTTTGTGCTAATGGTCATGCATGTTTGTGCCTTGAACTCTTATTATCGCAGGATCGTGTGTAATAATTAATGAAGGTAGTAAAGGAACCTGAAATAGCGCATACATTCGGCCATCACTTCCAGCTAAAGCAGCTAGAATGCAATGGTTTCTCCCTGAGGGAGTTGGAAATTGAATAGAATGGAGCCACATCGGCTTGAACTATTTGAATCCATTCCATAAATAAGAGACATCTTCATCAGAGAATAATGGTTTGATTTTGTATTTTCTTTCAATGGGCATCACACAGGAGTGGCCCTACTTTTCGCACAGATATTCGATGGGTTTCAAACCCAACTCGGGGATACCACCATTCATATTATTGAGCATTTCATTATTAGAGAGTACACTCTCTCGATCAGTGGGGAGACATGGTTTAAAAATGGTAAGTTGTCAGTTGAAGTCTGCAATAAATTTCTTGTTGCATAGCACCAAAACCCTAATTGAAGACAAGGTATATCAATCATGTGTATTAAAGAAGAATGGAGGGACATTCTCATTGTAGTTAAATGATACATCATGAGAGAATTGTGCAGGGAACTGATCAACAACAAGAAGGACATCGAACAGATCAACAAAAATAAGAACAAGAAGTTGATCAACAATAAGAAGAACATAGGGATGAGGACAACCAAGAAGCTAGGTTTTCTTTTGAACCTAGGTGTTCATCTAAAGTTGCCCAACAATTTGAAAGTAAGACCACACCTCGAAAAGAGATAACTTGATCTGAGAAAGACAAATCAATTACTCCACCAAGAGGAGATCCATCGAAGGAAGTTAAGATCATCTACAGCAAAACATATGTAAAAGGAACGCAACAAAGTTTATATCAGACAAGGAGATGAATAGGCCACCCCAGTAGGCCCATTGTCACCCAAACATTCTAAGGATGATCTTGTGACCACTACAATGCAACAATAAAATCAAACACTTTAAGTAAAACATGCAAAATTACAAAGAAAGTATCAAAGTTGTAGAAGAAACATCAAAAGGAATTGCTCAAATACTCTATTTTTCCCTATTTTATTCATTGGCTTTCTGTGCACCTTCCGAACAGCTGGAGGTGAATTTTTGAAAAATCAAAGAGGTTTTTGTTGGGAACAAGACCATTTAAAAAAATCCTCTCATTTTTTACACATGTATCATGGTTTGGGATAATCAAAGAGACCTTGGAGGTTGTTTTACCAAAAATTTGCCAAATGCTTTGTTTTTCCCTATTTTTGTCATTGTCTTTGGGCACGCTTTCCAAATAGGGGGAGGTGAATTTTAGAAATATGAAAGTGGTTTTTGTTGCGAACAATCCCATTCACAAAAATCCCTCTCAGGTTTTACACAGGTATCACGGTTTGGGATAGTTAAAGAGAGATTTGAGGTCGTTTTTCCCATAAATTCTCCAAATTCTGGGTGATTTTTTTTCTAGTGTTAAAAGTTTATTGTTGTTCTAGTGTTTTTCTTCTCAAATATTTATGTGGTATTAATATTATCTATATGCAAATTGGAAATGTATGCAATGTGTAATTTCCTTTCCTTTCAGCTATTGTTTCAATGAATTGTTTATTTCTATGAAACTTGTTTTCAACTATTGTTTGCAGTAGATAGTTTATTGTATTACAACCTTGTTTGGATGATTTGTGTCAAGATACATGTTTTACATATGGAATATTATTTCAAGTATGGAATGTCATAAAACAAGTAATATTATATGTTTCCTTGTATTTCATTTTTGTTATTCTTCATATCCTTACCTTCTCATCAAAATGCATGACACTAGCTAAGGGGAAGCTATAATGATATTGTTTGAATAGTCCAACCAGGTTTCTACCCTTGAAAACCTACCTATAAGCTATCCAACAAACCTAATTCATTAAAACCAAACCATTCCAAAACTTGATGTGGCCTAAATATTCCATTTAGCAGTCAAGTGCGGACCGTGGGACCAACATCTTCTGGCTTCGTTGCCAGGGAACAGAGTAACGAAGTAATCTTTCCCTGGGACAATGACAACGATCAGATCTGGTTTTTGATGGTGAAAAAAATCTAGACACATTCAGACTGCATATCATTCACCTAGAGACTCCATGGTTAAAGAATCCAGTGGCGACTCCATAGTTTCAAGAAATCATATTTTCAAATCGAAGCCATCTTGGATCAAAGGTTTTCTCCTCTTGATTTCTCTGATGTTCCTGGTTTACCAAATGTTGTTCCTACTATATATGTTGTTCCTAATTGTTAAAAATGTTTTCACCCTTGAACATGGCACCTATTTGAGTCATCAAATTACAGTTGGGTTTTAACTTTCCTAAGATTCGTCCCAATAATATGAGTCACAGATACTCCTCCAGATGGTTACTCTTACAGTCATCATGGAGAGTGCTTCAATACTTCCTGCATTTTTGCACTATATTCTTCTATCTCTTTTGTCTCCCTGCCAAGTCACCTTTGTGTCATGCTATATGTTCAAGGGAAGTTTAAGCCTGAGTCGACCATTTGTTGTTTTGTTGAATTTCTGAGTTGGCCATCCCTATGTCAATTTTACTTGGTGATACTCTCTCTTCACATTATTTATCAGTGTATGTTTTGTGTCTAATGATGGGGATACATCAAGGCCCTCCTTCGACGGATCTCTTTCTATCAACTTTAGCACACTATCTAGGAGAGGGATCTAGAAACCAACAAGTACCTTGAAAAGTGTAGGACTTGAAAGAAAAATGAGATAAGAATAGTCATCTCGTAGAACCAAGTGTTCCCAAGTAGAAAATTACACTCTAATGGAGCATTGACTACCTCCACCTCAACGGAGACAATATTTCCACCTAAATCAATGGGAAATGTGGTGATAATACCATGTGGCTTGAACATGTGTCCATAAAAATCCTTCAACATGGTGTGAGACAAGTCAAACTTTGGAGAGCCAATGGATTTCCAACATGACATGGACATAATGTGAGTCGATTCACCTTCATCAACCATTGTGTGGAAGATGTGTTTCCCAAGTACTCTAACTTTAATATCAAAACCTATTTGGTGGTAAAGACAATTACGGGCCTCATTTGTGTCAAATGCAATAAAACTAGATTCTGAGGTATCAACCCCACCTATATCATAAAACAAATCTTTCCATTGTGTGGGGAATCTTTGGAGGAATTCTAGAGAAGACATGGCACATGGTGCCTATGCCAAGTTTTCTAAAATGTTGTAGTTGTCGAAAACCTGTGCATTCAAATTGTGTGTTATGCATCGAATAACACCCTTGGGTGGGTGAAGCAATGTGTCGAATGATGGATTCTCTACATAGAGAGGTCCACCAAGCTGGGAAGAGGAAGTTGGCTCTTGAGTCGTGGTAGCTACCTCAGGGTATCATAGTTACATGCTCAAGTCTATAAGGAAATCGTCTGATCATACATCATGACATTGGAAATTGAAGATGATCCCTCAAACTGAGGAGTACCTATCATGCCCCCTTGTAGAGGAACAATATTTAATGCAACCATTTGTTAAGGCTTAGGGGGAAGGGATGATTCAAGATAGTAGGTTGTTGGACAAGCTATCGATGGAAATCATCCTTCCTGGGACACTGATGCATGGGATGTTCCTCATTATATATCATTCAAGGGAACAAAAACATTTTCTTCTCTATTATTCCTTCCCCATAATTGGTTTGGGCTTGAGGGGATCCATGTTCATTATTAGAATTTTTATTTTCAATCTTGTTCTTATTCCCCCCAGGTTGTTGAGGGTTCTTTGATTCCATGAATTGCACTAAATTCACCTTGGAGGGTTGAATGGGAGCCTATGAAATTTGGGTGGTGGGTTTAGAAAGATGTGCATGTTACCTAACTGACCAGAGATACACTGGAAACAGAACCAACCACACCATCAGCATAAGGTCTTTAGTTGGTTCTATGTGGATATGCCAACTACCTCGGAGCATACAGGATGATATCATATGGAGTGGAAAACTAAGAGTAGATAAGATCTAAGTGTTGGGAGCAAAGTATATATTTCTCCTTGGAAGTCTCCCCTACCATAGAAACATCCTTGGTAATAGGTATCAAGAGGGAATTGGTGAACCACTCCATAAGGAGTTGGTCAATAATTTTGTCTTTGATCATTCTCTGCATGCGTCTCCATTCATGAATATGATAAAAAATGTGATTGGATGTATCTTGGCTCAGATATTTCAAAATCTCTGTCCCAGTCTCATACCTAATGGGAAGTTGGAAATGTGTCAAAAATGTCATGGCAAAGTTATTGAAGCTAGATAAGGAAGCACCCTTGATTTTTATGTACCACTTTGCAGCACCTCATCTCATGGATCGTTGGAAAAGACATAGTCTAATAATATCACCGATTAAGGATTTGGATGAACACCATAGGTGATAAGTCATGATATCCGTAGACGAGTCTTCTCCGGGATTACTGTCAAACTTTGGCATGTCAGATGGTAGCTTTGAGAGTATGGTGGGCCATAATGGACCATGGAAAATGGATTCATTGGTCAAACTCAAAAAATCATGCAAGTATAACATTGCAAAGAAAGGAAATGAAATATTGGAAAAGGAAGGTGGGTGGATGACAAAGAATTTTGAGCCCCATATGACCCTTGATCCCCCTCATGTGTGTGTTTCTAAATGGAGAAGCTCCAAAAGGTGAGTCCCTCCATAGATGGAAGCATTCCCAGGATCATGACTACTCTTGGGACCAAACATGCCCCCATTAGGATTACCTCCAAGGATAAAAGGACTAAACATGCCCTCAAAAGGATTACCTCTACGATCAGACATGGAACCTACAAGAAAATTTCTCCCCTGACCAAAAATAGCCCCGAAGAAGTAACTTCAAAGACCAAACATATGGATAAAATGGTAGCCACCCCACTAAGCATAATTTACCCTAGGAACAATGGTGTTACTAGAAGGTTCACTACTCCCTAGACCAGACGTGCCCCCTGGGGATAGAGGGAAATGGTGAAGGGATAGATCTCCCTAAAATCATTCTACTACCCCATGGGATATTAAATACCCCAGAAACATTATTTCTCCCATAATAACTAGGAACAATTCCAAATCCACTAGACATATTCCAACCGAACGAAAAACTGACATTTGGCATCGTTGAGCCGCCTACAGGGAAACTGGGGGTGGAAGAAGTTCCTCTTCCTGCATTGAAGCCAAGGTTAGGCCTCCCACTGGATGGATATATGAATGTGAGCATCAAAATAGATAGGATGGGATTTCTAATGCTAGGTAGACTAACGAATGGAAAACCATACACAATCAGCATACCCCAAATGGAGACACCTAATGAAATAGACATGGGTGGTGTAGATCCAATTGAAATAAGTGATGGAAAAGTGGACATTACAGGGATGTCATAGGTAATTCTCATTGATGGGATATAATTCTTAGGGACACTAAATGAAACACTCGGGTCCGACATGTTGTGATAAAAACTAAAAAAGGAAAAATGCTCACTATAGAACTCCCTAACCTATACAAGTACGGGGTCGTTAGTACCAATCAAAGGAGGGTTAGAATGAGATGGAGGAATTTCATCAACCACTTCAACTTCAAACATATCGCTCTCCTCATACGTTCTATTTGTCTCTCAGTACTCTTTGTCTCCTTATATCTCTTGCCACTTAAGAGGTGGTTGTTCCTTCATGATAGGTGTAAGTCCTCATTACCGACGGGACCGATGAAGCAGTTTTTTAGCCATGGTGAGTGAAAAATGTTATGAGAAAAATAAAAATTATCCTAGGTCAGACGTAGAATTGAAACCAAATAGAACACCCCTAACAAATATAGGCCAATAGTCGAGCAATCCAATGGATCAGGGTGCCTTCCAAAAAATAACTCTCTGGGGGAGATGAAAAACCCAAAAGATTGGCTAGCAGAGGTGTGAGGAATAGTTATGATAATCTATGGAAAGCAACCCTAACTGGTGTAAGTACCCTTTATTAAAGTGGGCACCCTCTTGGGGAAATGAAACCATGATTGAACGTTTGTCCCAGGTACCACTGGTATGTCCCACTTGCAATCACCTCTGTAATTACCTAGGAGTGGCCACTAATGTTAACACCTCACAATCGATGAGAGGGGAAAAAGTGGAAGATCAAACCACACATATGGGTAGGGAAACTAATCTCTAAGCCTCAATAATGCTACATCACATATAGGTTTGGCACATCGAGAACCCCGTACATGTAGTAGTTGAAGCAGTCTAGCAAACACCAAGACAAGTAGAGAGGGGTAATCACCCTACTTTCCCCAATGCGACCTCGTGATTGACTCCTATGTTAGAGGAGATTCCCAAAACACTAGTTGTGAAAATGGATTTAAACACTCTTTAATGACTTTTACGTTGTGTTTTTTGATCTTGGAGAGTTGACTCTCCAATCCTACACCAAGGCCCTAATCCTATCTATGTTGGTGTTGCTAGAAAGAAAAAGAATCTAAATGTTTTTAGATTATGTAATCATTTTCTTAATGGTTGTTCTTTATTCAAGGGAAGATGAAACTCCAATGATGTTTTAGACTCTTTCCAAATCCAAAGAAGAGGAAAATGCATACATAATATGAAACTTTCATTTTCAATGAACTCTAGATAAGGAAGGGAAGATTAAATTTTTCCTTTTCAATTTTACAACGAAGAATACAACCTCACAAACAAGCCAAAGACACTAACAATATCTTCAAATGAAAAACACTTCAATGCAATTTTTTACAAAACACCCATAGTTGAACCCTAGAAAAGTTTTCTTTTGTCTCTTTTCTTTGTGCTTTTTTGAAATGCAAAGTTCTCTTAGATAAGAAACTGAATAATGCAGATCCAAAATAGAAAATAACAAGCAAGGGATGTAGGATATTGGTAGTGATGCACCAAGAGCACTCCAATGTCTCTACGGAATCAAAGGCCCAAACTTGGAAAAATACCTAGAAATGGATAACCTTATGAACATTGATAAACGAGATGCAAAGGAGAAAAAACAAAAATGCTAGATATGATGAGATTTGTTGGGAAGATTGCCTGGATTTTCACTCACCAGCAAGAAAACTCAAACAATCAAGCAATATCAAACAAAGCACTCCAAGCACCTCAAACTCACTTGAACACAATAAATAATTAAAGAGGATAAAACATAGAGGAATACAAGGCTATCATAACATACATAGGCTCAGAAGGCTCAACAAAATTTAGAACTGAATTGACAAATCTAAAAAAAATTGAAAAACAGTGAGCTACAAGGGAGGTCGCGACCTAGGAAGTATGAAACTAGTGACTATATGTAGGTGGTTGTGGCCCAATAGGTATGCAACTTGTGACCATTCTCTCTAGTGTGAATTATCCATTAATGACCATCTGCATAATTTTGGGAAAAAATCACATATCTAAAATATCTTCTCTCCGAGGGAGTGTCAAAGAAGACTACGACCTTCATAAAAATTTTAGAAGACTAGAAGTCTAGAAAAAAATTAAACTAGAGAAGAATCAAATATTCCTTCCCAATGGAGACTTTAATTTGGTTTTGGATAAATCCAACCTCTTGATAAGTCAGACCTCCCTTGGATCTTCCCTTGATCCAAGATAGACAGTGGGGATATATTTCTAAATAGTTTTCCCTAGATCCAAACAAGTAATTTCCTTTCTACACTAGAAGAGGGAGAATGGAATACCATTTTCAATGAAGGTTGTCCTCGTGTGTCCCGTTGATGTAGATCTTGATATATAGATCCATTTCCTACACTCTTTTGCCTACACAAAAGCAAAAAACAAACAGGAATCTATGAATTCTCAGAGTGTTAGGAAATCACAATACTAGTCTAGATCTAATCTGGTCTATTCAAGGTAAGATCAGATCTATCGTATACAATTGAATACAATCAATATGGATAGGGGAAAACCATAGATATATATCATAAAAATGGATAAGTACATCAAAACTTTGTTACCTTGAATGAATGATGAATTCCTCCTTTTACTCCTTTCCCTTTCTCCTCCTCAACTCTCACTCAAACAAGTAAACCTAATCTAAAGGATAAAATCTGTGGAGAAGCTTCTCTAAAAATCTAGCAACACGTACTTGTAAATTATTCTTCATCCTTTCCCCATGGATACAACTTCCTTTTATAGATTAGTGGAAGATGCTAGAAGATGATTCTATATCTCTAGGACCTAGTGAACTCGACTGAATTGAGATTTCCTAAGCTCATGCCACAAGATCACCAACTCATATAGCACTGATCTCCTTGAAAATTTCCAATTCTAGAAGGCTACAGAGGCAGTCATGGGCCAATATTTATGCAACTAGTAAAGAGTCGTGGGCTACAAATGTTCGAAAACACAAGTATTCCAACAGAGGATGAACGCCTTCAGTAACCACTCACACAACCAGATCAAATATCAACACACCAATGTTTTGATGTGGTAAAACCCCTACGGGGAAACATCCACGGCCCCAAACAACTAGTTGGCCTTGGTTATGGATTAAGGAATAAAGCAAAGAAAAAGGAATGGAAAAGACGAAGTATGAACTGCGTAGAAGACACACTGATTGATATTGGATTGAAGTGGTCAAAGAAGCAGAAAATAAGGAGTGAAGCAAGGGAAAACAAGTCATTGAACAAGGAGATCAAGGATGACATATCATCAAGGAATATGGATCATGGAAAACTCAGCAAGCAAGAAAATCCACCAATAGATGCTTTGGAGCACCTCATGGGAAATATGGAAAGACAGGCTAGTGAAGCCCAAAAAACGTGGGTCAAAGAGGACCTAGGGTTTTAGACACCTAGGGTTTTTGACACCTAGGTTTCGACCTAAGGATGTCTGAGAGCTATTGTAATGTATAAATAAGGACCTATATGAGAGAAGAGGGGTTCGTCGCTATTGTGGATATTCATTGTTGTTGATACTATTGTCTATTGTGCGAGAGAGAAGTGTTGTGTGTGAGAGCATTATGTATTGTAATATCTTCAGTTGGGTGCAAAGATCAACCCTACAGCTGGGTGCGCAAGGAGAGGATATATAGAAAGAGAAAGATATCTGCAAGCTAAGAGTGCAGATAGAACTGTATGTTTTCACATAATATATCAAGAAACACAGTTATGTGGATGTAGCCCTAGGGAGAGGGTGAACCATGTATATCTTGTTGTTCTGAGTGATTGATGTTGTGCTCTTTTTCTTTTTGTTATACTGATAATGCATCATTGTGTTAGATCTGAGATATAGCTCACGCTGTAGGTTTAAGAGAGATAAAGAGTAACTATATTTTTGCATGTTGTTTCCTTGGATCCACTTTACATTTTCTCTGGTTGTAGACAGTTGTGTCCTGCAACCCCCTATTGCTACTTTGGGTGAGACTGCATCTTCTTCGCAGGTGTTTCCGAAAGGGCCAGTAGTTAGGGCTTGTTGGTGCATTGTAAGAGCTGGACCCTGGGTCTGCCCCTGTGCCAATAAATGGTTTCATTGTTGGGATCGAGATCTTCTTGAGGGAATGTCAAGGTGGTTTCCATCGAAGACAGAGATTCAGAAGTGGATAGAAGAACAAGAGAAGGACTTCGCCGAAGCACAGAACAAGAACCCTAGTACCGGTACTGAAGACTGGTTGGTAAAATATATCTTTATCGATATACATGAGATTTTATTTGGAGGAATCCATAAGGGGATATATAAGTGGATAGCCAGATTAGCAGATACCCAGTTTGAGATCAGAGGTAGACCACCTATGGTTTGGACATGGGTGTTGATCAACAAGGTCAAGAAATTTGATAACTTCATGTCAAGAGAAGTAGATCACTGGTTTTATAGCACCATTGGAGGGTACATTACTGAGTTTTCTATTGACAGAATAGAGTCATATATCCAAGAAGAGAGATATTTCTTTAAGGGACCTAGAGGAAATTTTTTACACTTTTTGAAGTTGAAAATCAAGATATTATTACATGAGAAGAAAATATTGAAGATACAGTAGTTGGTCAGATAAAAAGGCTAATTTCAAGAACTTAGACAGCGACAATGACACAGAGGTTGGACACACGCGTAGTGGGAGATCATTTAGAGAAGTTCCTATGGTGAACCTGTTTGAGCAGGGTCACGAGCCACTGGCACAGGGTGATGGGTTCTAGAGTGGAGAAGAAGAAGAGTTGTTGAACGAGGAACATTCAGATTCTACTAGGGCAGAGGAAGAACATACTGAAGAACCTTGTCAAGAACAATCAGTAACTTTAGGGACTGCGCCTGCTGTCAAATTAAGTATTATCACTCCTATTTTTTTAGCATCATTAAGTAACCAGAGTAACCTAAGTTATCAAAGCACTCAGAGTATTGGTACAAGTGGTTCAGTACATACTCAGTCAAGAAATATAGGAAGATCTATGTCAGATGAGATGAGTTTACCCACCTTTAGGGGAGATGGATCTGAAGAACTGGATCAAAATTGGTTCTATGCGAAGAAGTGTGGAATATTAAGAATGTCACTGATGAAACTGTTAAGAGAGATCAGTTTAGTATTACATTAAGAGACCGCACACTAAGCTGGTACATGAAATTTGTCCAAGGAATTGCACAACCGAAATCGTTGAATGTCATTAAGACTACGTTGATTTATGAATTCAAGAAACCCAATTCAGACTCACAGTGTATTAGAGAACTAAAAGAAATCAAGTAGAGAGTAGTTGAACCTATGTGGGAGTTTGATCAAAGGTTTAAGACCTTGATAGACCACTTGAGTTTTCAGATTCCAGATGAACAGAATAAAGAACGGTTCATTGTTTCCCTCTTACCACACATCAGATTCCCTCTGATGCAATAGAATATCGCTTCATAGGCTAAGGCATTGGAGATCACCATGAAACTCGAATCAACCCCTATGGGAGAATCCAACTCAGGTATGAGCCAAATTTTGAGTCATCTAACTAGTTTATCTCTACAGGTCGAAGACATGAAGAAAGACAAGGTAAAAGATAAAAGATATGAGATCTAGTGTATCATATGCACATCAGAAGGCCATGATAAGGAGCATTGTCCCCTATTCCATGAGTACTTGGCCTCTGGGGATCCAAGCCCTTTGAAGAAGGTTACTCTACCCTGGTGCGAGGTATGTAGAAATAGACATCTCCCTGGTGAATGCTACTACATGAAAAAATATTTCCAGACACCTACAAACCTCTACTACACATTCTGTAAATCTGTGGGGCATGATGAGAAAGATTGTAGGGCTTATGATATCTTGCATGAAAGGTCAAAAGACACATATCAAATTCAAGGTGAAGTACAGCGAGAAGGAAATGCTACGTAGTTTAACTCTCCGGGAAGAGGAAACTTCAACCCTCGTTGTGGATTCAAAGGAAGAGGATGAGGAGGAGGCATGGGTTGAGGTAGAGGTCAAATCATTTGTTATAACTGCGCACAGCCAGGGCATTTGGCAAGGGACTGTTAGAACCCTTGTACCACTTGCAGCTACTACAACTCATTCGAACATGTTATTGAATATTGCCATGTGTTTTTATCCAAACTTCAAGAGAGACAAGGAGGAAATCAGAAAGTACAATTAATCTTAGCAGAACCTCACGGAGAGGATCCTAGAGTCACTGTTATCACTAGAGGAGTCGTTGCTATAGGACAAGACAGGGTGACTCTAGGAAAGACTACAGAAGAATCAAGGGTCAGAAGAGCTACAGAGAATACACAATTGTTTGATCCGAGGGAAGAAAAGAAGACATTTGAAGAGGCAAGAAAATAATTTAGAAGAGATCAGGATTCTTCATCAAAGACACAACCAGAAGTAAGAGAATGTGGAATTCCTTTGGCATTTGTTTAGTCTGCATCACCTGGAGAAGGAAAAGAGGTAAGAAATCTTATGGAATTCTTATGTACTTGCATTAATATGATTAAGGATGAAGGAGATATACAAGAAATACAAAATTTGATCAGACATTATGAGATAGGTAGGATAGCTCATCTGGTGAACAAAGCAGTACATCAAGTATCCAGAAAGAGAAGGACAAACACGAAACTACACCTGAATGCACAGATTGGAGACTATGATATAGATTATGTAGTCCTTGACTTAGGGTCGGAATTCAATGTCATGATGAAGTAGATCTGGGCACTGATGGGAAAACCTCAGTTGATCTATTCCCCTATCAGACTTAGGATGGATAATCAGCAGGCGGTAAGCCCCTTTGGAATACTGGAGCATGTCCCTGTGGACATCGACGGGGTAAGGACATTTGTGGATTTAGAGGTGATTGAGATATTTCATGATAGTTGTCCTTATCCTACACTATTAGGAATTGATTGGGTTTTCAATAATTCTATTGTTGTCAACTTAAAGAAAAGAAGAATGACATTTGAAGGTGATGGCCTTAGGTTCATTTCACCTCTGGATCCTGATGAAGGTTGCATATACACAGAGCCCATCAAAGAAGAAGACCACGCATATGAGATAGAAAAAATTTACAAATTGACAGCAAGACAACAGGATTAAATTAATACTATAGCAGATGGGAACTTAAGTTGGCGAAGTGACAGCGCATTCTCATCAGATTTAGAAGAAGCACTGGAAAACTGGCAGAACAAGATGTATGAATTTTATGCGTGAAGGTGTGCTAGATTGACTAGGGAAGTTCATTGTATTGACACAGAAGTAAGAAATCTGCCCACATTTAACGTTTAAATCATTTAGAAACATTCTTATCAGAATTTGAAGAAATTGTACCAGTACAACAACGATTGTTGGCATTGGATGAAGCTTTAAAAGAAACACCAACAAGATGGTGGGGAATGTTAAATTATGTACCAAGGCAAGTGTTTCTCTTCCCTAGGCCCTAAGGGGGAGAAATTGTCGAATATGGGTCTTAGTCAAATTAATTTGTGAGATGCAAATTAAAAGATAAC
>JZKD02S1116821.1:0-28767 GCA_000966675.3 Picea glauca | reverse complement strand
AAGATTGAAACTTTTCAAGTTCTTTTCTGAATCTTTCTAGATTATTATTTAATGTGTTGTTGATAGATTAACATGCATAGATATACAATATTTGATCAATCGCACAGAATACACAGAGACACTGATTTTCCTGAGGAAACCCATAAAGGGGGAAAACCTCTTCTTCTTCATATGATATGTAATATTTATTTTATGTACATTATCATTCTTATGAGCACCAACTCTTTGTGAGGCTACCACCTCTGTTTTAAAAGCTGCAACCTGTTAAGAGCACCAACTCTTTGGTTTCTCTAGCACCCACTAGAAGGAAGAACCAACTCCCTGAGTATTCCAGCACAAACTTCCATTCACATAGGCACCAACTTGTATAACATAGAAAAATGGTTCTCCCTTTCACCACGCTACCACCCTAGTTTTTTTGGCTGTAACCAAATGGAAGCTAAAAATCCCTATGTTCAAGCACCCACTTGAAATTCTGAGGACAACAGTCCTCCCTAGCACCTCCCTACCACCCTAAGATATAAAACTTTGTTACAGAAATTTATGATACATTATTTGTCAATGGCTTACCAGTCTCATCATTGTTTTTTTATACTGCTCTGCTCTACCTGCATCAGTGTATTCCTTCTCGCATCATCTTGCACTTTTTGTTCTTCTGCTCTATCTATGCATGTGCACCTCAGCATTCTCTTCTACACACATGAATCACAATTGAAGACACCCATTCTCTTATCTATTATGCATATATTTATCATTCCAAGTCCTTTTTCAGATCATGCACGCAAATCTTCGCCCTCTCTAGAAGTTACAGTCTTCGACACTTTTCCATCTGTCAATTGTCTCTATGATGAGTCTTCATTCCACTGGAAATTATCTCGAGACTCTTCATCTCCTCTGGAGATCACCCTGATGCTCTTTGAATTATTTGGCATATACCATCAGTCCGTTCTAGCAGTTACAGAGAGAACCTTCACAAGCTCATCTCTTTGGTTCCTTTTCCCTTCCTAAGAAAACTACACAGTGGGCGCTAGATTTTCTAGCTAAGCCCCTTCCTTTCACGTGACCACGAACTATGATCAGATGCCTATCCAAAAGGCGCTTCACGACTTCACACATCGGATATTCTGTTGCGAGTCACCTTGAATCTCCCAACTCTCGAAACTCTGAGGTAGAGCCTAGCAACATTAGATCCTTCCCCTATTCTCCTCTGATGTGACCATTGGTTGTGACCACATGCTAATCAAGAAAGTGCTTCAAAACTTCATGCTTCGGATATCCTGCTGTGAGATACCCTGACTCTCCCAACTCTTGAACTCTGAAGTACATCATGCCAGATCAACGGTCCAAGACCCTCAGTGATCTAACGGTCCAGATATCCTCTTTGTACTTCAAGACTTCACGACTCACAATGTTGGAATTTAGAGCACTTCCTTTCTTCGAGGTATGAACTCCCGAACTCCGAACTTTGTCTTGCCAGATCAACGGTCCACGCCCTTCCTCAATCAATGGTCGTGATCACCTTCGTGAACTCAGACTTCATGAGTTTTCACTTCTCCTATATCTGATTTCCCGATTTTCGAATCAGCGTAATATTGATCTCTCACCATGTGTCCTACCTCAATGGACGGCCATGATTCCTTCACACTTCGATACTTCACACTTCACGATGTCAAAAGTTATCACTTCCTTTCTTTCATTTCTCGATTCCCGATTCTCTGCTCTCATCCGATCGATGGCCCACGAATTTCCTCGATCCAATGGTCCAGATATTCAAAGTGCTTGATCTGACAGCCACTGTCGCTCCTCCTCTTGAGATTACAATTTCTTTCGACTTAGAATATTTTCTAAGTATTCAAAGGATTTGACCTTTGTTCCTCCTACGAGTCTGTCTCTTGGACCTCGTCTGCACTTCTGGAAAGTGTTGTCCCTCTTGAAATTTCTCGTCAATGTAATGGTAAACCCACTATCTCTTCTGAGATTTTGAATTCGTTCAAATTCTCAAAGATTTATTATCCTTTGGACCTCAAGGGCATTTCTACTGCACTCTTGGCAATCCTGTGCTCGTCCTCCTGAGCTTGTAGATAGCAATTCATGATGCTATCATTGTTGTTTTCCTGTTTGTCATCATTGTTGCCAATATGCCATCGTCGTTGTTGTTCTTTCCATCAATGACAAGCACACTCTTCCTGTAAATATTCCAACATAGGGATCACTAGTGCTTTGTGGGCAGATTTAAGGGAGCACTGGCACAGAACTAAAAAAAAAAATTGTCTTTTGGGCTAAAAAGACAGTTTTCTTCCATTAAAAATTGACTAAAGATGTTTAATTGTTTTTATTTGCATATTTCATCGGTCATTTAGCCATGATATAGTGGAAAGAATGCGAACATGATTTCGATGACATTACCACTCTACAAAGCCCTCAAGCGAGGGCATCTTTGTGAAATTGCGGTTTACTCAAGTATTTTAAGCTCCAAAACATGAGGAAAGAAGTATTATTACTTGATTACTTGATCGGTTTACGGGATGATGTCGAAGAATCATTTCACATTAGGCCACACATGCTTGAGATTGAGCTTGATGATGTCTACTTTATAATGGGGCTCTCGAAGAGAGGGGCTCCTATCCTCTTGTATGGACACCGGGAAACTCCTCATCCAACTGAGGTGTATGTTGTTGAGCATTGTATATCGGGATCGTGATTGGTAGGTGGTTGAATCATGATCAAAGATGTAAGGGACTTGGCACTTCGGTCAATTATATTTTCCATCACCAAATTGGTGAGCAGTACTAGTGCTCTTCTGGCTTCAAAATCACAGATTTCATATGCTTTACAATGTGTAGAGCCCAGGTTGTTTAACTGAAGCATAGGGTTTCTTCAAATTGTTAAGGAGTGTATATCGAAGTGCAGGATAGGCAGACAAAATAAATTTGGATATGGTTCTTTTCTAGTTTCATTATTCTTAGAGTGAGTTCCCCAGATGCAGCCATAGGTTGCATTGATAGCGTGTCCTGCGACTGAGCCACGGATAGAGAGGTGGACCAGTCTATCCCCAAGATTGGGGAATGAGTCTTCAACATTTATATTTACAGCTGATTTCTTTGCTTGGTGGAGGAGACAACTAGTTGTTATCGAGGATTTCCCTTATGCTGGAGTTGACTTTTGAGGTAGTGCAGACTTGGTGTTCCCCAAGGGAATTCAATGGGATGCGTCAAGTATGAAACTAAACCTTGCCACCTATTTTTGTTTTTTTTGTATTTTATATTGTTTTTTATTTTTACAATAAGGGATCTAAAGATATTTTTGTTTCATCATACAGACAGAGGCTCATCACGCTCGACGGAGATGCCATCACTGGGGCGTCATGGAGACGCACATGTAGCAGTAGAGCATGAGGTTGTGATGGGAGGAATTCAAGAGGTCGAGAGGAGCCTTTGAGGTTTGACCATGGGTGTCCCACCTCTTAGGAGGTGAGACGTGCCTCTCCATTTGCAACGACACACAGTTGGAGTTCCTAAGAGTCTTAACCATTTATGTCATCGAGTGGCCTGTGTAGTAGTGTGCTTCATAGAGCACAACGTGATACGGGAGGATGACTAAGATCCTCAGTAGATTTTGTAGTCTTTTATGATGATGTTATGGGCATGAAGGTCCAAACTTTTTTTCCCTATTATGTACCTTTTGACGATGTATTTTAAAACAAAATTTTGCTATTACGCATCTGTGTGTGTGTGTGTGTGTGTGTGTGTGTGTGTGTGTATATACGATTTTTTTGGTGCCTATCAATGTTGCATTTTATCTTATGTGATGTTTTGTGTACATGTGATTCTTTTTTTTTTACAAATGTTTTATCTATGCGCAAGATACTAATCCAATATATAATTAGCTAATGAATCCAACATTGTATTGAGCTCTCTCAGTATATTTCTATATTGTATAAATTCAAATGATCTTTTGATACGGAGAACTCTTAGGTGGAGACGTAGTAAGACAGGGTTGTGAATGGCGTAATCTCGATTAAGCTGACAGACCATGAGTTGAGAGTCTAGGTTAATAATCAGATGAGTTATACCTAGAGAGGAATATTCAGTTAAGATCCTGATGACGGCATGATATTCTGCCATGTTATTGGTTGTCGATCCTAGGCAAATTCCTCTTGAACTCACCAACTCACCAGAGTGGTAAATGACCTAAGCTACAGAAGCAATGTTTTGGGTGTGTCTACTAGCGCCATCCGCAAACCCAACAAAGATGGGAAAGATGTCATATGTGCATGCAATCACAAGACAAAGTATAATCAGCTAAGACAAAACTTGTGCATGCAAGAGAAAAGACACACCAAATCAAAAGTATATAGTACAATAGTGTACAAAGCACACATGCCAGATGTTCTATGCATAGTAGTTCTTGAGGTAAATCCCATTTTAGGGCTCACCGAGAGATATTCCATCATAGTCAAATAAATCGTAGGCGCCTCTATGTAATACACGTTTTATGATATAAGGTCCATGCCAAAAAGGTTCTAACTTTCTTGTCCCCAACTTATCGTGAGATTGTTCATAAACTAGGACCAAGTCTCCTTCTGCAAAAGCATGAGGTTGAAGGGATTTTTCATATTGACTCTTCATTCATTTTTTATATGTCTCATTAACGAGAGCATCATCGCAACGTGTTTCGTCCAACTTGGTTAAATACAGGAATCCTTCCTCTTCAGCAGAGGTGTGAGGCGGGAGTTCCATGGTGAGTTTCAACGAAGGGATCTCACACTCAATTGGTAACACCGCTTCTATGCCATATACCAACTGGACTGGAGTGAATCCAGTTGCAATTTTCACTGAAGTACGGTAGGCCCAGAGCACGGAGAAAATTTGTAGGTGCCAAGAAGTTTTTTTTGTCCCCTCCATGCATTGGAGCATGGTCTTTAGGAATTTTTTGATAGATTCAACTTGACCGTTTGCTTGAGGATAGTAGGGGGATGAGTTTCATGGCGAAAACCCAACTTGGCGTGCAACTCACTCATCATCTGGTTCTATAA
The DNA here is from genome assembly GCA_000966675.3 of Picea glauca. Taxonomy (NCBI): domain Eukaryota; kingdom Viridiplantae; phylum Streptophyta; class Pinopsida; order Pinales; family Pinaceae; genus Picea; species Picea glauca. Next base: position 23,732 of record JZKD02S1116821.1, on the reverse strand, counting down.
ATGTGAGCCATGATTAGTGACAATGGATTGTGGGACACAAAAGAGAGTGATGATGTGGTTAAAAACAAAGGATGTTGTAGTACGGCCATCATTAAGAAATGTAGGCCATTTAGTGAAATAATCAACGGCAATGATGATATAATTGTGCCCCCCGAATGAGGTAGGCCTACATTGCATAAAATAAATGCCCCATTTTTCAAAGGGGTCAACGACGACAATGGAATGCAGTGGAGTAGGGTGGTTACATTCCTTTTTCTGAAAAACATGATAGGGTGGGCATCATTTGACGACCTCGATACAATATTTGAAGTTAGAGCGGAAAAAATAATCGGCACGTAAGATTTTTTGGGTTGTATCCATCCCAAAAAGATGATCGCCACAAGCTCCAAGGTGGCATTCATTAAAAACTTGTTCAACCTCATCATGGTTTAAACAACGTTGTAGGACAGTATCAATACCACGGTGATACAAAGTGTCGTTGATGATAAGGTAGTGTTTAGAATGGTAGCGGATACGACAACGTTCGTCATGTGAAATATTGGGTTGAAAACGTAAAGTTTGGAGATAGAGAAGAATATCTCCATACCAAGGGTCGGACATGATAATGAGGGACAGATATTCATCGGGAAGAGAATCACTGGGCTCAGTATCCTCATCAGTATAGGGAAGATTGTAGATTAGTTCCACAAAAACCAACGATTTTTTAGCTTTTGATTTGGCAAACTCAAGATCAAATTCTTAAAGAATAACGATCCATTTGGAATATTTTCCCCCAAGGACTTGACATGTTAAGATATGGTACATGGGGTTCGAGTCCATGATGATCGTGGAAGTGCGTAACAGGATGTAGTGGCTAAATATTTGGACGGCAATGACTGTAGCTAGAGCCAACTTTTCAACATGTGAATATCAGATCTCGAGACCAGATAGACTCTTACTCAGATAGTAGATCACACATTTGTCATCGTTAGGATCCTCTTGAACTAACACCATAGCAATAGTGGAAGTAGAGGCATCCAAATAAAGGATATAGTCTCATGTATAATATGGTGGGTGCAAGAGAGGCGTGTGCATTAAGGCATGCTTAAGGGCATCGAAAGAGGATTGAGCATTGTCATCCCAGATGAAAGGAGTGTCTTTCTGCAACAATCTCATAAATCCTTTAGTGAGTTCAGCGTAATTACAGATGAAGCAACGAAGAAATTTTTATTTCCCTTGCAAACTTTTTAGTTGGGTTGGATTGTTGGCAGGGGGTAAAGAGAGAATAGATTTTACTTTTAAGTGATCCACCCTAATCCCATCCTTGGAGACGACGAAATCGAGGAGTCGACCTGATTCGACAATGAATATGCATTTGTGAGGGTTCAAACGAATATGGTAAAATCGACATCGAAGAAAGATGGCTCGTCAATGACCAATATGGTCTCATTGATGAGACAAATGAGAAAGTAAATCATCGACGTAAGGTTACACAATATGTTGGATATCGTGGAAAGCATACGACATGGCCCGCTGGAAAGTAGCTCCATCATTTTTAAGACCAAAAGGTAGCTTCCGATAAGTGAACGTCCCCCAAGGGAAGATTAAGGTTGTCTTATGTTTATCAACTGGTAGAATATTGATCTGGTTATACCCTGAGAAACCATCCATGAGGGAAAATATAACGTTGCCAGCGCAATTATCAATGATTTGGTCGATAAAGGGTGTAGGGTAATTGTCTTTGGGACAAGATTTATTGAGATCCCTAGAATCGATGCAAACACGAATTGTCCCTTGTTTCTTAGCAACCAGAACATTGTTATAAACCCATTCCATCAAGGGGACAGGATAATTAAAACCATACTTCAACAGTTTTTCAACTTCCACCTTTATAGCCGCAATTTTCTTAGGATGAACCAGGCAAATTTTTTGTCGTACATGTTTAACACCTGGGTAAGTTTTTATCTCATGCACAATGATAGATGGATCGATCCCTGACATCTCTTCATAACTCCAAGATGTCGTGGAATTATTTGAAAAAAGTGGCATAATCTTCCACTTCCTCTGGTGAACAATTGGCACCGAGATGAACATTCTCCACAATACCTTCTTCGATCAAGATGTCAATAGTGATCATAGAAGAGATGTTTCCAAAATTCCCCTCAGAAGTAGTGTCCTAGGTAAGTATAGGAGATTGGGAAGAATCGACAACACCATCATGAAAGATAGAGTGTATATCTTTCTCAATTGCATCTAAACTAGGAAGAAAGGATGAACGATGATGGTTATCATCCCAAGGCACCTCTTCGATACTAAGAATTTCCATAATGGATTCATCTAATGGGAAAATCTGGAGGATGTAATCGAAAGTAGAGGATAGGGAATCCAACCAAGATGGTAACGAATAAGTGGTGAATGACAACATATGTTGGTCATGCAATGAGGGAGAGGTGGATTGGATGGCATCATATGAAGCCTCAGCAGGAATAAGCGGCATATTGTCACCTAGTGCATAGAATTCCAAAGGACTAGGCACAACCCAAGGATCAGATGATTCGTAAGATTGATATGCCATAGTCGAGATCATGTTGATCGTGGAAATATTTTGGGAGGTGGGAGGAAGTGGTGTAGGGAAGGTACCCATAAGTGAAGAGTATTTTAAAATACCTACACCTACACTTTCATAAGTGAACTTAGAATCTCCCAAGAAAGGAATGTTGTTGGCTGCGGGAGTGCGAGCATCGGAGGTACAGTAATCTAACTAATCGATAGTGAAAATTTTACCTTGATAGGGGAATTGTACGCATCGAAACACCGATGAAGCAATGACAGTCATGGAATAAAACCAATTTCTTCCTAACAACATGTTGTAATCGAGGGGAGAATCGACTACCTCTACATCAACAGAGACAGTCTTGCCTCCCAAATGAACAACTAAGGATTGCAAGAGTCTATGAGGAAGAAAACCTCACCCATTGAATGCTCATAACATTGTAGGGGATTGATTAAGCACAATTGATTTCAACCCTTTCCAAAAAGATAACGACATGACACAGGTGGAATATCCCTCATCGAGTATCGTGCGATGAATGTGTTGGTTATGGACAACAACATCGATCTGAAAAGAAAGATGGTGAGAAAGTCGTGACTTGAAATTATCAAGTTTAAACATGATATTATTAGATGACTCAGGATCAATTGCTCTGATGGTGGCCAGGAGTGTTCTACATTGACTTGGAAAATGTTGTAGAACTTAGAGAGAAAACATAGCACATGGTGCTAGAGCCAAATATTCAACGATGTTGTAGTTTTGGGAAGCCCGCGAACTAGGATTAAAATTTGATTTTTGAATAGTGCTCTTGGGAGGGCGTAAGACAGAGTCGAAAGTAGGTTTCTCAATCTAAAGTGGCCCAGATTGAGGAGTAATAGTGGCGGAAGGTGAATCTGATGTAGTACCATTAGTGACATTCTCTTTATCAGGTTTAGCTGGTGGGTCATACGTTGTAGTGCGAGTGGTTAAATCAATCCCATTAAACATATAAATATGGGCACTCGGTGAGGCTTCCTCACTAGGAGGGTGATTGGGATTGCACCCTGCCAGAGGAGCAGGGGCTTGCACAACCATGGACTATTGTTGAGGAAAAGGTTGTGTCAACACAGTGGGTTGGGAATTCCCTTTGAAAAATTTTTCAGCTTCATCGCGATGAGGACAGTCTCGGGTGTAATTATCGTCACCACAAATCAGACATGGAAATTTTTATTTTCACTGTGGTTGATTCTCATGAGTAGGTGGTTGATTTGGTGTTTTTGGATTTTCATTATTATTATTTTTGTTTTTGGGTTTATTTTTCGTTTTCTTCTTTCCCCCGAATTGTTGTGGAGAAGCAGATTGAACTGTATTCACCTCAAAGATTTGAGTCGGGGGGGAGGCAAAGGAGATTCAGATCGAATCGGTAACGGGTGTAGAAACAAAGAGATTAGCCGAGACGGTCGGTTGTGATGAAGATTGGGTTTTGACGGCACCGATAATTCCATCTGCATGAATTATGGAAGATGGTTTGGATGGATCGGTGGACGTGCGCGGAGTATTCGATATCAATTCATACAACATACTGGATTGGGAATAAACCAAATCCAGGTACTAAGCACGAGCAATGGCTTCCTCTTCGGTGACAACATCACCCATGGAGAAATCATGAGAAATTGGGGGTAAAAGAGATTTAGTAAACCATTCCGCCAACAATTGGTCAGGAATGGTCCCTTTGATCAACCTTCATCATCGTCTCCACTAATGAATGTGATCAGAGATATGTACAAAGTTAGTTTGATGAAGGGAATTCAAGAGTTATATACCAGTCTCATAATGGATGGGTAATTGAAAATGCGTGAGAAAATCCATGGCCAGGGAGTTGAAATCTTGAAAAGTACCACGTTGGAGTTCAATGTACCATTTGGTTACTGAGCCTGTGAGTGTGCACTGGAAAAGATGCAACTAGATAGAATCATCCATAAGTTAGTTTTATTAACACCATAGATGAAATGTCATAACATGGTTGTTCGGGTATTCTCTAGGTTTATCGTCAAATTTGGGGATATCAGAAGGTAACTTAGCAGGAATTACTGGCCAAAAAGGAAAATGTAGTATGGGATCATTTGTCAAGCGTGATAAATCTGGTAGATCCAATGTGGCTAGGAATGGTAGTTGTTGGTTAAACTGAGGATGATATTGCTGCAGCATGGGGACACCATTAGGGCCATAAACTGGCTGATATGGATAATTATAACCAGTAGGCCCTCATGTATATTGTTGTTGTTATCCAATGTAGGCAGGGTTCGGTTATTGTTGAGGAACGTTCATGAAATGAGGGAAACTTGGTTGGTTCTGGGGAGGATAAACATTGTAGCCCGTGGGAGGATAGGTCATTTGATTAGGTTGATATGGATAAACAGTTGGCCCTTGAGGGGGGTAAACATTTTGTCCTTATGGAGGGTAAAAATTCAACCCTTGGGGAGGATAAGACTGTTGTCCTTGAGGACCCCAAGTGGGATTCGGGACACCTAGGAAAGGTTGTCTAGAAAGTAATCCAGAAGGATTAGGATTTGGTATTCCTCCTTGTGGGTTAGGTATGATGGCCCTCCTTGATAAGGTTGATGAAACGTACCTCCTTGGGGTGGTCCCCGGGATCATGAAGGGTTTCCAGAAAAAGAAGGTTTTCCCCCTACCATAGCTTGGGTGACAATTTGGGTTTGAAAAATAAGAGGGGGTTTCCCCCCAGTGGATATGTCTAAGGGTGGTTTTCCCCCAGGAGAGACAGGCCCGCTAGACGATGGTTTCCCCCCAGTCGATATTTGTCTCATAGTCGAGTGTGTGTGAATGGTAGGGTTTTTCATTCTGTGATGTATAGGTGTTCCAACAGGATTTTGTGGAACATAAGGAGATTTAGGTTGAAAAGGTGGTGTGGTAGGAGTAAACATCAAATTACCCTGTGTATTAATAGGCATCACGACTCCGACATTACTTTGGAATTGTACTGGCGTAGTAGCAGGATTTCCTACTTGTTCGATGGGACAGTCAATAGTCTGATCGGACCGCCCTGCCTCGACACCAGTAGAGGTAAGAGGGTCAAGAGGTGGTCGAATAAAATTGAATTTTTCGTAAATATCACATCCCGATGGATTTCTCCATATGGAACGAATAGGTGTTTGTTATGGATTTACCATGTCAGCAGATCAGACAGGGATCATGTACTCATCATTAAAATCTGGTTATGTGTGTTCCATCTGTGTCTCAGTATATGGCCTCGACGGTAAACGAGGACACTCTTCTTCTATGAAGTTACCTAACGAGTCCAATTGAAGAAGGAGTGGCTCAATAGGAACTTGTGACAGGGTTAATAGGAGGAATGGAATCTTCCTCAACCGTAACCAAGGCTATTTCAGGATTTTCTAACAAAGGAGTAGCAGCGCTCCCAACATCCGAATGTTTTTCTACCTCTTCATGGTAAAACTATTCAGGTGAATTAGGAGGTAAGGGTTTGTAGCCTTCCAGAGGCATCCCTTGCATCCTACGTGATCTACGAAGACCTTTATCATCTACAATCTCAATATTGAAAAACAATTAAGTAAATAAAAGCACTCACTAAAAATCTAGAAGAACCAACAAGCAAACAATACCTTATCTCAATGACAGTACTAGTTGGTGATGAAATCCAACATCACGTGATCAAATTGAGAATGGAATAAGATATGAGTGGGTGGATCAGTTACATTGGTGACCTGCTTAACAGACTTATGCCTTGGTGCAAGATTCCACAAAATAATCATGGATTTACCCTCCAAGGAGCCCAAGTGAGTTTGACCAACGTTTGTTCCAGGTACAACAAAGACTTCCCTTCATCGTCACCTTGTGTAAGGACCCTAAATATTATGGCTATTAAGTACACCAACTCGTAGTCAGCCTTTGGGTGGGTACAGTCGACAGTCCAGTCCAAACATATGGGCAGGATAACAAGTCTGAAATCCTTCAAGAGAACTGAGGACAAGTGGACCGATAGAACTCTGGAGGACCCCAAACGGATTCGGAATTCACGAAGCACTGAGACCAAATGAAGACAGTTGGACCTCAAGAAGAACCCCCAAAATATGACCTTAATACTATGAACGGTTAACCCTCAGAGGGATAATCTTCGTTTCTCTCTGGAACACGACCTCGTGCGTAACCCCTATTTGAGAGGGGGATCCCAGTTATGCTTATATGAACATTGGATTTACTCTCCCTATCGCAAGATTCTAAGTTTGTCTTGAATTCTTTGGAGAGTTATTCTCACAGCCTAATGCAAAGCACTAGTCCTAGTCTATTGTTGGTGTAAACAATATAAAAAGAAAACGTTTCTAGATCAATTTATAATTAGCGTTGATTTTAGTGGTTGTTCTTTACACAGAGGTGAATGAGAGTGAAACTAATGATGTTGCAACTTGAATCCCAAAGAAGTAAAAGAATGATAAGAAAAAATTTATTTCGATGAACTTCTATTTACGAGAAGGAGAAGAGTTTTCTTTCTTTCACTACCAAATACAAGAATGCAAAAATTTCATGCAATTTGTTTTCAACAAGAATCCATTTAATTGTTGAATTATAAAGAAATATTTTCCAGTATCCAAAATCCAATCATAAAAAGTATCCTTTCGTTTGATTATGAATTTGAATTGATTTGTTTAATGCTTCTTATGTCAATAATAAAAATAATTTCACTATTGCAGCTTTAGACAAAGGGAAGCAAGAATCAGACAAACAAAAGGCACTCTCACAACAGTCAATAAGATACAAAAACAAACAAAAGTTTCCAAAAAAGAGCACCAAAAACAACAAAACACACTTAAGAAATTCTCTGCAAGTATATGAAGATCAGAGATCAATTAAAACAGTAAAGAGATCCATGAGTTTCCTTGCAACAATCTTTAATCGATCAGATCAACGAAAAAGCATCAAAATGAACCCAAAATCTGAAGAAAAAGGGTGATTTCGCAACAAGGAAATATAATAAAATCCAATCAAAGATCAAAAGGTTTTAAAATAAGAAAGTTGCAGGTATAACAGAAGACATAAACTAATAAAACAAGTTTTGAGTTAAAAGGAAATACCCAAGAATCACACCCAGTACAAAGGAAGTCAACAATTTGTCAAGATGAGGAAAAATCGGTGCTCTAGCTATAACAGCACCAGAGCGCTACAGCGCTCCCTAATAAACTATAGGGGAGTGTCGATTAGGCAATCATCACTCTGGATGTAACTGGAGAGGGCGCGGGTTTCTGAGAAAAAATGGGAACAACCCATAAAATGAAAAACTCAAGAAGTTTGATCAACAGTCTCTGTGAGACAACTTCAGTAATGACAACAGATGTATCAAAGGACAAATACATCAAACAAGATCTGAATATGAGAAAAAATAAAAGACAAAACCAAGGAAAGAAACCAAAATTGAAAGCTTTGAGTCCCCAGTGGATTCACCAATTTCTGTTGTAGGAAAATTCCCCTGCGGACAGGTGAATATCCTCTTGGATTCTAGACCCCTACTTCCAAGACAGAAAGATGATAACATTGGACACTAACATTCCTTTAAATGTAGTTAAACTAGTCAAAGTAAAAGGAGGAATAAAGTATGATGTACCTTTTTTTGAAGCTTGTCCTCGCTTAATCTAGGATGAACTTGATCTCCAAGATCCTTAATGATGTCTGCAATCCAATGGACAACAAAGAAAACACAGACTTCCTACTCTACCAAAATTAGTTTAAACTAAATTTCTCCATAATATACAAGTATATGCAACAATACACAAAATTGAAGTAAATAGGCCAGGCATATATTAATGAGAACATTACAAGGAACTTACAATCTGTAGATGAAGTTGCAACAACCTCTCCAAGTCCTCCTTGCCCAACCCCTTGCTCAAAAGATCTATGATCAGAATGAAAATACTTTTTGTTGATTATTCTCCTCCTCTTCACCATGAGAATGCCTCTTTTTATAGGCTTCGAGAGGCTCAACCACCTTATTTATATTTGGAATAAGTTTAGGATATGACTCCATCAGTTGTGGCATCTCCCTTAGATGCATCCTAAAGCTTGGATTCAAGCCAAACCAACTCGGATAATATCTAGTTTTCTTTAGAGATAAGGGGGATTTATTCCCATGATTCTCTCAACCAATCGGCACTCCCTCAAAACTGGCAACAGAGAACTACAACGCTCCCTTCTAGATGGACAGAGAGTGTTAGCACTCTCTGCATATGAGCAGGAGAGCGTTAATCTTCCAAAAGTTCGTTAAGATGACCATTTCTCAAGGAAAAACATTTTTCTTAGTTTGTCAAATGATGTGGTTTCCCCTTCCAACATGATTTAGAGGATGTATCAAGTGTTTCCATGGTGTCGTTCACAATGCAACATATGCAGAATGAAAATGCGACATTTACGACACTTGTGACAAAAGTGCGACACTTGCGATAATGAGAATGTGACATTATCGAAGTGAGGAATTTTGATGTGTAACAACAACAACAACAACAACAAACATATGAATTATGTAAGGGCGGACTAGCAATAGTTAAATACTTCAAAGTTTTCGAGATCAAGTGCCACATAAAGAGAGATGATGAGGATTTGGGAAAATTTAACTCCAAGGATGATGAAGGTATCCTTCTTGGTTATTCATCTAGAAGCAAGGATTATAGATGTTACAATAAAAGATTGCAAAAATTTGTAGAAAGTGCAAATGTAAAAGTGGATGAAGCAAGGCCTCAAAAGGAGAAATCCCAAACAAATGAACATCCAGAAGAGACAAGATGCAAATAATAAGAAGAAGGAACATAACGTCAAAATACGAAGACACCATCTAGATTTGTCCAAAAGAATCATTTGAAAAATCCAATTCTTGGTAATAAAGATATGGGTGTTCATACTAGAAGAAGACTAGAAAATGCACCAGAACATGCAAACTTATCCTTGCTATCTAAAATAGATCCTAATAACTTTACAAAAGCTAGTGAAGATAAGCATTGGATTGATGCTATGGAAGAAGAGCTAAATCAAATCGATATGAGTAAGACATGGGAACTTGTTCCAAGGCCAAAAGATAAATATGTGATTTACACCATGTCGGTTTTCAGGAACAAGTTGAATGAAGATGGGCAAGTAATAAGAAATAAAGCAAGATTGGTTTGTAACGGATATGCTCAAGTTAAAGGTATTGATTTCAAAGAAACCTTTGCCTCAGTGGCAACACTAGAAGATATCATAATGTTTTTGACATTTGTTTGTTTCAAGAACTTCAAATTTTATCAAATGCATATCAAGTCAACCTTTCTCAATGGAAATCTAGAGGAAGAAGTATACATTGAACAACCAGAAGGGTTCTTATTATCAGAAAATAAGGATCATGTGTGCAAATTGAAGAAAGCATTGTATGGGCTAGTGTTGGTGTTACTTCACACACACCTAGGACTTATTTTTCCTAAGATTTTTCCTTGTTTATTAGTCATTATTCAGTCTCCTATATTTTAGGAAAAATATTCCTCTAGGGAGAATATTCTCTTTATTTTCCACTTCAGTTTGATAAGTTGAGTGGAGTATAGATGCTACATTGGTATTGTCACCATGCAACATTGGGATCAACACTAGATAACATACATTTTCCTTGGGATCATCACCAGAATAGTGCATTACCCATGATTCCCTAATCTCCTCCTCACTTCACTCTGTTTCAGTCAGTTAACTAAATATTGATAGACTAGTTAACTTAGCTAGGTGGCAGTTCACTCCCATAATTGCCCGAGAGACTAGACTAGGTGGCATTTTACTCCCGTAATTGTTGGTGTGTGTCCAGATCACTCTAGAACACCACTATGGCACATTGGATTCTCCTCCAGTGTGCATTGGTTGAGTTATACAGAGTATATCATGTGTAAATTATTCATGTATTCATATGGTTAATGAGAATTCTTCCATTCTTTCTCTCTTGCTTCTTCTTTCTCTATTTCTCTCTGCAAATGTGTGTGTTATTTTCTAGCTAGATCTATTCTATGAATTTTAAACACATTTACATGGTATCAGAGCTGATGAACTACTAGGAAAAAGACACACCGAATTATTTTTGCAAGTGCCAAAGATTGAAGACAGCGGAAAAATGGAATTCCCAAAAGAATTCATTCTTATAGCTTACAATTACTTCGCATGGAAGGAGAGGATAATCATGCATCTTCAAAGCACAGAATTGTACAGGTCAACCATGAACACGGAAACAGAACCAACATCATCCATAGAAAAATCCAAGTATCTAAATCGAATGGATGAAGCATTCAAAACAATTTGCAGTCTCATTTCTCTGTATCTTCTTTTTCACATATCTTCCTGTAAAATCCCCAATGAATCTTGGAACACCATGGAAGGGGTATTTGGAAAATAGGATGAGATGAGGGGACACATAATAGAGGTGGAATTGCTCGCATTGGATCCAAAAAGCTTCGACGGTCTCCAAGATTTATTTACAAAATTTAAGGATTTACTGTTGCAACTCAAGGCTTGCAGGGTTGATAAATCTAAGGAGGAGAAACAAATGGTTCTCACCATTCTCTCCAAACTTGGTCCTGAATTCTCAGTGTTTGTATCCACATTCCATTCATCCAAATTTGCCTCTAGAGCCACCTGGAAGATTCCTTCTCTTGAGGAATTTATCGAATCCCTGACACAAGAGCAAACCAAGCTCATCAACATGGGAAAAATCAAAGGCCCAAAGTCGCATGCAATTACTATGCAAGATGGAAGTGGTCATCAATATCAGAAATCTAAATATAAAGACAAAAGGAAAGCACATGCAAATCCGAAGAAGAAAGGGTACTCAAAACCCTTCACCAATGCCTATGGATCCAAAGGTGGAAAGGGAAGAAAAGGGGAGAAATGCACATACTTCCATAAAGGATTCCATCCAGAATCTGCATGCATGCAGAAAAAAATAGATCTAATGACTCAAATACTTTGGAAAAATAACCTTGGAGATCACATCCCCAAGGGTGGTAAGAAGAAGAAGCCAGAAGATCAGAATCCCAAGAAAGGAAATTCTAGCCATGCCTTGATTGTCATCAAATATTGTCTCGATGCTTGGATCGTATATTTAGGAGCATCACATCACATGGATGCCACAAAAGTAGTCTATTCTTCATTGGATGCATGCAAAGGTCCTCCTATTCTGATGGGGGACAACTCTCCAGTCGGGGTCACCAGCAAAGGAAGGATTGAACTCACCAATGGAAGCTTCGAGAATGTGTTGCACGTTCCCAAACTTTCCTTCAATCTTCTCTTCGTGTATTAGATGAAAATTTCTGGCACCGAAAATAATTTCATATTCACACTTGATGCAGTGGACATCTATGACATGCAAACCAATTCCAGGGTTGCTACCGGTGAGGTAAATCATCAATCTAGATTGTAAACATTTTCTGAATTTATTGAACCAGATTTTTCTTTACTGCTTACCCATGTTGATGAAAGCAGTAGGATATGGCACTAAAGGTTCGGGCATTTAAATTTCAGATATATGCAACAGCTTAGCAAGCAGGGATTGGTTGATGGTCTACCAGACATCCATTTATCCAAAGGAATTTGTGAGGGATGTGTTCTTGGAAAACACCATCAAGAGAAATTTGACAAAGGAAAGACTCAGAGAGCTTCCTCTCCTTTAGATCTGATCCACAGTGACCTTATGGGCCCCTTTCCGCATCCATAAATCAGCAAAGCAAGGTACGTGCCATTTTTGTTGATGATTTCTCATGTTTCACATGGATTTACTTTCTCAGGAAAAAATCAGAGGTCTTTCAACACCTCAAAGATTTCAAAGCCCTTGTTGAGACACAGTCCGGAAAGAAAATCAAAGTCCTATGAATTGATAATAGGGGAGAGTATGTCAACCATGAGATCCAGAATATTTTCCATGAAGCAGGGATTCAGTTGCAGCACACAGTTCCCTATACTCCGAAGAAAAATGGAGTTGTTGAGCATAAAAACATATCTCTAGAAGAGATGGCATCTTGCATGCTACATTCAAAGTTACTTCCATGGATATTATGCGTCGAAGCACTTAATTGTGCAACCTACATCCAAAAAATATATCCTCGTAGATCTATCAAGGATAAGACCCCCTACGAGGCTTGGAGCATCCTCAAACTAGAAGTGACCCACTTTCGTATTTTTGGTTCACGTGCATGGGCCCGAATTCCCTCTAAAAAGAGGAAAGCACTTGATCCATAGAGCACTGAGTGTATTTTTGTTGGATACCCCGATGGTGTGAAGGGATACAAACTCATTGATCTTTCCTTGGATCAGTCTCATCATTGAGCGTAGTGTCCAATTCGAGGAAAGAGTCTCGCATGTACCTCAGCATCCACATGCAAACACCTTTGTTCTTCCACCTATCATAGATGATGAGCATGCACATGCTGACTCTTCTTCAGATGAGAGTTCTGATTCATAGGATTCAGATGATCCAGATACAAAGTCAATACACTCAGATGCAGATTCATTGCATCCATTTGCATATGCAGAGCCAAAGCAGAGGCCCAAGTGGGCCCAGACTACTCTTCAGGATGTAGGGGATCTTGTTGGTGATCCAATCGACACTAGGACGACTCGATCTGATTTTGAGGAGCCTCCTTTTACACTCACTTCCACTGAACCATTGCCACCCAGACATATTTTCTTGGTTCAGTCTTCAGATCCACAGTCTTAGAGCGAGGTTGTTGGAAATCCCTTTTGGGAATCCGCCATGTAGGAGGAGTACAACTCTCTCCTTGAGAACCAGACTTGGGATCTGGTTCCCCTTCCTTCTGGAAGGAAACTTTTCAGGTGCAGATGGCTCTACAGGACGAAGAGCGCAGTGGATGGACAGATTAGCAGATACAAAGCCAGGCTTGTTACCAAAGGCTTTTAGCAGGTGCATGGCATTGACTATGTTGAGACCTTCTCTCCAGTAGCGAAGATGGATTCCATACGTTTGGCACTTGCCATTGCAGCATCCAAGGGATGGGAAGTCCATCAGATGGATGTGAAGAATGCATTTCTTCATGGTGATCTCTCTGAGGAGATCTATATGGAGCAACCCCAAGAATTTATGCAAGATTTCTCTTTGATATGTCGACTGAATAAATATATTTATGGCCTCAAGCAGGCTCCAAGGTCATGGTATGCAAGGATGGACTCCTACATGTTGTCACAGAACTTTTTACATTGTAAATCAGACCCGAATGTTTACATGCTCAGGACAATTGATTCACTTCTACTCTTAGTTTTGTATGTTGATGATTTGCTTATCACCGGTTGCTCGACTTCAGCGATTGCTGCAGTCAAGAGGATTCTACATGACAGGTTCTTTATGACATACATGGGTCCACTACACTTCTTCCTTGGAATTGAGATCAGTCAAGATGCATCATGCATCAAACTGTCTCAGGCCAAGTATGCAAAATATCTCCTTGAGAGATTTCACATGACAGACTGCAAGTCTACTCCAACTCATTTCCTATCAAGATTCAAACTTGAGGATGGTGGGGACACTCCACTGGTTGACAGCACACTATACAGATAGCTAGTGGGGAGTTTGTTGTATCTCACACACTCCAGACCAGACCTCTCCTATGCAGTTGGCATAGTTTCCAGGTTCATGCAGGAGCCGCATGAGCTACATTGGAAGGATGCAAAGTGTATCCTTTGATATGTATAGGGCACCATCACCTTTGGGATTCATTATGAAGCAAACTCTACATTGGATCTCATCGGGTTCACTAATTCTAACTAGGTTGGCGATATCATTGATCGCAAGTCCATGCCTGGTTACTCACTCAGTCTTGGTTCTAGTCCTATTTGTTGGTCAAGCAAGAAGCAGGTTGTTATTGCTCTATCTTTAGCTGAGGAAAAGTACAGGGGAGTAGTTAACATAACCATTCAGGCTATGTGGCTATAGCATTTTCTCACTAAGTTAGAAATTTAGTTTCATCGGTCGATCATCATCTAGTGTGACAACCAGAGCACTTTGAAGTTCTACAGAGATCCAGTTCAGAGGCAACGGACGAAGCACATCGAGATCCACATGCACTACATCCGAGACTTTGTACACAAGGGGATCATCAACCTGTAATTATGTCCTTCAGTAGAACAGATTGTAGACATCTTCACCAAGACCTTCACTGAGTAGAAGTTCCATTCTCTATGAAGTCGTCTTGGAGTGAAGGACACAGTTTCCTAGTAACTGTCAGTTCTTCTTTTTACATACATTGTACCTTGGGGGGGGGATTTTCCCATGAGGTTTTTCCTCTTTCCTCACTTTATTTCAGTGTATCTTTTGTATTTGGGTACCTAACATGGCCTCGTTTCCGGGACCCATTCTTTATTTTCACCATAGGGATGTTCAGGGGTTGTTGGAGTTACTTCACACACACCTAGGATTTTGTTTTCCTAATGTTTTTCTTTGTTTATTAGTCATTATTCAGTCTCTTATATTTTAGGAAGAATATTCCTCTAGGGAGAATATTATCTTCAGTTTGATCAGTTGAATGGAGTCTAGATGCTACATTGGCATTGTCACCATGCAACATTGGGATCATCACCAGCTAATGTGCATTGTCCTTGGGATCATCAGCAAACTAGCGCATTACCCATGATTCCCTGATCTTCTCCTCACTTCACTTTGTTTCAATCAGTTAATTGAAGACTGATAGACTAGTTAACTCAGCTAGGTGGCAATTCACTCCCGTAACTTCCCAAGAGACTAGACTAGGTGGAATTTTACTCCCGTAACTATTGGTGTGTGTCCAAATCACTCTAGACCACCACTATGGCACATTGTCTTCTCCTCCAGTGCACATTGGTTGATTTATACAGAGTATATCATCTGTAAATTATTCATGTATTCATACGATTAATGAGAATTCTTCCATTCTTTCTCTCTTTCTTCTTCTTTCTCAATTTCTCTCTACAAATGTGTGCGTTATTTTCTAGCTAGATCTATTATGTGCAGGTTCAACACATTTACAAAAGCAAGCCCCGGGAGCCTGGTATTCAAGACTTGATAAATATCTACAACAACAAGGTTTGAAAAGAGGAATTATAGACAACAATCTCTACATCAAGACGGAGAATGAAAATCAATTAATTGTTGTGGTTTATGTAGATGGCATCATTTTTGGAGGTAGTATAAACCAAATGTGCCAAGATTTTTCAAAGGAAATGCAAAAGGAATTTGAGATGTCTATGCTTGGTGAACTATCATTCTTTCTTGGTTTATAGATTTTTCAATCTGACAAAGGCATATTCATTTCACAAACCAAGTATATCAAGGAAATGTTGAAGAAATTCTATTAAGAAATTGAATAGATCTGAAAATATAATCACCACAAATACTTAATACACAATAGATCCACAAAACAATATAGAAGAAACCACACTTTATTATTACCAAACTGTTGAGGTAGGGTAACACCATACAATGGATCATATTATGGAAGGGATCCTCTCCTGTTCACTTGCCTCTTCGAGGGGGCATCCTCCTATTGAGCTACCGCTCCAAATACAATACTTATTTTCATATCCCATTACATTTCTTGAACCCCTTTATATAGTTCTATCATCACCTAAGAACATTCTAGAGGAGGAATCTTCTAGAAGTAGAACCTTCTAAGAAGTCCTCTTACATTTATTATATCTAACTACCCATTTATTATGTCTATCTACCATAGTGAGTCTTATTTAATAATATAGTGGAACTAGTCCACCTTACATTGAATGGCCTCCACTATTATAACTATGGGCCCTCCGGGCCCCCCCACTACCTCTCTAGCTACCTAACATTCCATCCCCCTTATGAAAGCGTTGTCCTCAATGCTTGATGTACAACCATATACCAGGGTCCCATGGATAAGTGTGGACCATAGTGATGAAGTAGACTAGAGAACCAGGGTCCCATGGAGAAATGAAAACCATCATGCTGAAGTAGTCCAACATCGATTGTGAATTGGAGTCCCATGCCCAAGTGTTCATGTGATCTCCACATGAAATATATCTGAACTCAAGAACCAGCTAAAAATGATACTCCAAAGATCTACATTGATCATGGGGATCCAAATATATAGATCCCTCCATATCCCCAAAATCATGTGAATAACATACTAGTACTGAAGAATACTAAAAAATAGTGTGCATAGAAGACGTTGGACTTCTCTCCATAATGTGCTCTATATGAGGTGAAGGAGAGTCATCAAATAGAAGATGGAAGTGGTTATCATCCCGGAAATGACAACTATCCATATACCAATCATCACAATCGTCCTCCAAAGCATACCAAGAATACACTTCTTGATGATATTCATTCATGATGTCTGCCATAAGAAATCTCGTATGCATGCTATTCAATGAATCTTGAATACTACGGAAACTATCATTGAGGCCATCTGCAAGGTCATGGAATCTGTCATGCAATGTACCAAACCATTGGGCTTTGAATGCTTTAGTAATATGTAGAATTTATTTGAGGGTTTGAGAAGAAATAGCCATTTGAGCACCCTATGAAATCTGCAGTCCCATCGCCGTCATGAAAAAACCCAAAAAATAGAACAATAAATTACTGCAGAAAATCGCGACGTTTTCTGGAAAAACACTGAAAAACTGTTGAATTTAAAATGCTCATAACTTCACTTCCCGGACTCCGTTTCTGCTGATTTGTTTTTTTGAAATCGGGTGAAATTGTGAGAGGAACTCAGATCTGTAATTTGTTTGAGAAAATTCAACCTCCAGATGTTACAAAAATAAAAAAAATCACGCCGCCGTCCGCGAAAAAAACCCTGAAAATTTGCAGATTTTAAAACTTCAATATCTTGACTTCCTGGACTCCATTTTGGACGATTGTTTTTTTCAAATTGGGTTTTTTTCTGAGAGGAAATCATATCTACAACCTGTTTCTGCAAAATTTTTATAGAAATATACCGAAAATTTATGTAATATCGTGGCCCTCTTTTTTCTTCTCCGAAAAAAAAAAATCTGCAAAAATAAAAAATATTTGCCCACAATGTCTACCAAGGAAAGTGCTTTGATACCACTTGTTAAGAAATTGAATAGATCTGAAAATATAATCACCACAAATACTGAATACACAATAGATCCACAAAACAATATAGAAGAAACCACACTTTATTATTACCAAACCCTTAAGGTAGGGCAACACCATACAATGGATCCTATTATGGAAGGGATCATCTCCTGTTCACTTGCCTCTTCGAGGGGGCATCCTCCCCTTCCATAATAGGATCCATTGTATGGTGTTTCCCTACCTCAAGGGTTTTGGTAATAATAAAGTGTGGTTTCTTCTATCTTGCTCTGTGGATCTATTGTGTATTCAGTATTTGTGGTAATTACATTTGTAGATCTATTCAGGTTCTTAACAAATTCAGAATGGAAGATTGTACATCAATCAACACACCTATGGTCACGGGTTGTAAATTGAGCAAAGTTAGTGAATCTTCAAAAGAAAATCAAACATTGTATAGGTCAATGATTGGCAGCCTACTATATGTGATGGCATCAAGGTCGTACATTGTGCAAGTAGTAGGATTGGTTGAATGGTTTCAAGCTGCACCAAAAGAGACTCATGTGCAAGTAGTGAAAATAATATTCATATATCTAAAGGGAACCTTGGAATTCATCTTGTGGTACTTAATAGGTAAATATTTTACTCTAACAACATATATGGATGCGGATTGGGCAGGCAGTGTTGATGATAAGAAAAGTACAAGTGGAGGAGCATTCTTTCTGGGCAAGATTCTGGTGTCTTGGTTGAACAAGAAAAAACCTTCAGTTTCTCTATCCACAGTAGAGGCCGAGTATATAATAGCAGCATCATATTGCACACAAGTTCTTTGGATGAAGAAAAAATTGAGAGATATTAAGGTAGAATATGATCATCCAAACTCAATACTTTATAACAACACAAGTGCAATAAATATTTCAAAGAATCTTGTTATGCACTTGAAAACAAATCATTTTCCAATCAAGTGTCACTTATTAAGAGAACAAGTGGCAGAACAAAATGTCAAGTTGAAATATATTTCCACCAAAGAACAAATTGCATATATTTTCACAAAACCCCTTCCCAAAGAGACATTTGAATATCTCATACATCAATTGGGAGTTGTTGAGCACACACTTATACTGAGAGAGGTGGGTGAATAAGTATAAGACAATTTGTTACTTTTTCAAACATTCATCAACCATAGGAAAACAATCACATATGAGATATATTAACTACAAAACATGGAACACAAGACTCATGTGGAAACCCTTTCGAGAGAAAACCAAAAAACATATCTTTATAATTATTTGTAGGCATCAACCTAGTTTTACAAATATTTGTAGGAACCAACCTACTAGAGACACCCATCCCCACCAATACAAATCCTAGTAGGCACCAACCTACTCTTACAAATCTTTGTAGACACCAATCTACTGGAGACATCAATCCCCACTACTAAGCACCAACTTAACAAGAGACACCAATATCTATGTTTGAGCGGCACCAAACTTCAAGTTATAGTTTCTTCTTTAGTACATATAACTCCTTCAACATATGAAAACATTCACATTACCTTCACTGAGTCTGCTTGCTACTTCTTCCTTCACCGGGTCTGACCAAAATTTGAATTTCCAAATGAAATTTATGGTAAATTTCCCAAAGCTTGTTGTTTTTGGCTTTTTCCCAAGAAAAAACTTGTACATCATGCCACATATCCAATTTTGCAAATCTGATTCTTAAATTTTTTACCTAAAGTACTTCGGTATGTCTCCTCGAATCCCTAAAAATTTCATAGTCTGAAAAGTCCCAGAAAAGTAGTTATAGAAAAAATGTCAATGACTTGTTTGAATCTGATTTCAAAACCATTCAGAAACCCTAAATTCCACAGGGTATATATCAAAAGGTATAGTGAACCAAAGTATGAAATTTTTACCTGAGCTACATATGTATGTCTCTTCAGATCCCTGAAAATTTCACAATCTAAAAGTCCCAGAAAAGAAGTTATAGCGAAAATGTCAAACTGACCGGTTTGAAACTGATTTCAGTACTATTCAAAAACCCTGAATTCCACAGGGAATATCTTAGAAATTATAGTGAACCAACATCCAAAAGTTTAACCACACGTACATAGATATCTCTCCTTCGTCTCCTTAAAATTTCACAGCCTAAAATGTTCCAAAAAATAAGTTATAGTGAAAATGTCAAACTGACCTATTTGAAACTTATTTCAAGAACATTAATGAACCCTAACTTCCACAAGGCATATTTCAGAAAGTGTAGTGAACCAATATCTAAAATTTTAACCACATGTACCCAGAGATCTCGCCTCTGTATCCTCAAAATTTGAAACATCCCAAAAAATAAGTTACAGCAAAAAATCCAAACTTACCTGTTTGAAACTGATTTCAAGAGCAATCAGGAACCCTAACTTCCACATGGTATATTTTATAAAGTATAGTGAACCAACATCTGAAATTTTAACCACATGTGCCCAGAGATATCACCTATGTTCCTCAAAATTTCATGGTCTGAAATGTCCCAGAAAATAATTTATAGCGAAAATGCCAAGCTAACCTGAAAATGATTTCACAACTCTCCCCTTTTAGAATGATATCAAATATTTGTTCATCCACTTCTTCAAATGTTATTACATTTTTCACCTATACACTTTCTCTCAATACTTTCTCTTTTTATAACTTATCATAACCCTTCATGAAGGGACATGTTAAATAAAAAATACACGGCACCCATTAACTAAATAATTAATTCCCCTTTTTTATTTCACTTTTCCAAATACATGGAAAAATACCATGGTCTTCCAAACCCATGGGTTTGAAACCACCATTTCACATGCACCCCCTTTTTAATATACTTGTAAACCTATATATAAATCAATCTTGGAAATGTTGTGTGTATTTGTAAATCCATAATATGACATTAATGACAACATTAATCCTTTGAAATTAATGACAATAATTCCAACGGGAGTAATGTACATCTCATCTAGTCACTAAGTGCTTAAGGAGAAGCACGAGTTCATTGGGAGCATCTCTTTGCCATTGATATCAAAGGGGTAGAGTTGCAGACAGGGTGAGTATTGCAACAAGGGGGGAGAATTTTTTCTATGCCTAGTGGTCTAAGTGTTTTGTTGCAAGATTGTCATCAATGATAAAGGGGGAAATTGTTGAACATATTGTCATTGATGTCAAAGAAGATAAATGATACATATATTGTCATTGACCTTTTGTGTAAATATATTTACGTACAAATATTTTGGTAAAGAAATATTTACCAAAGTAAAGAAAGATTTACCAAAGAAATATTTACCATGCAAATAACATGGGTTACCAAAACCATGGGTTCTTCTTTGGGAGAATAAAAAATGAAATTAATTATTTAATTAACGGGACGTGTCTCTTGGAATCATCACCACTCTTCACGAAGAGACACAAAGAGGTATAAAAGGAAGAAGCATTAGAGGTAAAAGGGTGTGAGTGAAAATGTAATATCCTTGTATATAAAGAACATCATTTGAAGAGGATATATATATATATATATATATATATATATATATGAGCGAAGATTGAATATCATTATGAGAAAATGAGAGTTGTGAAAAGAAGAATATATATCAGAAGAAGTAGCAAGTAGATTCGGTGAAGGCAATGTGAAGGTTCATCATTGTTTGAAGAAGTCATATACACCAAAGAAGACGTTGTAACTTGAGGGTTGGTGTTGCTCATACGAAGAGATTGGTGTCTCTTGCTAAGTAAGTGCTTAGCGGTGGGGATCGGTGTCTCTAGTAGGTTGGTGCCTATGAATATCCATAAAAGTAGGTCGGTGCCTACAAGGATTTGTAACAGTGGGGATTGGTGTCTCTAGTAGGTTGGTGCCTATGAATATTTGTAAAAGTAGGTTGGTGCCTACGAAGAATTATAAAGAGAAGTTTTTGTGGTTTTCTCTTGAAAAGGTTTCCATGTAAATCTTGTGTTTCATGTTCTATAATTAATAGATCTTATGTGTGATTTATTTCGTATGGTTGATGAATGTTTAAATAAGTAAAAGATTGTCTTATAGTCACTCACCCCCTCTCAGTATAAGTGTATGCTCAACACTTGTTGTTTAATAATATAGATTTCTAGGACAAACTTTGTTGGTATGTTTGGCTATTTGGCTACTAAAAATAAGAATAAACCTCCAAAAAAAAATATAGGTAATGCAACATTGACAAATTTTATTATAAAATTATATATTTTATCTTATTTTATTTTTAAGTAAGAGATATGGTGCATCTAAAATAGTGGGTATTATATTTCAATGAAGTATCAAGTAATATGTCATTAAGCTTTGTTATATTCTCTTTTAATTTTAATTTATTAGACTTTGTTATATTCTCTTTTAATTTTAATTTTAATTTTAAGTGATATTGTAATTAATTCATTTCAATGAATATCTTATATGTAATAGTTCATTTATATTTGAATGTATTTAGCTGAAATTACATTATTATTAACAATTTTATTTGAATATAATTTCATTATTCATTATAAAAATAGTATCCCGTGAGACCATCAAATTTAATGACAATCAATCTAGAAGGTTTATACTTGTGCAATGAGTAAATCATATCATATAGAGAAGTGGCCACATTACCTTAACCATTGAAGATAGAGCTTAACATGTTTCAATCTAAGCTCCAAGGGTTAGTTCAATGAGTTGAATTATCCACTCAAAACATGTTATCAAGGGAGAAGTGATAAGTTATATATTCAAATCTAGTTGAATCTCTTGAAGTTATTAGCAGCTATTGTTGTCTATGGTTGAGTCGCCCTCCATTGCATCCATCCTTTTGAATGAAACATTGAAATGTAAAAAAAAAACATATAATCAAATTTAATTACCTCAAGGAATGCAACCAAAAACATATACAGTAAAATTTAATCACCTCTCTAAAATATGTATTACAAAGTCAACTTCACAAAATATGAGTTAACATTTTAAAGATATATTATACTTTGTTACATTCTCTTTTAATTTTGAGTGATATTGTAATTAATTCATTTGGATGAATATCTTATATGTAATAGTTTATTTATATTTGCATGTATTTCGCTGAAATTACATTATTATTAACAATTTTATTTGAATATAATTTCATTAATATTCATAACATTTTTCTAAATATTATAAAGTAATATTAATGAAAAGAAAATATAATATCTAGTGAGACCATCAAATTTAATGACAATCAATCTAGAAGGTTTATACTTGTGTAAGGAGTAAATCATATCATATAGAGAAATTGACCACATTACCTTAACTTTGAAGATAGAACTTAACATGTTTCAATCTAAGCTCCAAGGATTAGTTCAATGGGTTGAATTATCCACCCAAAACATGTTATTGAGGGGAAAATCATAAGTTATATTCAACTCTACTTAAATTTCTAGAAGTTATTTGAGTCACCTTGCATGGCAGCCATCCTTTTAAATGAAACATTAAAATGCAAAAAAAAAACATATAATCAAATTTAATTACCTAGTGAAATGCAACCAAAAGCATATACACTCAAATTTAAGTACCTCTCTAAAATATGTATTATAAAGTCAAGTTAACAAAATATGAGTTAACCTTTTAAAGAGATATTTGTTATAAAGTTACTGCTTTATAAAATATAACATTTGATTTAACAATGTCTATTGAGTTTTTTACAAGGTTGTAACTTGACAAAATATTACCTTGATTTAGCAAAGTCTTTAAAAAAAAAAAAAAAATTACAAAGTTGCAACTTGACAAAATATGATCTTGATTTAACAAAACTTTTTGAAGAGAGATTTGTTACAAACTTATAACTTGACAAAATATAACTTTGATTTAATAAAGCATTTTATATAAGGTGTTAAAACTTGATGTGTAATTGATTTAATAAAGCATTTCATATAAGGTGTTAAAACTTGATGTGTAATTTGATATTTTTACCATATTATTGATACTACAAAATGAAACATGATATATATGTTATTTACATAAAATATAATTAATTAGGATATAATTTTATAAATATTTATACTTATTTTTAGTAATTTTTAATAACTTTTTAAGTTTTAAGTAATTTTAATAAAAAAAAAAAAATTAGGTCATAAAAATATTTTT
>JZKD02S1116810.1:0-12986 GCA_000966675.3 Picea glauca | reverse complement strand
AGAGTTGGGAGGGGTACAACAAGCCCTTCACTCCAGCCACACAATGTCCATTGCACCCCCGCCATCAAAAGAAACAGAGTTGGGAGATGAGCATGTCCAACTCCGTAGAATAGCTGATGCAACCGAAGCTCACCTTCGTCACGTGCAGGAAGAAAAAGAACATGCCACAGTGGCCCTGAAGCAAGCACAAGAGGAAGTCATAGAGCAACGCTGAGTTGTGCAACAAGAGAAGGACGACCTCCATATCAATTTCGAAGAGGATAAAGCACATATCCGGAAAGAGACAAAACAATTGCTCACAGAGCAGATTGGAGTTAAAGAAGCAGTCAACAGAGCACTTCTCTTTGTGACAAGCTTAGAACAGATAAAAGAAGACCCAGTGGAGAGTCAAGTAGCGAAACTTGTTGCAGCCATCCAACAACTTCAACAGAGAGTAGAAGAATTGGAGTTACAAGCACTCCACAGGAAGTGTGAGACCAAAAAGAAGAAACCGCTCGAAGCGCAGTCCAAAGAATCAAGGCATTAGCCTTGGAATGTAAACAACTTAACAGTCGAAGTGCACAAAATTATGAGTGCCTTACTGAGGACCCTGGGCTAAAGACATTGGAGTCGCAGCTCCAGGAAGCAAAGCAACAAGCAACAACAGTACAAGAGTAGTTGAATCCCTTGTCAACGGTCGAGCGTATGAAAAGATCCCAAGAACAACGCATGACTCAGCAACAGGTCCATGCCATACAGAGCAAAGTCATGGAAGTGACTCAGAAGCTCCAGCCAATCCAAGATGCAGCTTGCCTACTTTTTGAGGAGATTGAAGGACGAGGAGCAGAACTAGAACAAGCAGTCACTGCAGTCGAACAATGCTTGGAAGGACCTATGACCGAGGCAATTATTCAGGAGTTTGTCGAGTAAGAGGCCTTGGTGAAGCAGTAGGTCGAAGCATCTCAAGGCGTTTGAGGCAGAGTTACCCAGAGTAGAGTGACTCGGGATGAGTCATAGGTGAGTGTTGGGGGTCTGTTGGCCCTCGACCAAGTTTTGGAGAACCTTGGTCATGTTTGATCATTTTTGGGACTTCGATAGGCTGGTCGAAGACGGAGCGCTAGGCGAAGCAGAGATCACGGGATCTCGACCCCTTTTTAGGGCACTTTTGGGTTTAGGGTTTATGTAATAGGTATGGGATGTCGGCCCATGGGTTTACCCATGTTTAGGCCCATTTTGTAATATATAAATAGAAATCTAGGCGATGTAAGTAGGGAGACCTGGTAGAATCGGCTTAGTGTGGAGCTAGAGGCTTTGTGCATACTATGTGTTAATACTTGCAGAGCTAAGTGCAAGTGATTGTAAGAAGCTTGTGTGTAGACTGTGTAAGAAGGCTTTGTGTTGTGACCTAACTCGGGTAAGGAGGATTTGCCGAGGTGCGCGTAGATCTCTTGTCCAATGCGGAGTGGGGTTTTTGGGCTTTGTGCATGTAAGAAAATTGACAAAAGATAATAAAGAAGAGAAGAGTTGGTGGACATAGCCCCACACTGGGGTGAACTATGTATATCCCGTGTTATGGTTGATTTGTGCATTATGGTTGTTATATTGTTCATATGATTTAAGCTTAGTGCAGTAATGAATGTTTAGATGAACCTGGTATGATAGATTAAGTGATTAGCAATGTGAATGAATGCTAGATCTGATCTCTTTCCATATGCTAAGTGCTTAGATGTGTTAGATTTAGTTGAATACTGCGTTGTTCTGTAATTAGGGTTTGGATCTGCGATGTGAATAAGGGTTACATACTGATGAATGTTAACTGCTAAGTGCTTTGTTAGAGTGTTGTAATCACAGATCTATGTCCCAGCTAGGTTGCAGACATTTGAGTCCTGCGACCACCCCTGCCTCTACCTCGGGTGAGACTTCATCTGATTCGTAGGTGTTTCTAAAAGGGCCCTTAGTTAGGGTTTTGTTGGTGCATCGTTAAAGCGTTGAACCCTGGGTCTGCCCCTGTGCCAACAATCACCCTCGAAAATAGGAGAGTGATCAAGGGAAGATTGCAACAACACTACTGCCATGTCAATCAAAGGAGGAATAAGGTGTGAGGAAACCACAGACGCCTCGGGATCTGAAGGGCCCTTAGGTGAGCCCCATGCTTCTGGTATCCCATCCGTGGTTGGACATAAATGGGTAAGGTGATCTCCTTCACAAGTCCTGCAAAAGAATAACAACGACCGAGTACGGGTTGTCAACATAACCTGTAGAAGTTGTTGACCCATCTCCAACATGACTGGTAGAGGTTGGTGATTGAGCTCCAGTATGAATGACAGTGATTGGGCTAGCGGTGAGTTGTGGCGTTTGATGCCAAGGTCCAGGGAAAAATTGACTTTGAAACATCGCAGGCTAGGAAGGCTCATGGTTTACCCCCTGTTCCTGTCTGGAAAGGTAATATCCTCTGCCTAACTGATTCGAAGAGGTGTGTATGAGCATCATCACTGAAGTCTGTGAAGAGACATAAGTATGATAAGTACTATTCGAGTGAGGATATATGTTGCCCCCTTGTGAAGGGGTTCCATAAAGAGGGTAGCCCGAACCGTAAAACATATTCTCCTCGTATGAAATACCCTGGGATACATGAGGACCTCTCATGGGAAAAGTATTTGAAGAAACTAACATGGCAGACGAATGATACATGGATAGGGTGTAATAAGTAGAATAAGCACCCATCTGAGTGTTGTCTCCTGACAGAGCATGGCTAGGATTGGATCCGTAAGAGGGGAGGTTCCAACCTCCCATCATGAAATCTGGTTGAGGGACATGACTCATATCAAATGAGGAAGCAGACATTGGGGCCATGGTGCCCCCAGATCCAATGCTAGGATTCATATAAGTGGACAAGTGATAGGATTGCACGGGCAAAGGTATATCAACAGAAAAATGACTAGAGACCTAAGGCACAGACTGAGTATAATAGTTTTGCACACCATTATGAAAAGTGGAAAGATTCAGCCCCATGAAATGAGTGGGCATCATGGGGTGGGTAGTGGTAAATGAGGGAGAAAAAAGAACTCCACTATCCATGATAACGACAACTCAGTATAGACCCCTAAGGTCAACTAGTAATCAAAGATCACACCAAAAGTCAAACGACCAATATACATACAAACGGGGTAAAGTGGTTGAGTGGCCTCCCTCCCTAAAGAAGGTATGTCTCACCCAAGAGGGGCTTGAGACTCCCTGTTAAAGATCGGAGGTAACAAAATCAATTATAAGGGCTTTCGTGGGCTTAACAACTAGTCGGTCAGATCCCCTCGGAGAGGTAATCCTCCATAAAGGCTGTGTGTTGTCTGACCCTTATCTGACCCAGGGTACCTGCAGAATAACCCCTATAATTAACCTATGAGACACCTAAGTCAAACAACTAATAAACCATTGTATAGACGATGCACAGACGAGAAGTCGTAAGTCAGGTCCACTGTATGGGCAGGGTAGCAAAGCCTGAAACCTTGAAAGTACCGCCTCTCATAGAGGTAAAGGAACTAGCAAGATCCCCAGATACGAATAGATCCCCAGAAATATCTTTGACGCTAGGAAGGTATCGGGGGGATATCCCTTCAACTGACTTCACGCGACCTCGTGATTAACTCCGGTGTGAGCGGAGCCTCCTGATCTTACCAATTATACAATGGATTTATCCACTCACTGACTCAGACACATATGTTGATTTAATTGCCTTGGAGAAGTTTACTCACAAAATCCTATTCCAAGGCACTAAATCCTAATCTAGTTTGTGCACTCTAGAAAATAAATTCGTGACTATTCAATTTTAAATTATAGCGTTAATTTTGATAGCCGTGATTACTCAAAAAGGTATGGTAGTGAAACTCATAGTGTTATGACTCTGCAAGAAAATTAAATATGAAAATAATTCAAAGTCCTAACTTTAACTTTCAATGAATGATATGATTCTAAAAACCAATGCAATTTTCAAATTCAACTCTTCAATTCTGAAGTAAAATGCAATCTTTCACTATATGCACTAAGCTAATAAAAAAGACTCCAAAAGACAAAAATGCCAAGCAATGCAAAATGCCTACTTTTTTTGTATTTTCAATATAAGAAAACTGAAAATGCATGGACTGAAAAGCAACTTGATATATAACCCTACTGTGTATAAAAATAGATAAATCAAGCAAGATACCATGCAACAAAACACCCAACCCAACGTACAAGGACAATAAAAAATGAAAAGATGGTGAGAAAGACTCCGCCTAGAAATTCAACCAAAAGAGGGTTTCTTGTCATCCCACAAGCACTCAACAGGCACTACAGAGTCCTAAGAAGAATCAACAAACATCAAATGCCATCCAACAACCACTAGACCCAACAAACAAGCAAGGCAACTTGATGTACACGACTGTTCAGGAAAACATAGCATATATACACATCTTGCAGTGAGACAACAAGCGTATGTACGTGACTGTCAAGGCAATAGGCGCGTATATGCTTCAGAACAAGGCCAGGCAAGGGAGAAAGGCTGAAAACTCAGACCTAGAGTGAACAGGAACTATCAAGCAATGATACGACAAGAACCACAATAGAAACGAGAGCAATCTAAGGAGAAAATACTCCAAACCCTAAGAAAGAAGATTGAATCCCCAGTATGGTCACCAATTCTGTTACGAGGAAAATCTCTCTATGGCTAGGGTAAACCACAACAGACGGAAATGACTGCAGAAACCAACTCTATCCCAGAAACATGCTATATAAACCAACATGCAAGCGAGATAAGAAGGAGGCCTACCTCGTCCAGATGTTCGATGAAGTCCACCGTTGAGCACTTGAACCCAAAGCTATATACCTGCAACTAGTTCTCAACAAACAAGCAATGCAAGCATATGGTGATAATGTAAAAGGTTATCACATTAGATAGCATAATCCATTAATAATCATAACAAATACACCCATGGATAATAACTCATATATTTGCAAGATATCAATTGGACGGGAAATGAGTATTTCTATTAATAAATGATCAGCAAAAGTGAAAATATTACAGACTTCCATGTCGGCACTGTTCAGAACCGAGAAACTAAGTTCCTTCCAACTGGGCCTCCACCACTTCAATCCTCCACCAAAGGCAAGCTCATAGAAGGGAGACAATGGGTTTCTCCATCAATAAGGGAAGAGCTTGGGGGCTGAACACTGTGTTCAGACTTACAGGACAAAGGGATGCAGACTCAATATGAAGTAATAATTTCCCCATAGTAAGTTTGCTCTCAAAGTTGAATTCTTTCTTCTTTTCCATAGCTCATAATTGGCCCATTTATAGCCTTCAAAATGGAACTGAAGGGCTGAGTCAGAATGTTTCCAGTATATGGAAGGCCAAGGATCAAATCTCCCGTCGTGACATGGAAACCCGACATTTAATTTCATTTTCTGGCACAAATCCCGATGTACGCAGTCTGTAGTGGAGCAGCCTACGTATACGCATGCCGTATAGTGTGCAAGATGCGTATATGTGGAAAAATATTAATTTTTGTCTCTGGATTTTATCAACAGGGAAGATAAGTCTACATAGGGAAATGGAATAAGGCCCTCTGTGCAAGATTTCATAGGTTGAGAGAAATCTTGCTATAACAATTTTAAGGCTTCTTTTGATAATTGATCAGCAAGACTGTTAAGTTCCCTATAAATGTGTTTTTCTTCAAACCATTCCAGTTTTGATTTTTCATTCTTGATTTCATCAATGATAGCTTCAAGGTGTGGGGATGCCACTTCCAATTTCTGATTTATCCAGTCTATGACCATTCTTGAATCACCAAATACCTGTAATTTCTTAATGTTATAGAAATTTGTATCATGGAAAAGGGCCCAAAGTGTTGCGAATTCCCCCTTCGAATTTGTACCTCTTCCAGTAGAAAACCTTATATGATAGAAATGATGTTGATTTGCGTAAAGCACAACACCAACTCAAACCATGGTTGGTTGGCCTTGACTCACCTCGTCAAAGAAGCCCTAAGGCACATCAATGAGCAGAGGAGGCATGATGGGGATCCTTTATTTTTTAGGCTTCAGATTTAACTTAAAGTGTTTGATCAATGATTCAACAACCCCGACTACCACTTCTACTGGAACTATCTTATCTTGAAAAATAGCGCAATTTCGTGCCCACTAGTTAGTGTTAACCAAGCACGCGGGGAGAGACAGGTAGGCCTTGACAGATTTGTCATTGGCCCATTCCTATACACATTCCAACGAAATTTATTTGTTCCAACTGGAAATTAGGGGTTTGAAAAATTATATAACCAAGGACCAGACTTGTCATGCAAAGGCACAATAGATAAAAATATAGAAAATAATTTCTTCTACCCATTTACACAACGCAGACGAACTAGGATTAATCCATCCTTGCTTAATTCCAACTTCCCATGTAAGGAGTTTATTTGAAACAACTAACCATAGTGCAAGATTTTGTTTCAGGGGGCTTGGAATTTTCCATATATAGCCCCACCACCATTCTTCCTGAATATTGTGTGAGGCCCCGATTGTTGATTAATAGCCCAAATTTTCCATGAAAACCCCCGATGTTTGGATTTTGAACCAAATTAATTAGTCCTCAAAATCATCATTCAAATTGGTCATGGCATAAAGCAATAAGGCAACATATATTTTCCATTCTAGTGCCTCGTGATCATTCATACCATTTGCTCGAGAGGACCACCAGCTCCTGAAACCCAAATTTGGGGCATCGCGGATATATGTGTCTACTAGATAGAAGATACCCGCTTAATGCATATATACTAATAGATTGTTTGAGATCCTGTAATCATTACCTGTCCCGACCCATGTGTCCAATCCAATTCTTATGTTTTTTCCGTCTCTAATTTTCCATGCTATCCATTCGCCTACGATGGGAAAATCCTCGGATAGAGCCTTCTAGACTACAAACGCCTTTGGAATCGTCTTCCTGGGGCATCTGATCCATTCTATCATTGATTTTCCTCTGAAATATTTTCCTTTCATCGCCTTTTTCCAAAGGGATCGACTATTCAACAAACACCATATACTTTTTTTTTTTCATTTAACCATGGAACAGCAACCTCCCAAGAGTATATCCAACAGCCCGCAAGCCAGATATACCAATAACTTGTGACTTAGCAGGGGCCGAGACTTCCCGAGGTCCACCGAAGTGAATCTCTATCCCAGAGGTCATCTACCCTGAACCTGTGACCTCCCCGGAGATAACACATGTTCTTAACCATTGAGCCCACTCAGGTACTCAGAAACACCACATACTTTTGACTTCTAGGTATCGTGTGAATAGTAAGAGATTGTTAAGTCCCCAACCACCCAAACTCTTTGGCCTTGCAATAGTGGATCACTTCACCAAAGGGACACCATTTGATGTTCGACTTCCCGACCATAGAAACCTGAAGCATAATTTCCTAATCTTAGTCAAAATACTCTTCGGAATGGAAACGACCAAAGCCCAATATACAGGTATTGCCTCCAAAACTGACTTGATTAATAGCATACATCCGCCTCTAGAAAACAATCTATTTACCTAAACAAATAATCTCACTTCGATCTTTTTTATTGTCCAATTCCAATCCACTACTTGGTATGAATTTGGTCTCAAGTGAAAACAAAGATATTTAAATCCCTCCTCCAGATCCATTACATAGAAAGAGAGCGTCCCTGCCAAATAATTCTTAACTGATGTGGAAAGGTTTGTCATGAATATCAGAGTTTTTTCCACATGAATTCTCATTCTAGTCACTAGTTCAAACCTTTCTATGATACGTTTCAACGCCGAAATGTATGGATTCAAACCAAATATAAAAACACAGATATCATCGACAAATAAGATATGTGTAATGCAGACCTGGTTGGATTTTTTTATACCTTTGATATCCCCTGTCGCGACACCTATATTGATCAATTTGCTTGAATTTTCTGCCACAAGGAGGAACAAAAGAGGGGATACGGTGCATCCCTGTCGAAGGCCACATGATGCTTTGAAAAAAGTGGAAGGACTGCCATTAATCAACACAACAAAACTAACAGTAGTAATACACGCCATTATCTAGTGGGCAACCTTTGTATTCATCCCCAGTTGTAAAAGACAACCTCAAAAAATTCCAGCTGACTCGATCATATGCCTTTGACAGATCAATCTTCAAGGTGATGGCTGGAGTTTTTTGAATCCTTATCGATTGGAGTATTTATTGTGCCAGGTAAGCAATGTCATGCATCTGTTGATTTTGAAGGAAACTAAACTCTTCTTCTGAAATGATATTGCTGAAATAGGTTTCAATATGATAGCAATAATATTAGTGATCAACTTGTAAATTACATTACAACATGAGATGGGTCTATAGTCATTAAAGGATGTCGACTTTTGTTTCTTAGGAATCATAAATATGAATGTTGAGTTGATCATTCCATGCATGCAACTTTTGGTCTGGGATCCCCTCACCACCTTCAAAATGTCAAATTTCAAAAATTCATAGAACCCTACTTAAAACTCCATTGTAAACCCGTCTAGCCCAAGATTTTTTCCTTTCTCCATGGAAGACATAACGCCTAAGATCTCTGATTCAGATACCTCTTCAGTTATTACTTCGTTCATTTCCTGTGTAAACGTCCCGGGGAAAAGGTTTAGCGTATCTAAAGTTTCGAATATTGGATAACCTTGTGGTTCTATGAATAAAATTTTGAAATGTTGGACTCTGCATTTTCCTTGTCTTCGAAGGATCTCGCCAAGTTACCATCACCATCCGCAATTTCCCAAATCGTGTTGTTATTCTTTTTGAAATTTGCAAACTGGTGGAAATACTTTGTGTTTGTGTCACCTTCTTGTATCCAAATGACACGACTTTTTTGTCGCCATAGTTCTTCCTCCCGCGCCAGGA
Source organism: Picea glauca (assembly GCA_000966675.3). Taxonomy (NCBI): domain Eukaryota; kingdom Viridiplantae; phylum Streptophyta; class Pinopsida; order Pinales; family Pinaceae; genus Picea; species Picea glauca. Next base: position 4,092 of record JZKD02S1116810.1, on the reverse strand, counting down.
GCTCTCGCTTTTGGATTTCTAGAGACATCAACTTTTCCAGAATCTTCGCTGTAAAAACACCTGACACATTGGATGAGAAAATTTCTACGAACCAGCCCCGAATGGGAATATGAAAGACCAGGATGTAACCTATAGAAGGTACCCAATGTTTCTCCATCCAGGATCGAATCGAACTCAAACCGAGGATTTTCCTTGTGAATCTGCCAACCATCGCTCTGTCTATCATCATCGGAATTTCATTTAGAGCGATGTCTTCCCCAACTACAATCCTCGGTGCTCTCCTAGCCTTGATTCCCCTGTGACTTGTTGTAGCTTGGTTCGAAGCAGAGTTGGGAGGTGCTTTTGTGACAGTTTCTAAATCATTGTCAAGACAATTTGCTGGCGCATCGCTCTGGATATTGATTTCATTAACGTTGATCGTCGTCACCTTTTTTACGGGGGAGTTCACATCATCTAGAGGAGGATCTAACGGTCCAGATCATTTTTGTATAAATTCCAATTCTAAAGTGAAAATGTTGTATAGGATGCGCCAGGTTCATAATCAACCTCGTCTAGCTCCATAACTGGGAGTTCACGCGAGGAGAGCCAACAATGCCACTACCGCTCCAATCACCAGAAATTAGTAACACGAAGATGAGGTGGCGAGAGGCCCTAGATCATAAGCCAATGATAAGAACCTGCAGAAAAGAATATATCATGGATTGAAAAAACCAACATTTAAGGGCGCACAGATCGAAGAGGTATGGAAATGTCTCCCTAGAAAACGAGTGAAAAAAACCGTCGGAGGAAGGAAAATGACGATCTTCGACCAGACGAAAAAGACCCCATAAAAAAACCAATACTTAGAAACATATGGGTGTGCCTATGTATAGTTGTTGTGGCGACGCAAAAACCCTAACGAACCCATGTGTGACCCTCCCCCTCCCGCTCCCCCACACACATATATATATAGACAAAATTGATTTCATATCTTATAATTTATATTAAATATCTTCACATGTGGTAAAATTTATTATAACCTAATAACTTAGTGTTTAGGTTAGAATTCATTCTAAATATTTTAGAAAATTGTAAAGTTTATTATATATATTTTTATTTTTATTTTTTTTTCCTTCCGAAAAAAGCTTAATTTTATTTCAATAAAGAAGAAAAATTACATTCTGCATATGCACCTTGTAATACTTCAAGAAGTCGAGTTGTAATGATGTTTATAGGCTAGTGAACCAAGTATTTATAAGCTGGTAGGCTTATGTGTTGATTAGGCTGGGAACCTAGATGTTAAAGGTCATGAGGTTGTTTTGCACATGTAAATATCCATATTATTAATATAACAACATCGCTACGTGTAGACCGACCACAAAGAAAGATTATGGGCGACTGAACTCCACTAGGTAGGGAAAGGGATGGGGCTATGAGTCTAGGAAAGAAGGGCTAAGCTTAAGAGCTAATAAAATAATATATTATTATTCTAAAAGTTGTAAAGAGGATATTAATTTATCCTAAGTTCCTTTAGGGAGAGGAACGAGTTCCAAGTGGGGGGAACGTGCTCCTGGAGGGAGCCAAGTGTCATCCAAAACCCATGCAAAATTATGGGGGGGCATCCCCACGACTCTGGGCATTCTAACCATTCTTACTGTTCATACACTCTCACCATTCAGAGGATTCTCACCGTTCAGACTAGGATCACCATTCGTTACCTTGATTGACCAACCTACCCATCAAGCACATAGTAACAATGGAATGCCATTATGGAATTCCTGAAACACCTCGAACCTCTGTGACCAACCCGAATTGATACCCTCGTTGTACCTATACCTGTGGGTTGTCTGTGTATTGTCATGTCGGTATCGTTCCCCACATCTAGTTTATGTTGCTGCCATCACCGTGCCCGTGTGTTGAGAAGCGAGAGTGAAGAAGCAGGTTGTCAGACTTGTGAGAAACTCTCTCCAGGTGAGAGAGTGTGTTAAGGAAGTGAGCTCTCCTGGACGAAGTCCAACAACAACTACATAGCTCTGAGAATTCTTGATCCAGCTTGTTGTTGAAGCCCTGGAAAGGGAGGTGTAGCAATCGATGGACTGTGTGACAGTGAACGTGTACACTCCAGGGGTGGGACATGCATGTGGGTGTAACTGGTTCCTTGGAGGAAATATTTCCTGTTGTACTGTGCAACTTCCTGTTGTCCCTGCCTAGCCTAGGAATCCCTTTCCCGGTGGAGTTTAGTCTCAGCTCAGGGGCGACCCACTGCTGAGAGTGAGGAGCAACATGGTCTAAGGCTGGGAGGTTCATGGAAGGTTTGCATGCAGTTGGTGTACTTCAATTAAAAGATAAGTATCATTTCCAAGTTTGGTTATATGTTGTGTATTTATATATGTTGTTATATTTCTGGGTTTTGTCTGTGATTACTACATGTATGCTTTTACTCTTATTTCTGCTTTATGCTATGTGATATTAGAACTTAAGTCATATGTTAAATTTGTATGTGTTATTGTCGCTTCCGCAAGAATATGTATATATAGAATGTTTATTTTTGGTTAAAATTGCATTAGATATATATATGTGTATACTCGAGCATGAGTGTTATCTGATGTAGAATGGCCTGACATGGGTTTGCCGGGGATGTCACAAATTGGTATCAGAGAAGAAAGATGTTTACTCTGTGACGTTGCCCAACCTGGGTGGCTGGCGGCGTTACAAATTGGTATCAGAGCCAAGGTTTTGACACTGAGCTTGGATGGGCCATGGTAGTGGTTAATGAAACAAAGATTTCAGAGTGAATTGTTGTCGAAAGGGACAAAATATGAAGTTCAAAGCATCCCTGAGTGTCAGGAAGGCACCGTGTGAACACTTGGACTATGTTCAGAAGCTCAGGAAGTATAGCGGTTAAAGAAAACCTACAAAGGAAGGAAGCCACAACAACCATTGTGTTGGGCTGCGAGGTTTGAATTTGGGTCGTAGGATCTATTCGAGAGAAGGCAGACCCTTCACAGACGTCAGATTTAGAAAAGGTGCACGAAAGTTAACCCCTAAGTACTTCGGACTTCGCGACTTCGATGAAGTTTATGTGTGATAGAGAAGAAGGGGCCGAAGCTTGAAGTTTCGAAGTTTCAGGGTGGATCTACATCGTAGATCTGGGGAGAAGTGATTGACCATTGGATCGAACAAGGATAGATCAGAGTCGTTAGATTAAGTCGAGAGCAGAACGTAAGGCACAATAATGAAAAAGAGATTGCAACCGTCAGGTCTGCGCGCATGTGATTGTGAGTTGTAGATCTCACAACAGTTCGGGAGTTTGGTGTTCGAGAGAAACAAAGTTTGCTAAGGCGCAAACTCCTGAAGTCCCGAAGTTCAGAGTTAATCCAGACCGTTCATAAAAAAGGGGCATGTATCGACATATTGGATTATTCGAGAGTTTGGCGTTCGGGAGAAACAAAGTGTGTGAAGGCAAAAACTCTCGAAGTCCCGAAGTTTGGAGGTAATCCAGACCGTTCATCAAAAGGGGCACATGTCAGCAGATTGCCTTGTTCAGGAATTCAGCGTTTAGAAGAATTGTAGTGTGCTAGTGTGAAAAGTTCCGGAGCCCCGAAGCCAAAGAACATAAGTGGCATGACATGATGATGTCACCAATGGTGATGTGGACCCTTCCTACACATGCCACGTGCCACCACCTTAATTGTTGATAGTTGTACCATGTGGACCCCAGAAGGTAAAGTAGTTCAAAAGTTCGGAGTTCGGGATATTTGAGGAATGAAAGTGTAAAATCTTCTGAAGCCCGAAGTCCCGAAGTGAAATGGCCTGCTGACATCACCAGGGATGACGTGGACATATGGGATGTGTGTCACATGTCAGTGAGTTAAGAACCTTTGGAAGAATGAAATTCCAGTTAGAACGTGACACGTCTCACCCGTCTAATTGGGCCATTTGTCCGCTTCTAGTATTCTTCCACATGGCACTCCTCTCGAGCATGGGTAGTGGGGCCCCTGATGATACATAAAGTAGTTAAAACCTTGGTGAAGAATTTAACCAAACTGAGCCCATGATAACTTGACCCCAGTAGATGCATGGCGCAAGATCGTGAAGTCTGGAGACTTGGTA
>JZKD02S1116744.1:0-10513 GCA_000966675.3 Picea glauca | reverse complement strand
TATATATATATATATATATATATATAATAGTAAAATTTTTTTTTTAAATAAATAAAAATGAAATTAGATTGGATTAGGACCCTTTTTAATTTTTTATTATAGGAATAAAGCATTAAAGAAATACAATAAAAAAATATAATATAAAACATTTAAAATAACACAATGCATTTAAAAGAACACATTAGAATGGAAATTTAAAAGAACGTATGGAAATGAACGTGTTATTTTCATGCATTGAATAAACATTTAAAATTTAAAATGTTTGGTGACATTTTCTTCGGAGAAGGAGACAATGCGTGGATCATCTTCTTGCAAGCATTTCAACTCACGATGGCCACATGGAGGTCCTGCTTCCTTCATCCTACAACTTGAAAACAAAACCTACAAAAACCTTTAGATCTGAATTTTTTCCCACATCGCCCAGACCCGAAGTCTTGAGGTTCATCGTTTGGCTCGGGCCAGGAAAGAATGAAACTAAATTGTGCTAGATTTCATTGTTAAACTATGCAAAGACCTCGTTTCTTGTTTTGAACTTCGTTTATATTCTCTAACCAACACATAATTATAGGCCATTTTCTCCGCTCTGAATCTTTGATTGATGGGCAACTGTATTTCTTGTCAACCAATGCATCTTCCCACTACCAGTTTAACGGTCCTTCAAAAAAACAAATGCCAACTGTTTGATTTAGGAGTTTTAAGAGCTCGTGAAGGTAGCTGAAATTTTAAGAGAAGGGCCCGATTTCTTCATCTTCCATGCCAATTCAATGCGCTACGATGAGTATGTTTCTCCTCTTTCTGCAGAGCAGGACCTGCAAATGGAGCACCTCTATTTTATGCTTCATGTAGCCAAACTACGCCATCCTCTTCTCGCCTCTGATATCGTTACGTTGGCTATGGAAGCCAACACTACCATGGAACGAGGACATCGTGCTACAATGAATTAAGCCGACGACGTGGCTGCAAAATTGGGCCGAATATGATAACGATGGAACAAGAAGTATCTGACATCAATCAACATAAAATAATTTATTCTTCTTCTTCTTGAAGAGAAGAAATGAAATGTGAGGGATATGATTCAGAGTGGAGAGAATGAAAAAAAAGAGATGAGGTTAGGTGCGACTTGTCCACTATAAATTGCAGCGCATAGCGCCCGCAGGGAGAAAACATCTACCACACTGCACCAACATTTTTGGTGTTGCTGACTTGAGAAAACGGTAAAGAGTTCTATATGTGAGGGATAAAGATTATGTGGGCTATTTTTAATCCACGCCAAAAAAATATTGGATAATCAAGTAACCTAAACCGGTTTTGAAGTGATTCTTTCTTGGATCTGCTCATAAAATTTCCACAATCAATCTGAGTTAGTCGTTGCATGAAAAATCGATATGAATATGGAGGGAGATTACAGAGATATTTGCATTTGATTAGTGGAAGAATTATGATTGTCCATATCTCTATATGATGGACATGCTGGGATTGCATACGGTTCCAAATGATAGGAGGTATTAAATCCAGTTGGAGGGTTGACTTGGATTTGATATCCCCACATAAATATCAGGAAATAGTTGGAACGCCGTGCTCTCAGGGATTAAGCTCGCAAGAAGTTCAATCTTTTGTTCTACAAAGTGCTCGTGCAATGATCCATGTCCAAGCAAAATCCATGGGAAGAGTCCTTTTACTCTTGATGTATCCACAGACTTCATTGTTGTTAAACAACCAACTTCTCGCTCTGTTCACTTTGTTGCCGAAATATTTTTTCGCTGGTTTGGACATTCAGTACCTCGTATGTAACAAGAACATGGGACAAAGAGATTTTTCTAGGGTGGCAGCGGCTGACAACGTTGGCTTCAATGGCCTGCTTCTGAAGTGACAACTATAGCTCCATGAATTAAACCGGAGATACAAATTTAACATAAGTTCGATGATTTCAGGTAAGCATGGTCAAGAGAATGTATAAAAAAATGCGTCGTCTAAACCACTTTTATTAGTTTTCTCCACAGATTGAGGAAAAGGGTCACACGTAAGAGGAAATACTTATGGGTCTTCTAACCCCGCGTCTAAGCTGCTCAGTTAGAACTCCTATCCGTATGTCGCAACATAGACTCTCCAGAAGCTTGCACGAGCATTTTGTTGGATTGCCTCAACAATCTGGCATTTACAGTTGACAGAGGTCACAAGTTAAGAAGGGACTGGTGGATTGGTGAGACCACTGTCACTTCAAAAATTTTGGGGTTTCGATTGGGTCACATTATTACATGCATGGGGGCATGAGGCAGGATGCCGTAGAATATGGGAAAACAGATGGGACTTGTTAGCCTAAAGGGTTATTACATGAACAACAACAACTTACACATTATCTTCATCATCTGCAAACAATGGGATCTCTTCCAGTTGGTCATAGACAAGAATTGGCCTTGAGAATGAACAACCGTTGGCTATGATCGAATCTAGAAAAGAAGAACTAGTTTCGTTCAGTAATGAAGATAAGGAAGTGAAGAGATTCAATGCGCCATGGAACAATTAGTGGGAGCCAGAAGAGATAAGGAAGTGTTGGTAATGCATGAGTCATATATAGCCACATTCTCGGTTTCTCCATCCAACCAGCTACTAAAGAAACAACTAGGTGGCACAAATAGTGACTAAATGAAGAAACATACATTTGTTATATGAGAATAGATCAAAATCAAGGTTCGGTAAGAACAATCTGTTTTTTATTAAATCTAACTAGGATGCGTTCTTCCTTGGGCAGATATAAGCATATAATAACCACATTCACCACCTTCTTTCTGCATCACCACATGTTTTTACTATTGTTTTGAGTTGGCAAAATAATTGTGAACGTGTTGAGGACATATCGGCTACTTTAGCTGTCATTACAACAGAAATTGACGTGGGTGTCATTTATCAGAGACTCGATGAAGGTTATAAGTCATCACCTGGTATCAGTGGTTTGCTATTATGGTTGGCACTACCATTGCTTTTCTTATAGCCCTGAACATGCAATCAAGTCCTTTTCTAAGAAGCCATGTGTTAGTCTCTAATTTTGTCTTGATTTAGTGAGAAACCCTAATCCTAAACCCTTCTTACCTGCACTTCATTATCTGCTTTCATTTGATTTTAATCATTGTTTTTAGCTTATTATGGTTCACATTTTAGTTCTTTGGATAATCTCTTTAATTTTGGAGTTTTAAGACACGGTTTTGAATGATGTGTCACTTCACGTGCCTGTTCGAACTTTACAAATTTAAATTATGCTAAGTCATTAATAGCGCTACTGGAATAACATTATTCCCATAGCGCAAATATAATCATGCCTTAATATGCGCTTGCCACCCAGATTTCGTTATGATTACACAGATCGTGGACTAAGAGTTCGCATGTGTGCCACTGTAGTGTCCCCAAGGCCGAGCCCCATTGTAAACCATGTTCTGAAAGGAATTGTAATTATGTTTTATAGGCTGGTGAGCCAAGTTTTTATAAGATGGTGGCTTATGTGATTGTTAGGACAGAGAGCCTAAGGGTTGGAGGCCAAGGACCTGATTTTTTACTTGTATGTATGGAGAACATTTAATAAAATTGTAAACACCGCCAGGTGCAGACCGACCACAATGAATGAGTGAAGGGGGACTGAGTTTCCACAAAGAAGGAAAGGAGTTAGGGGTTGGAAGGTGGGAAAGGGGCTAAGTGTTGAGCCTAGGGGCTAAGCCTAGTGGGCTTAAGCCTAGTGGGATTAAGCCTGGGAATAATATTTTACTATTATTCCAAAAGAACATGTGCCATTTATGTTTTATCCTAAGTTTCTGGCAAAGGGAGGATGTACAAGGGTTATGCGTGTGGGTGGAACGCATGTAGTTCCATGGGTGACAAGTGTCAACTAGGGTGCATGCGAATAAAACGACCAGGATGAGCCATGAGAAGGATTCCTCCTCCATTCCACCCGACTACTTGAGCGGGTAGGGAGCGCTGAACAGGACGACCAACCCAACAACTGCAAGAATACCTTGTGCATTCCTAAGAGTCGAGAACCCCGTGTTATCTTTGATAGTCCATGCACATCCTATGTCTTACTGATCGAACCTATGCGTGGAGGCTTTGTCCCAAAGATGTGACCCTGAACCATTCCGCCATTGTTGAACCAATTGGAAAGCCTGTGTTTGGCTCTGTAAATCTGAGTACACCTCTATTCTGTGAGTCGAGAAGCCTGTGTTTGTTTCTGAAGAGCCGGTCTCACCCTCCGTTCTGAGTCGTGGAGCCTGTTTGAGAGGCTGTGTTTGTATTTCCAGTTGGCTATGGTGACCACGCAGATCTGGACCGCACGTGGCTTGATGGCCAGTGCGAGTTGTGATTGAGCCTGTGTGTGATCTCTCTCTAGGTGAGGGAGGTGGATGTTGTTGGAAGAGGTTTATTCCAGAGAGTGTCCAGCACCAACTTCAGGCTCTGAGACTTCCTGATCCGGCCTGTTACTGAGACCTAGAGAGGGAGGTTAGCACCGATGGACTGTGCTTGTGAAGGTGTATACCCCCGGGCGGAACAAGCATGCGGGGAATTAGAGTCTGGTAGTAGTGGGCGTAAGATGGCGTCCTGGGCATAATCCTTCCAGATTTTTTGTGTTGTTTTCCTGGTAACCTCAGCCTAGCCTAGGATTCCTTGCCTTGGGGTGGAGCTTAGTCCCAGCTCGGGGGTGACCCACTGTTGAGCTGATGAGCAGTGTGGTCTAAGGCTAGGAGGTTCGTGGAAGGCCTGCACTTGGTTGGTGGACTCTATCACTGTTAAAAGATAATTATCCGATGACGCTTTAATCATGTTTTGCATGATTTTGCTGCTTATGTTATCATGAACTCCACTGTGTATATGAATTAATATGAAACGCTATTGATTGTTAATTATAGAAGTAAATAATAGGTTTTACTCTGAGCTTGAATGTGTTTATTTGTTTAAATGCATGTGGATTATATAATACCTGTATGAGTTATGTAGCGAGAGTGGTGTTATAGTCTTATTTTAATAGCGTTTAAGCCTTGGTAGCCAGAAAAGGTGCACTACAGTTTGGTATCAGAGCCAAGGTTTCGACACTGAGCCTAGATGGGCCAGTGGAGCGGTCTTTGGACCAAGAATGCGAGGGAAATTGGGTCTGGAAGGCCAATTTCGGACCCTGGTTTGGTCCAAAGTGTCAAGGAGTTACTTGACGAGTCATTAAGCTCAGGGGGTATAGCGACGTTATGAAACCACAGCCAATGTGGTATAAGTCCACAGGGAGAGAGGACAACACACCAGAAGTGCTGGATCTTTAGGATCTATTCGAGAGGGAAGGTGAACCCTCATGACTGTCATATATGGAGAGTGTGCACGGGGTTTAAATCCCTTTTGAAATTGCACAGGAGTGTGGAAATCGCGATACACGAAATCCCTAATTATTCAGGACCGTCCATCAGAAAGAACGCATGGAGAGCGATCAACCTTTCGCTGACTCGTAACTTAAAAATAGTCAACGGGAAGAAATCGACGTTTTGGGAGATGGGAGGTGAGAAGAGGTGAACACCCTCGAAAACTTGAAATCCCGAAACAATCTACATTATAGATGGAGGGTAGAAGAACTTGACCATTGGATCAATTAAGTTAGTAGACATTGATTTCATGATTTCGGCAAATGGAATTTCAAGATGTGTGGATGCACGAACTTCCGATGCCCGAAACCCCGAAACGCTGAAATAATCTACGCCGTAGATCTGAGAAAGATCTGACTATTGGATTTTACTAGGGATAGAAGTGGACACATGAATGTGTACCACGTGCTAGTGGGTCGAGAATAAAAGTGAGAGTGGTGGAACCGATGATGTCATTAAAAAGTGACGTGGACCCTCATTAACGTGCCATGTGCCACCGTAGTTGTGGGTGACCACTGTACTATGTGGACCTAGAGGGTAACGTAAATCAGAATTTCAGAAGTTGGGGGTTGGAAAGGAAAGCAATTATGAAAGCCTTGTAGACCGAAACCCCGAAACCCGAAGTCTCGAAATCCCAAAGTGTCGAAAGTGAATGTTTCGAAAACCCAAAAATTGCAGAGCTGAACGAGAGCTCAGAAAACTTATTTGAATCGAGATGTCTTTTGTTCTTATTCGTATTGGATTATAAATGTTGTGGATTGTTCCTGAAGATTTAATGGCCCAACAAACTTTGAATTTAATTGTACAATGCATGTGCAGAGTTCAACAGAGGTCAGGACTCCAGTTAACCAACGCTGAGTATGGAGTGGGGAAAGGTGTAGATTACCCCCGAAACAGAAGATGAACATGAAGGAAAGGATGTTAACTTGGGAGTCAAAGGATCAAACTCCAATGGGAATGGAAAAGAGAAGGAAAAGGAAGGACACATAATGAAAATCATTGAAGGATTGCAAAGAGAGGCCCAGGCTCGCCGAGCTGATAGCCGAAAGCTCATGAAAGTCAGGGATCGACAGGGTGTATTGAACTTAAAATTTTTGAAGAGCCTGGAAAGAATAGAGAGGAAACTCGAGAAGGGAGGAGACTCAAGTAAGATGGAGAGTCGCAGAACCCATGGGAGAAGAAGTATGTCAAGGAGTGGTAGTCAACATCTTAGTCGCTCCCAAGGACATTCTGTCAGGGACACACACAATAGTTCAAGCTCATTCCCTACCAGAAAACATCGAAAATCTTGAAAGGAGGAATTGAAAGGGGAGATGAACAAGATAAGCCTCCAACATTCGATGGAGAACATAAGAAGGAGGAAGATTCTGAGACCTGGTTACTTGGCATGAAGAAATACTTCCAACTGCAGAATTATTTTGCCCATGCAGAAGGAAGAATTGGAATATACCAACTGAAAGGAAAAGCATCCATGTGGTGGGATTAGTTTGTGCAGGTGCATCACATCAGAGAGAAAGAGGTCACTTGGAAGGAATTTAAGAGGTATTTCGAGAAGAAATACCTGAATAAAAGATACTATGACAGAAAGATGAAGGAGTTCTTCGAACTCAAGCTAGGCAGCATGACTATTGTTGAGTATGAACGAAGTTTTCTAGAACTACTGAGGTATGTTCCATTCATCAAGGATGAGGCTGTCAAGATTCAGAGATATCTGAGTGGACTGCCACCTTCCATGAGTGACAAGATTCAATATGATGATACTAAGACCATGGAAGAAACCATAAGAAGGGAGAAATGCTTGTATGAACAACAAGGAGAGAGGCCTATCCTTCGGAAGGCTTGGAATGATCAGAGGAAGTTTAAGAAGGAACAAAGGCAGAAGGGAAACAAGCCTTCCTTTTTCAAAAATAGTCTTCAGGGATAGCCATCATTTAGAGAGCCGAGAATGACTGAAGAGGGAGCACAAAGACAGAGACATACACCCATTCAGTGTTGGGGCTGTCAAGGAAACCACAAGTACAGAGATTGTCCCCATAAAAATGGTAAAGCAAGAATTGTACATACTGTTCAGCAAGATGAAATAGTGGAGAATATGGGCAGTAGAATGTCGAGGATATACGCAGCCCTAGACAACAAGCAAGAATAATTTCAATCGCACATGATTGAAGTGGAAGGTACGATCAACAACCGACCACTTGTTATTTTAATTGATTCAGGGGCTAGCCATAGTTATATAGATCCTAGAGCGGTGGAAAGTTTGCATTTAACAAGAAACAAACATGAAAGGTCTTGGTTAGTGAAGTTGGCCACATGGACCAAGAGGAAGGTCACTGAATTGGTTAAGTCTTGTTCAGTGGACATGAAAGGAATGAGCACTAAGGCTGAATTGAACATTTTGCCTTTAGGCTCATACGATTGCTTAATTGGGATGGACTGGTTGGACCAACACCATGCCCTTCTGGATTTCCATAACAAGAGGTTTACCTACCTGAACGAAGAGGGAAAACCGGTAACAATCCAAGGAATTCCCAGAGCTGTGGCTGTTAGGGAAATCTCAGCCATGCAGCTGAAGAAATGTTACCGGAAAGGATGTCAATTATATGCATCTCGGGTGGAAGAAGCATCCCGAGATGTAGTATCGAATCTGGAAGATCACGAGGTACTCAAAGAGTTGAAGAATGTATTTCAAGAGGTACATGGGCTACCTCCGAAGAGGGACATCGATTTTTCTATAAATTTGATGCCTGGAGTAGCTCCAGTTTCGAAGGCTCCTTATAGAATGAGTACACCAGAGCTGAAAGAGTTGCAATTGTAGCTCGAAGAGCTACTGAAGAAAGGTTACATTCTCCCCAGTGTGTCACCATGGGGAGCCTTGGTCCTATTCGTGAAGAATAAAGAAGGGGCATTGAGGCTGTGCATTGATTTTCGACAGTTGAATAAGGTCACTGTCAAGAACAAGTATCCTCTGCCAAGGATTGATGATCTTTTTGATCATTTGAAGGATGCAAAAATATTTTCGAAAGTAGATCTCCAATCAGGATATCACCAAGTGAGAATAAAGGATGAGGACATCAGCAAGACCACCTTTAGAACAAGGTACGGTCATTATGAGTTCACGGTGGTGCCGTTTGGGTTGTCCAACGCGCCTGCTGTTTTCATGTGCTTAATGAATGGAGTGTTTAGAGATTATTTGGACAAGTTTTTCATAGTCTTCCTAGACGATGTCTTGGTGTATTCCAAGACAGAGGAAGAACATGAGAAACACCTGAGAATGGTGCTGCAAGTGTTGAGAGAACACAAGCTGTACGTAAAACTGAGCAAGTGCTCTTTTTATCAAAGGCAGATCCATTACTTGGGACACATTATATCTGAAGAAGGGATCGTTGTGGATCCTGAAAAGGTATAGGCCATTTGAGAATGGCCAACGCCAAGGAATGTGGTAGAAGTTAGATCTTTTATGGGTCTGGTGGGCTACTATAGGAGGTTCATAGCCAGATTCTCAAAGATAGCTCATTCTATCACTTCATTGCAAAGGAAGGAGAAGAAGTTCCAGTGGACTGAAGAATGTGAGAGTAGCTTCTAGTGATTGAAGCAGCTGCTAACTAGTGCTCCAATCCTGAAGATTGCAGATCCAAATAAGGATTACTTAGTGTGCACAGATGCGTGTAAGGAGGGGCTGGGAGGAGTTCTCAGCCAAGAGGGATTTGTAGTTTGTTATGAATCCCGAAAGTTGAAGGAGCATGAGAAGAATTATGCCACTCACGATTTAGAGCTGGCAAAAATCGTCCACGCCCTGAGGAAATGGAGACATTACCTCATGGGCAAGAGATTCCAGTTGAGAAAAAACCATAACGGTCTGAAGTATTTATTTGATCAACTGACCTTAAATGCCAGGCAAATTAGATGGCTGGAGTTTCTGTGCGAATATGACTTTGATATCAAGCATATCAAAGGGAAAGAAAATAAGGTGGCTAATGCACTCAACAGAAAAGTGCACGAATTACATGCTACAACCATTAGCATGTACCAGATTGAGATGAAAGACAGAATTTTGGAAGCTGCAAATACCGATTTGCAGTACAAAAGTCTTGTAGCAAAGTTACAACAACGCGAGAGACCACAGACCAAAAAAAGTTACACCTTGGGAACTGATGGTCTACTTCTATATAAAAACAGAGTGTATGTACCCAATGTCCGAGAATTGAAACTGGCAATTCTAAAGGAGATGCATAATGTGGCTTATGCTGGACATCCTGGCTATCAGAAGACTATGGCAGCAGTCAAAGGCCATTATTTTTGGTTGGGTTTGAAGAAAGAAATCGCTGAATACATCACCAGATGTATGGAGTGCCAAAAGTTTAAGGTTGAGCACAGGCACCCAGCAGGGTTGTTGCAGCCTTTACCCATTCCTGAGTGGAAATGGGACGTGGTAACAATGGATTTTATCACCAGACTACCTAGAACAAGGAAGCAACATGATTCAATCATGGTGGTGGTGGACAAGCTTACTAAAGCCGCCCATTTTATTCCACTGAAAACCACCCACAGGGCAGCAGATGTTGCTGATATCTTCTTAAAAGAAGTTGCACACTTGCATGGAATTCCGAAGACAATTGTGTCTGATAGGGACCCGAAATTCACCTCGAATTTCTGGAAAGGACTGTTTAAGGGATTCATAACGAATCTGAACTTTAGCACAACGTATCATCCCGAGTCTGATGGATAGACAGAGAGAGTGAACAGAGTAATAGAAGACATGTTGAGAATGTATGTGATGGATAAACCATCAAGGTGGGAAGACTACCTGCATTTGGTAGAATTCGCCTACAATAATGGGTATCATGCATCATTAAAGATGAGCCCCTTCGAAGCGCTTTATGGAAGAAAGTGCAACACTCCAGTGAGCTGGGATAATCCAGATGACAGAGTAGTAGTTGGGCCTGGGCTACTCAAGGAGATGGAAGACCAAATGATAAGAATTAAACATAATCTAAAAGCTGCCTAGGACAGACAAAAAAGTTATGCTGATAGTAACAGAACCCATAGAGAATTCAAAGTGGGTGACCATGTTTTCCTGAAAGTGAAAACTAACAGGAGTTCCCTGAAGCTGGGAAGTTGCGCCAAGTTGG
>JZKD02S1116710.1:119971-142563 GCA_000966675.3 Picea glauca | reverse complement strand
TTTAATGCCTAAAAAATAAACAAATAATATTTTACAATTTAAATATTAAATGGCAAATAAAAAATTCAACAAAGAAATAAGACAAATCGATGAGAGGGGTTTCAAGATAAAAGCGACCAAATTTTCTTTAGGAAGAAGTAGAGAATCAAACAACACATCATCAAAAAATAAGGGGGACATAACTCAAGCAAGAGGGTTTCATTAATAAACAATAAGATAAAGTCAAAGGTTAAGTCCTTCTTTAATGGAATATTTTTCCACATGAGTCTCATGATATAACTTATAAGCTTTTATCATCCCAACATACGAGGATGGTCAATGATGTGATCATTCCCTTCTTCTTAACTGCTCCTAGGTCACATGGACCATCCCTGGAGAAAATAAGGTCACACGTCATCTCGACTTGGTAATTAACCAAGAAACTCCCTAGTCCCAGACCAGAATACCCCATAACCCATTTGGGTGCCCTAGAATATATCTAGGGGATTAACCACCAAGGTACACAACCAAGGATCAATCCAAGAACTAAGGAAGGATTCCCTGGAACACATCCAGGGGCCCTAGAACACATATAAGGGACTTATATCATCAAAATCCTTGGTCCCTGACCAAGAAACCCATAAATACACTGGGGGCCCAACTAAGGTCTTTTTCCATGGCTCTAACTGCTTGGTCCCAAACCAAGAACCCCAAGAGTGTATTGGGGGCCCTAGATCACAATTAGGGTCTTTTTCATCCTCCTGAAGAATGGATCTTGCAACTGCATTAATTTTAACACTCCCTCTTAACAAGATTGTCTCGAAAGTATATAAACTTTGTCAACGACAGGGGCTTGGTCAAAATATCTACAATTTGTTCCGTCATCAGAACATACTAAATATTGAGAATGTTATTCTGCACCATGTCCCAAACATAGTGATATCTCATCTCAATGTGTTTTCATTTGTCATGAAACACAAGATTCTCAGAGAGATTTATACATATTTGGTTATCACAGTGAATTACTATGGGTTCCACCTCAACACTGAACAAATCTGAGAGTATCTTTCTTAGCCACACTACTTCTCTACTAGAAAAACCTGTAGCAATGTATTCTACCTATACAATGCTTTGGGCTATGGAGCCCTACTTCTTGTTGGACCAGGAGATCATAGTTGAACCCAAACTAAAACAATATCTGGAAGTGCTCTTCCAATCCAATGTATTTCCCATCCAATCTGAATTTGTATAGCCATGAAGCATTACATCTCCACTAGAAGTGTACATGAGCCCATAATCTATAGTCCCCCGGACATATCTGAGAATATGTTTAGCAACAACCATATGAATGTGTTTTGGATTACACAAACTGACTGAGGGAATTCACTGCATGACAAATGTTTGGTCTGGTGTGTACTAGATACATCAAGGACCCAATAATATGACGATATACTATAGGGTCTTCTGGATCTGAACCTGTAGCTTGATCATGTAACTTCTTCAGGTTAGAAATCATAGGTGTGGTCATGGACTTACAGTCCAACATCCCAAATTTGTGAAGCACATCAACTACATTCTTACTTTGTCAGAGAAAGATCTCACCATGTTTCTGCCACACCTCTAAACATAGAAAGTAATGCATAAGACCCAATTCCTTCATTTCAAACTCTTTCTGCGACATATCGATTCACTCAGTTGGAATCACTTTTGTGAAGAAATGTGACTAAGAGAAGAGTGTGTGCATTTCCTCTCTCTTACTCTCTCTTAAGTCTTCACTTGTACTTGTATTCTCTCTATATCGATCCGCTATGGTATTTTTTGGAGCATCATGGAGTTCTAGGGTTAGGGTTTATCCCTTGGAAATTGGAGATTAGGATTTTGTGAGAAAACTAGAAGGAGAGTCTTTCTACAACATATCGATTCACTTGCTTGTATTATCTCTTGTGATGAGATATGACTAAGAGAAGAGAGTCTGCATTTCCTCTCTCCTACACTCTCTTAGGTCTTCACTTGTACTTTTATTCTCTCTCTCTCTTTAGGTGCCAACGTTTCTTCAAGCATCTTACAATTCTAGTGTTAAGGATTATCCCTTGGAAATTCGAGATTAGTGTTTTGAGAGAAAACGGGAAGGAGAGCGTCTTTCTATAAACACTCTCTTAAGTCTTCACTTGTACTAGTATTCTCTCTCTCTCTTAAGGCGCCATCGTTTCTTCGAGCATCTTAAAATTCTAGTGTTAAGGATTATCCCTTGGAAATTCGAGATTAGTGTTTTGAGAGAAAACAAGAAGGAGAGCATCTTTCTATAACATATTGATGCACTCGCTCGTATTCATTCTTGTGATAAGATGCGACTAAGAGAAGAGAGTGTGAATTTATTCTATTACTCTCGCTTAAGTAATCACTTGTACTTGTATTCTCTCTCTCCTGAGGCGCTAGTGTTTCTTGGAGCATTTTGGAGTTCTAGGGTTAGGCTTTATCCCTTAGATATTGGAGATTATGGTTTTTGGTTAAAACCGAAAGGAAAGTCTCTTTCTACAACATATTGATTCACTCACTTGTATTCACTCTTGTGATGAGATGTGACTAAGAGAATAGATATAAGATAAGATAAGATAAATGTATTAATGTCCAACTCAGAGAGTGTGCATTCCCTCTCTTACTCTCTCTTAAGTATTCACTTGTACTTGTATTTTCTCTCCCTTGAGGCTCTAGGGTATCTTAGAGCATATTGGAGTTCTAGGGTTAAGGTTTATCCCTTGGAAATTGGAGATTAGGGTTTTGAGAGAAAACCGAAAAGATTCTTTCTACAACATATCGATTCACTCACTTATATTCAGTCTTTTTATGAGATGTGACTAAGACAAGAGAGTGCACATTTCCTCTCTCTTACTCTCTTTCAAGTCTTCAATTGTACTTGCATTCTCTTTCTCTCTCTCTTGAGGTGTTAGTGTTTCATGGAGCATCATGGAGTTCTAGGGTTAAGTTTTATCCCTTGGAAATTGGATATTAGGGTTTTGAGAGAAAACCACATGGAGAGAGCATTTCTACAATCTATCGATTCACTCACTTGTGTTCACTCTTGTAATGAGATGTGACTAAGAGAAGAGAGCATGTATTTCATCTCTCATAAGTCTTCATTTGTTCTTGTATTCTCTCTCTATTGAGGCACTAGAGTTTCTTGGAGCATCTAGGATTTATAAGGTTAGGGTTTATCCCTCGAAAATTGGAGATTAGGATTTTGAGAGAAAATCAAAAGGAGAGTCTTTCTACAATGTATCGATTCACTCTTGTGACAAGATGTGACTAAGAGAAGAAAGTGCACATTTCCTCTCTTAATTATTCACTTGTACTTGTAATTCATCTCTTGAGGCACTTGGGTTTCTTGTAGCATCTTGGAGTTCTATGGTTAGGGTTTGTCCCTTGGAAATCGACGATTGAGGTTTTGAGAGAAAAATAAAAGGAGTGTCTTTCTACAACATATTCATTCACTCACTTGTATTCACTCTTGTGATGAGATGTGACTAAGAAGAGAGTGCACATTTCTTCTCTCACACTCTCTAAAGTTTTGTACTTTTGTTATCTCTCTCTCTCTTGAGGCACTAGGTATCTTGTAGCATATTAGAGTTCTAGGGTTAGGATTTGTCCCGTGAAAATCAGAGATTAGTGTTTTGAGAGAAAACTAGAAGGAGAGAGTTTTTCTACAACATATCGATTCACTCACTTGTATTCACTCTTGTGATGAGATGTGACTAAGAGAAGAGAGTGTGAATTTCTATCTCTTTCTCTCTTACATATTCTCTTGTACTTGTATTCTCTCTCTCTCTCTCTCTCTCTCTCTCTCTCTCTCTCTCTCTCTCTCTCTCTCTCTCTCTTGAGGTGCTACAGTTCTTGGAGCATCTTGGAGTTTTAGAGTTAGGGTTTATCCCTTAGAAATTATAGATTAGGGTTTTGAGAGAAAACCAAAAGTATTGTCTTTCTACAACATATCAATTCACTCGCTTGTATTCACTCTTTTGATGAGATGTGACTAAGAGAAGAGAGTGTGAATATCCTCTTTATTACTCTCTCTTAAGTCTTTGCTTGCACTTGTATTCTCTGTCTCTCTCTTGAGGAGCTAGGGTTTCTTGGAGGATTTTGAAGTTCTAGGATTAGGGTTTATCCCTTGGAAATTGGAGATTAGGGTTTTGAGAGAGAACAGGAAGGAGAGTCTTTCTACAACATATCAATTCACTTATTTGTATTCACTCTTGTGATGAGATGTGACTAAGAGAAGAGAGTGGACTTTTCCTCTCTCTTGAGGCGTTAGGGTTCTTGGAGTTTCTTGGAGCATCTTGGAGTTTTAGAGTTAGGTTTTATTGCTTGAAAAAGGGATTTTACAATTTTGAGAGAAAACCCTCGGGGGTATTTGTGAAGAAGAGAAAAGAACGTCTTGGCTCGGCTATTGTGTTGGAGAGATATTTTCACTTGGATCTTCTTGGTTGACATAGTGTTTGATGATTTACCCTAGGTAGGGATTTATGGATAGTTGGAGTCTTTGTTTAGCCTTGATAGAAGGCTATAGTATGTGTTGTACTTCATCTTGATCTTATATATTAAGTTTCCAGTTGTCCACATCTTGTGTCATTTTCATATTTGAATTTCAGCTTATATATGTTCATTATGTTTTTCTAACTATGACCATTTATGTCTTGTTGAATGGACATAAGTAAAAAGGGAAGATTGTTAAGTAATTTCACTTCTCGGGAAGAATATAAGGGGTTGATTTTACTGTTGTTATACTTCTATAGTTACATATGTAAAAGTGCATTTCCAAATCTGATTATTGGCTGATAAGTTGCCCTAAAAGGGGTTGAAACTTATCTCTTTGTTTGGTATATTTTCCGCTTGAATTGTCGTGAAGTTTGGGGCTATTTGAAGTGAATTAATGTATTTTTTCCACTGTTGTTTTATACCCTAATTTACAGAAGTCCCAAAGGCTGAAAATTCTAGGGCTGAGATTTGGGAAAACTTCTAGGAAAAAGGTGAAATTTCAATTTTGCATTAATTGCCCAAGTGCATGAACTTTCCACATGGCATCAAAGCCTGTTATGGTTGAGATCACTCTTGAGTAAGGAGTTTGTATTTCAGATGGAGTTTAGCTAGGAAAGGTATTGACCTAGTTGAGGCCATTAGGTGTGAAACCCTAGGTTGCTTGGAAAAAACATTTGTGACCTAGAAAGTGTTAATTGACTTCATATATTCCTGATTTTTTTGTGCACTTGAGACTTTTCAGGATGTGTAAGGTGACTCTCGGTCTAAGAGAGTGCAATAGGTTGGATGGAGCTTCCAATTTTGTTGCATGGAAGCTTAAGCTTCATATTCTTATAGAGGACCTTGATCTCTAGGAGCAAGTTGAAAAGGAAATTCTAGAACCTACCAATCCAACATAGTTGGACACTCATTGGAAGAAGTTGTAAAATAAAATAATATAAACTCATATGAAGGCACAGTAAGTTTCAGATCTAAATGACTGGCTGAAAACACATTTTATTCAATAATTATTAACAGAAAAATATTATGAGCGACCACACAAAAGATTATCTAGACAAATGTTTGGAAATCCCACTCCTATGGGAAAACCTTATTAAAATGCTCCAGCCAAAGATACATATAGAGAACCAAACAATGTTGACAATATGGGAAGTCGTACAGATTGTATGGCTTTGTACAGTCCTAAGTTCTTCTGTTGGGCGACCGTACGGCTGTACAAAACCCCTGTAATGGGTCGGGTTCCTCTTCTCTTTGCTACTGGTGGTCATACAACTCTTAATATCAGTAGATTTATCCTCTTTTTCTCTCAACTTGCTGGTACAGTCCTCCCTCAACCTCACTCACCAATCCGTACAATTCGTACAACCCCTCTTCTGCTTGCTGTAAATTCTGGTAACTTCGTTCCCTTTCTTTGCAACCTGAACACACCCTCTCTTGCTCAGATTTTTTCATTGGAGACATTAGCCCCCTTTCTCCTCTAGCTCGCCCCAACTCAACCTCATCTCGACCCTACTCGGCCCTTTGCTTGACCCTACTCGACCCTCTCATGACTGGTTCGACTCAACCTGTCACTTGATCTCCCTTGAAGAACCATTTTCACTCAGCTGGTTAACTTCTCTTGAGATGATGTGAAATGAGTCACTCTTGGTGTATTATAAACCTAGTCTCTCTATCATTCAATCCTAGCCCTTAGATATTCTTCTCAAGATCTAGATATGACGGTGGGGACTTAATAGAGCATTGAGACAACTTAAGTCACATCTAACGACTGTGACTTAATCTCATGTTGACTTAAGTTATCCCCACCAATATTAAGTTGTCTAGACATAATGAGGCCCCCTTTTACACTACTAGAGAACCCTAGTGTGAAGGTACAGAATTCTAACACTCCCTCTGAGCAAGGGAGGTATTGTCACTGGAGTTGCCTCCTCCTTGGTCCACATCAATGTGAGTCTCTCCCTCTGAATCAAAGAGGGCCAACCTCTCTAGATCTGGATATTCCACATGTTCTGCTATGTAGGTGTTATTGGAGTTATTTGGGTTGAGATTCTCTAGGTACCCCATTCCTCCAACTGGTTCCATTCCCACCAAGTTGGCCTGATTAGGAGAGCCTCCTGCTCTCTTAGGTACGACCCAACTGTCCCATCTCTTCTATCTCTGAAGTGATAGATGAGTTATCCCCATAACCTGTATAGGCTATCCTCATTGATACCTATCATAAGTGGAGGTCCTCAGGGAGTGAATGTACACTCCTCGACCAACAAAACTGACACCATAGCATTGATCCTCCAATGTTGAAATTGAGGGTACACTCACTCTCATACTCAACACATAAAGGACCCTCTGCACCTTAAGAGTCCTCCCTAACCCTAGCTGCAAGGATATTATCCCTACTCCTCGAGATGCTACCAGACTAGGATGTGTTATCACGCAATTTGTACTTTCCCAAAAGCCAAAGGCAAGTGAACAATAAATTGGCATAACAGGAGGTTGTACTATCACTGTCACCTAAACAAGACACATATTTCTCTTTAGGAGTGGTACCCCAGGGGAGACGTCCACAGTGGCCTCAGGGTTTGAGAAGGCTACAGAAAAATTATCAAGAAAGTCCCACCACTCTCACAAGTCACTCCGATCAAAGTTTCCAAAGGTTCTAATGAGATGAAGCAAAGTGATATTTAAGTGTACCTACCCAGAACAAGACAACAAGAAAATATTATTTGGAAGTACTATATGATGCTAGTGCTTCATAAAACCATAGACTTTGGTGAAAAGAACAAGTTAATATAAAATCTTAAGCAACAAAAGTATTTATATCAGCAATGTATATATAGCAATAGCTTCACAATTATGCCTCAATAAAGCTTCAAAAATGACCGAAAATGATAATATAAACTTTACAAAATGCTAGTAATTGTCAGAAGCAATGAAGGCAATGTATAATCAGCTTTAAAACTTGCTTTTGAGATGAAGTTGTTGTTGTTATATATGGTTGTAGCATCCTTTAGCAACAACATCAAAGTAGTTAGTAGGTTAGTCTAATCTAAAGTTATAAGTAGTTAGTATAGGTATTAAAGTAGATGATTTAAGAGTTGCTTTAGTCAATCAATCACTTGCAAGGTATGAACTAGTGCCTTTTAAGGTTAATGGAGTGAATATTGCAGCATAAATTCCTAAAGGAAAACAAATGATAATGTGTGAGCTAAAGGAAGAGGGAGGATGGTTGAGGTGTTAGTAACCTAAGGCCTCAATATCCAAAACCCTAGAAGGAAAAGATGTTAGGAAGTAGGTAACCTTGGGCCCTAGCGATTTCCTTCTTCTTTAGGTCAAGCTTGAAATAAAATTATGAAAGCTTAATGAAGCAATAGTGCTAGAGTGCTACTAAGTTAGGGATCTAGTATATCCTTCAAGGGAGGTGTCTTCTAGCAAAATCAAATAGGTGAAGAGTTATAAAGGAAAGGACAATAACATGTGCTTTTCTTCTAGGGTTTCACACTAGAAATTTCATAATCTTATAAATGAGCAAGTAAATACACCATAACCATTCAAAATAAAGAAGGATTGCATATTTCTACTTACTTCATCAAGAATAATCTAGCCACAAACCCTAGTTGAAGACTTTCCACCATGAAAATGCAAAAATACACCAAAATAAGCCTCCTCCGAGAATTGTGCACCACTTAGTTCAACCAATAAGCCTTAAAAGAGGCCGAATTTGAGACCTCACACTTGTCTGAGTGAAAGATGATGAAAAATATAAGAGATTTTTCCCTTATTTATACAATACAAGTGACCTTTAATTACATTTTAGGTCAAAAAAGGCCAACATGGCCAGTTTACATCAAAAATCCAGTTTTACATAAAATTTGCAATTAAAACCCTAATTTTATCTTTTAGGGTTGATGTCATGCCCCTCCTAAGGTGACGTTGGGCCCCTTCTTGGAATGCTAGGACTCCAAAGTGAAACGTTAGGGCTCAAAACCCCTCAAAAACTGCCACACGTGCGAACCAACTCGTCCTCATGCCTAAAACCCCAATTGGATGACGTCAAGGCTCAAAATGATGACGTCAAGGGCCTTCAAGGGCCAACATCATGGTGCGAGGGCAAAACCCCCTAGGTCCAGGCCTGCCAAAGTGCCTATGGTGGAATGTCCTCCCTTTTCTTTGGTGCAAGCCTTCGATATATCTCTGCCCCTAGCTGAGGTCTCAACATCCATCTGGTGGGATTTTATCCCCATGGAGGTCCAAGCTAATCATCTCCCCATATGTACCTATCCGTCGGGCATGGTCCTACAGCAACAACAAGCACACCCTCCATGGGTTGATAAGTCACAAGGATCATAGCAATGTCAATCACATCTAATAATCAAGTTACCCAAACATGTGCATCAAACCTTCTTTACCCAGACAAATGCGCAAAAACGTTATGTCATTTAAAAAGCCAGGTTTGGAGACGGTCTCGAGGTGTCCTATTGGGCTAATCCTCCTTAGGTGTGGGGTTTTTCAAGGTGAGGACCAATCTAGGTCATGTAAATGCATGAGATGGGGTAGGGGATGTTTCGACAAGGGGTGCAGTGATAATAGGGAAATGTAGGTCTTACCCATGGGTGTTGTTATCTCCACTTTTTAGGGATAACTAGGAGATCATGTCTCGAGGCCCACATGTCCTAAACATGGAGTACCGAGACCAGGATTGACCTGAGCATGGCCATGGAGGGCCTACCTTTTATTCTTCCATCGTCCTTATCTTATTAGCAGCAACAACATCCATCACCATCAATTTGATCCTGTATTAGAAGAGGTTCTTGCTCCATGTGGTAATTGGTTCAGGTATCATGGTATGCGTCACCTTTGATCATTAAAACCTTTAAATATATGCATCTGATTCCTTTTATCTCTAACAATTGTTTGGACCTTACATTAGCCCACTTGACCATGCTTGGGGAACTTGACAGGGTGCCCTAGAAAGCCTGTGCCCATAAATCTTGGTTTGCCACTGGGGGAATTTTTGAAAAGCCATCGTCCGCTCCCATCATAGCACCACTGTTTCATCTTATTTCCCATTCATTTATCCCATTCCCCTTGTCCAGGCATTGGGTTGACCTATTTGCAGGGTTGCATCTTATCTCGTGGGAAGAAGGGGCTAAAGGCCCAGAAGGTAAAAGTTGTTGGTAAAAGACAAAATCCTAGAGATAAAACCTCGAGACGCTTCGCCCAGGGATCCCCGAGAAGGCAATAAAAAGCCTCTCAGCAAGAAACAAGAGGGACCCGGAAAATAACAAAACAAGACCTAGTCAGAGGATAGGGGCTCTCATCATGAGCCAACCTATTAGGTCCATGGGTACCTAACAGTATGACATTGCCACCGTCTGGTTACCACGTCGGGGCAGTGACCTTTGGTTGCATGGCCAAGGGAAAGGGGATCTCATCACGAGCCAGCCTTCTCATCTTTGTGAAAGTACTTGTGAGTAATGTTGTCAGCTCTAGTCACCATGCCAAGGCAGTGTCCCCTAGTTAGTTCTTGAACAAAAAAAAGAAAATGAAAGAATAAAACAAGAATAAAAAGAATAAAGGAAAGAATGGGCTTGGAAAAAATGCATCCATGACAGGTACAACTCGCCTTCTACAAAGGCACCCACAGGTAAAACTTATGCATCCTTGGCCCTCACTGCACCCACATGTTTGGACATCCCTTAGCCACATCACCTCACTTACATGGCTTGGATGAGATCTTTCTGGAAACTTTCATTTTCTTGTGGACAGTATCCCAATAGGACGCCTTGACCTTTTCTCCAATCTTGTATTGCAGGTTTTTGTAATGTCTTTGAGCTATTGACTGATGTATTAGAGGTTTTATGCATATGTTTAATAAAATTGATGATGAGATGTGATTGACATTGTTATCATCCCTATGAATGATGAGCCCATGGAGGGCGTAGCTTTTGATGTGCAGGACCATGCCTGACGGACAAGTACCATTTGGATCGATACACATGGGGAGATGACCAGTTCGAACCTCCATGGGGCTGAAGAGCCCACCAGATGGATGTTGAGACCCCATCAGGGGGCAGAGATAGGACAGAGTTTGATCAGAGGTTTTGCACCTGAGAGGAAGAGGACATTCCACCAGAGACGCTCCGACAAGACTAGACCTAGGGGGAATGACCCCTTTTCAGTGGAACATTGGCCTTGGAAGGCTCAAAACGTCCCCATCTTCACCATGATGTCATCCAGCTTCATGGACACTTTTGGAGGCAGGCTGGGTAGCAGTGGCACGTGTGGCATGTTGGAAAGGCCCCTGGAGGGCTAACGTTTTTCTTCTGGATGTTGCACTGGCCCTAGAAAGGGCTAACATCTCCCTCAGAGGGGCTTGACGTCTCACCTTTTGCTTGATTAGGGTTTTACTTAGCATTTAATGTAAAAACAGTATTATTTTGGTATTATGGCCTTGTCGGCCTTTTTATGACCTAAAAAGTAAATTAGGTCATTGATACACTATATATTGAGGGTTTTAACTCTCATTTTGATCATCAATCTTTCACTCACTCATAGTGAGGTCTAAAATTTATGCCCTATTTGGGTTATTGGCTTATTTGAGAAAGGCGCACTTGTTGAAGGAAGAGATATTTGGCATTCTATGGTGTTTTTCTTGAAGGAAGGTGTTACAAGTAGGGTTTGCATGATTATTTCTTGATGAATTGTAAGTATTTTTCTGCAAAACTTCTTGATTGAATGGTTGTAGTCTTATTTCTTACATGTATTTATAATTTGTTGAATAAAAACCCTAGGTGACAAGCACACAAGTAGGTCCTTGTCTCATGTCCCCTGATAGAAAAACTTTTATCCATTGAAGAAGAAGAAGAGAGCCTAGCCATAGCTACACTCATTTTTCTTCTTCCCTTTAGCTAGCCGTACATTTTTTACTTCAAGAGGAGGAGGACGTCCCAGGCCTAGGTTATCTAAACCTAGGGTTGTTTTCTTCTAGGGTTTGATGAAAGAACCTTGTCTTAGCAACACTCTCCCTCTTTAAACCCTCTTGTCTTGACTTTGTGTTTCATTTGAGCTAGTTGTTTGTCGGGAAGGAGGAGAGAGCATGAGGCCTTGCTTTAGCAACACCGGAGTGAGGCTCTCTCCCCTAGGGTTACGATTTTGAAGCCCTGCTTTAGCAGCACTTTAGAACTTATCCCTCTAGTCCTTTAAGTCTCATCCCCTTCAACTCTTGTGTCCTTCATAATTGAATCCATTTAACCCTAAGGCACTGATCTCAAGCCTCAAACGTTGAAGTAGAATTGGATCCAAACACTCCCAAACCTTTTTTTTGAATTGAAACCCTAACTACACTAACCCTAGCCTAGACTAATCTACTAACCCTAAGTTGTTGACGTCATCATTGGATATTTCATCTTTATGGCAGCAACGTTTTACTTTATGAGCAATTGAATGGTGGTTAAGGCATTAATTGAATAAAGTGTTGATTGGTTACATTGAATGCCACATTGTTCCGATATTTATTGGTGAAGTGACATTATTTTCATTGTTATATTTATAAACATTGACTTCGTCAACATTTACTACTAATTGCTTGTATATATTTATCAGATAATCTTATGAAGTACTAACCCATTGAAATATAGCTTGCATATATCTGTTTGTTGTTGTCTTGTTCCAGGCAGGTGTTCTTCATTGGGAATTTACTTTATTATTGGTTGTTTAGCCGGGACTTTCTGTTTAGGTGGTGACTTGTGAAGGGGGGAAACCTTATCTTAGTCTTATTAGCCTTTTGCCTCTTCAAAACCACAGGTCACCGGGGACGTCTCCCCTGGGCCTAACCTCCCTAAAGAGAAAGAACCTCCCCATCGTGGTGACATTGGGTGGGATAGGTTCCTGTTATGCCAGTTTGGCCTTCAATCTTATAGCCTTTTTCCTAGCTACAAATTGTGCGATAACAGGTGCCTCTATAGAGGGTGAGTTGTACCTTGTCATGGATGAAATTGTTTCCTAGCCCATTCAATGCCTTTTTAATCTTTGTCCTATTTCTTTTTCTTTCAAGAGAATAGCTAGAGGACATTGCCCTGGCGTAGTACCCAGTGGTGGCCAGTGGTGACAGCATTACCCACAAGCATTTCACAGAGATAAGAAGGTTGGCTCGTGATGAGACCCCCTTTCTCTTGGCTATGCCATCAAGAGATACTACCCTGGCGTGGTGACCAGGTGAATAGTAGAATCATACCGCTACATGTTGATGGACCTAATAGGCTGGCTCATGATGAGACCCCCTATCCACCAACCAAGTCTTGAGTTTTATTTTATTTTATGGGTCCCCCCTTTTCTTGCTGAGAAGCCCTTTATTGCTTTCTCATGGATCCTTGAGCGAAGCATCTCAAGGCTTGATCTTGGCTTTTAACTTTTTCCAGCTACGTTTACCCTCTGGGCCTTTAGCCCCTTCTTCCCACAAGGCAAGGTACAACCCTTACTAGCTTAGCAAACCCAATGCCCAAACCAATGCAGGGGATAGATGAGAGGGAAAATGATAAAAAGTGATAAGTATGGATGGAATGGACGATGACCTTTCATAGACCCACCCAGTGGCAACTCATCCCTAAGGGAACCAATTTACTAGGGCACTCTATTATCCCCCCCAGGTATGGACAAGTTAAAAGGAATAATTTCCAAGCAAACGTCATGAAACAAAAGAGAATTCAATGCACATATTCAAATGTTTTGAGAATCAGAGTGACACATACCATGATACCCAGACTCATTACCTCATGGAGCAAGACCCACTGCTACCTCAGAACCAGGTTGATGGGATGGATGTTGTTGTTGTTGATAGATGGGAGGCGCTGAAGAAAAGATGGGCCCTCCAGGGCCAAGCTCAAGTTAATATGCCTCTCGGTACTCCATGTATAGGACCTGTGGGCCTCGAGACATAATATCCTTAGTTATCCCTAGGATAGGGGATAACAGGATGCACACCGCATCTCACAAAGCCTAGATCTCGTCCTGCAAATTCTTGGAAGACATGTCTTTCTCCTGTCATATGGTATGTGGTGCCACTATCTATGTACCATCCTTCCCTGGGTCTGTCCTCTGTGTCTAGGAACAAGATGTGCTCGTCTCGAAACATTCTCGAGAATTTGCAAGCTGTGGCAGCCAGCTGCTGCTCTTCGTCCTCATCCTTGTCCTCAACTTCAGCTGAAGATGCTACTTCCTTTCTCTTTCCTTTTGCTCCATAACCCTTCTTGGCTTGAGAGAATTGGCTGGAATAATGCCCAAACTCTCCACACACATAGCACTGAACATGTGAAAGATCCTTCTTTCGCCTACCACTTGTGGCTCCTCCTCTAGAAGTTGGTCCTCTCATGCCTCTGGCTCCCCTCTTGGAGGTGAGAGTGATATTATCCTCCTCTTCATCCTTGCCTCTTTTGATTTCTTCTTGACAACAGTCATTCCACAACCTGTCCCAGTCTGGCAGGTTTTCTCTAGCCACTACTCCTGCAATAAAAGGGTCCCACTCCTTTGGGAAGCCTCTCAAAGTTGATCTAACTATCTTAGCTGGGGAGAGCCTTACTCCTACTGCAAGAAGCTCATTTAATAATTGTTTCACCTTGGTGAGATAAGTTGCAACACCTTCCCCTTTTGCCATCCTCATGTGCTGAAATCTCTCCTTGAGAGCCATGATTCTGCTCTCATGCTTAGCCTCAAACAGTCCCTTTAGATGTGACCACATCTCATGGGTTGTTTGCTTCTCACCAATATTGGGTACGAGGTGATCCTTCACCCCATCTAGGAGAATCCTCTGGGCTCTGGTCTCTAGAGAATAATGCAATTCTTTGTCCTTAGGATCAGTGGGGATTGTGGCAACCTTCTCAACAATACCCCATACCTTACTTTCTTGAAGAGAATTCTTCATCTAGTACTTCCACTGTACGTAGTTGGAAGCACCATCAAGTTTGTCCTCATACTTGAGATTTGTATCCATCTTGCTACTCAACTTTAGCCTCTTCTAGAGGCCCTTCTCAGCTCAACACCTCTTGAGAAATCATGGGCCAGCTACAACTTTCTCCCTCTTAGACTAAACAAGTCGACCCTCTTCACAAGTCCTTCTTCTTCAACTTGACCAACAACACCCTTTCTCAAGGTCAAATCTTGACCATTCTGATGAAAGAAGCTCGACTTGGCTAACAGGGGTTCTTTGACAGCTAGGTTGACTTTCCCTTCCTTGTCCCTAGAGGCTGGAGCACAATACTTCAAAAAATCTTTTGGAGCTGTTAGGGGCTCAGCTCTGATACCATGTAAAACAAAATAGCATAAACTCATATGCATGCACGGTAAGTTTTAGATCTAAATGACGTGCTGAAAACACACATTTAATTCAATAACCATTAAGAGAAAATTATTATGAGCAGTCACACAAAATATTATCAAGACAAATGTTTGGAAATCCCACTCCTCTGGGAAAAACCTTATTAAAATGATTCAACCAAATATACATACAGAGAATCAAACAATCCTGACAATATGGGAAGTCGTACAAGTTGTACAACTCCGTACAATCTTGAGTTCTTCTGTTGGGCGACTATATGGTTATACGGAACCCCTGCAATGGCTCGGGTTCCTCTTCTCTTTGTTGTTGGTGGTCACAAAACTCTTAATCTCAGTAGATTTATCCTCTTTATCTCTCACCTTTCTGGTATGGCCCTCCCTCATCCTCACTCACCAATCCATATGATTTGTACAGCCTCTCTTCTGCTTGTTGCAAATTCTAGTAACTTTGTTCCCTTTCTTTGCAACCTGAATACGCCCTCTCTAGCTCAAATTTTTGTCATTGGAGACCTCTTGGGCTCTTACTTAGACCCCTTTCTCCTCTTGCGCACCCCATCTCGACCTCTTCTCGACCCTACTCGACCCTCTGCTTGACCCTACTCGGCCCTCTCTTGACTGGTTCAACTCAACATGTCACTTGATCTCCCTTGAAGAACCACTCTCACTCAGCTAACCAACTTCTCTTGAGATAATGTGAAATGAGACACTCTTGGTGTATTATAACACTAGCCTCTCTCTCATTCAATGAAGCATTGAGACAACTTAAGTCACATCCAACAGTTGTGACTTAATCTCATGTTGAATTAAGTGATCCCCACCAATATTAAGTTGTCTAGACATAATGAGGCCCCCTTTCACACTACTAGACACCCCTAGTGTGAACGTACATGCCCGAGCTACAAAATTCTAACAGAAGGAAGGCAAGGTGGAGAGAATTATTCTTGATTCTGTGAAGGATCATTTCATCCCACACATATCAAATAAGAAGTTGGGTAAGAGCATGTTTGATGCTTTGTTTAAGTTATTTCAGAATTGTTGTTCTTATCGATAAATGCTCTTGGGAATCCAACTCTCGGCCATACACATGAGCAAGACAAATACTATGGTCATCTACTTGACTAGGATCAATGTATTTAAGGATCAATTGGCCGCATTGGAATTAAGGTGGAGGATCAGAAGATAATGTCCATCAACCTTTAGGGGCATGCTCCTTCCCGAATGCCTTATGTTCAAGGTTATTTGTGCTTGGGAGTACATAGCAGATTTCCAAAAGTTTTGGGTTGATCTTATGCAGGAAGAAATCAGATTGCAATCTTGTTCAAAGCAACGAGAGGAAGTAGATGTTATCCGTCTCATTGAGAAGACGAAGAAGGGTAGCAAGAAAGGCTTCAAGAAGAAGGATGGCACAAATACACAAAAGAAGGACCCAAGTAAGATTATGTGCTTTTGATGTCACGAGATGGGACATTATGTAGGACAATGTCCATTTAAGAAGGGAAAAGATGTAAAGCAAGTTGCAACCAATACTATAGCAAGTGTAGAGGAGATGTCTTCTCAATTTGAGAATGCCTTTTCCACGAATTCATGTTTATCTTCTAACACTGTGTCTAGTGTTGGCTAGTTTATGGACAGTGGAGCTTAGAGACACATGAGATATGATAGGTATTTACTGCTAAGGATTCAAGAGCGAGCGGAAGGCATACCTATGGAGCTTGGTGATGATGCCACATACCCTATAAGAGGAGTTGGCTTTATTTCATTTTGAATGCCTTCAGGTGATGTTCTTGAGGAAAGTGATAATTTGTTTGTTCTATGTTTGAGGAAAAACCTTTCAATTTCCTACATGACAGATACACATTGGAGAGTTGCTTTTGAGGGACAACAATGCACCATAGATGATTGAGGTCTAGCTAGTATGAGGACTTAGGCTAGAGGAGCAACAAAGTGTAGACTTTACAGGTTACTTGTTGATCCAGTGGTACTTTTACATTCCAACAAAAGGCTCATAAGGCCTTCCAGTTCTTAGGAGGCACATGCATGGTGAGATATCATGGAGACATGTTCAGATTCAGGCATACACACTCTGATTGTATCTCATATGAATGAGGATGTGATATCTTTCAAAGTATAGGGTTCTCCTTCAATGATTGAGGAGAAAGTGAAGATTGTTGCTCCAGAGGCTTAGGATCATATAGGAGGGCCCATATCATCAGTGAGGGCAAGTGAACCTCCTATGAGATATTCTAGTCAAGTAGCATTGATTTCTTCCATCCATGAGACTTCAAGTTGTTCATTGGAGGAGAGTTGTGATGTCTTGATGGAGGATGTTGAGATTGATTCTAGAGTTGCAACTAAAGGGAGTATTATGGAGTACGAAGCCAGGAGGTATTTTGGATTCTCTCAGACAAAGGCTATTTCCCTTGGTAATACTCTTACTTTTGGATTCTCTCAAGATGAGGGACTTGACCTAGTTCTGATTGGTTCAATCACCAGAGGGTTTGAGGTACATGAGAGGGATTCTCATGTTGACAAGTTGATGATGAATTTGCATAGTTTGATGATTGTACCACGAGTGTTGTATTCTAGGATTGACTTGATCTTGTATGGAGATGTGATTGTCTTTGCAAAATGTCCTAGAGAGTTCATGATGCAGTGTCCATTGATGTTGGTCTATGATGCTAACTTCGAGGATTATGGAGTTTGGCAAGTTTCTTTTCCTCCAGGGAGATCTTCCTTCATATTTACAAATGGTCATTATACATTGGATGATCGAGATGTTGTGAAGCATGGTTGACAACTTTGTTGCAGATGACAATGGTTGATTCCAAGACCACAACCAATACTAATTTGCAGGTAGTAGATTTGGTGGAGTTGTCGACGAAGCCAACAAGTGTCAGTGTAAACACTCTCCTCGCAAAGAGGGAGTGTTAGATTTTCAAGTTAATCTGAAAGTATTTACACCATGTTTGGGGGTGCTTCATGAGATTTGAGGTACATGGTGTATTTTCAACCCCTGGATGGTTTGAGATGGATTGTAGCATGAGAGATGTTCCATGATGGATATGCACAATTAAGATAGCTTGCTTAGTGGATGCTTGACCTCATTTGATTGCAGGCTCAATGTTGATCAGTTGGGAATTGGAGATCTCTTAGCAGTTTGGTGGACGCCCTTCATTGAGCCCTCATGGAGGAGCCACTTGTTTAAAGAGCACCCTACACGGGATGTGGAGTGTTGGGCATCATGGAGGAGGGATTCAAGCCCTAGTTGACATGAGGAACTTGGTTTCCTATTCGAAGGATTGGAAATGGATCGAGGATTCTTGGGGCTCTAACGGTGTTTGCAAGAGGTAGTTGACCCAGTGGAGTACATTGTTTTGGAGGATAGATGGAGTCCGTGGAGGCTCATGATGGAGTGGTGTGGACTTACCTTGTGTATTGACATCACCTTAGAGTCATTATTGTGCATGGCATCGCCATTGGAGCCTGAAAATTGTACTCTAGAGTGGACGTCTCACTTGTGTGGCCTACAAGGGCTCAAGTAGGTTGCTAGTAAGGGCTTAGGACCACATAGTATTGCTGGCCTCCCTTACTTCTCATATAAATAGAGGAAGAAGAGACTATTTATACAACATATTGATTCACTCACTTGTATTCACTCTTGTGATGAGATGTGACTAAGAGAAGAGAGTGTGCACTTCCTCTCTCTCTCTCTCTCTCTCTCTCTCTCTCTCTCTCTCTCTCTCTCTCTCTTGAGGCGTTAGGGTTTCTTAGAGCATCTTCGAGTTCTAGGGTTAGGGTTTATCCCTTTGAAATTGGAGATTAGGGTTTTGAAGAAACCCTAGGGTGGATTTGTGAAGAAGAGAAGAGGACGTCTCACCTCAAAGGTTGTGTTGGAGAGATTCTTACAGTTGTATCCGAAAAACCTTCTAGGAAGAAGGTGAAATTTCAATTTTGCATTAATTTCGAGTAAATGAAATTTCCACATTTTGAATATGAATTTACTACAAGATTGCAAGTAAAGGGTGGTAAATTTTTCGCAATTGCATGTTATGTGACCAAGTGGCTTAGTGTTCTTGGAAGAAGAAATTTGTGTCAAACTTTGAAGTGAGAGTTTGATTTTAGGGTTAAGTAACTACCAGTGCCATGACTTCTTCAACATTAAATAAGATGATGTTTTATCAATGGTTATGAATAAGAGGAACAATGCCAATAGAAACTATTGTAATAATAACTCTAACGATAAAGATTGGGTGAGATCTCATAAGCATGCCATTGCTCCACCCTGATGACAGTTCTCATGAAGCTAAAGAGGATTTTGACTTTGATGTCATGGACAATGATGGGGATTATAAAATTGACAGGATTGTTACAAAGAGGTTTGAAAAAATGGTGCTAAGAGCAAGGACAAGCATAGGGACAAATTAAGGGTTTCTAGTTTACACGTGGGTTACTATGTGCTTACTTTAATCATTATTATTTAAGCACTACAATTTTTTTCTTTATATTCATTATGTAAATAGTGATTCTAAATAATTGTTCTACTTTTTGCATTTGGGTATACTTTGCATTGCATTAAGTGTAATTTTAGGGTAAAAATATATGCTCCAAGTGCTCAAGAAATATCTTACTCTGAATATATTTAGAGACACCATGAGGAGGAAGGTTGTTTGAATGTCTGCTTTATATTTACATAGTTTCAAAAATAATTATATACGTTTGATTTATTTCTTATATGATTTTGGTTGAATATATTGAAGGTCATGCAGATTTAATATGTGATGTGGAAACTAAATTATATTGTAGTCTATTGTTGTACCTCTATAGTGTGTATCTCTCTTGGGTGGAGGAAGCTTGACTTCACTTTTCCTCTATCTCATTTTTCCACAACCCTACCTTAGCTTGACTTCGTGTTGCTATCTTGTTTCATAAAATACAATATTGGCTACGCTATAGCCAATTAACCTCCAGTTCCCATTAGGTATTTATTAGTAAATTTGACGTTTTAACCAATAAACATTTTATAAAGAAAGCAATAAAAGTACCCCAATTCCATTCAAATTCATATTCTAGATTCATCATATCCATATTAAGGAGATCTCGCTAATGCAAGGTTCGACTCAATATACTATAAACAACATTAGCTCGCTAGAGTGTCAAGGATCGAGTCCTATCAAGTTGGAGAACAAGGACTTGATGATAATTTATCCACCAAATGACAAAAGTATTTGCCCCTTTTGCCCTTGAGTCTTAATGCCTTTGAGGAGAGCAGACTAATATATAAGATACAAGATATGAACATCCAACCTAAAATTTCAAAATATGATAGAGGTACAATTTAATTTCTTTTATAAAGCCAAACATTTTTTAATGTTTTTCTGGAATGGATTACAATGCCATGGTTTTTGGAGAGAAACACCCACATGTTGAAAATCAAGGTATTTTTCTCTCTATACATTATAGCATCACATGAATAGGTAGAAAAACATAGTGTGGGCATTGGTTTTTATTGATTCAATTATTATTGCTTCTAATATGCATGGCTCAAAGGAAAGATAATAAAGGGCAATACTATGAGGGCCCTGTAATTATGCTCAAGGTGTTTTTATGGAACATGTATCTATTTGAAAATTTTGGCAATCCAAAACTTGTATGTCTTCATGTTCAAGTTGACCTTTACAGCTGTCCTATCCATTTTTCTCATGGATTTGATATCACTAACTATACAAAATTCACTAGAAACAACACTTCTAAAGTATAGGATGACATAGCTATCTCTTCATCCTTGAGACCATAGTCAAGATTGGGATCAACCACTACAAAGAGATTAGAATGAAATTCATTATTATTTTCCTAATCATTTCCAGATACAAGTTCATATACTCTAAACATGAAGAAGGAGATCGCATATATCTTTTGGGGTTCCTATGATTTAATCATGTGTTAAACCCTGAGCCAATGTTGAAGGTGATTGGTTGTTTCA
Organism: Picea glauca; assembly: GCA_000966675.3. Taxonomy (NCBI): domain Eukaryota; kingdom Viridiplantae; phylum Streptophyta; class Pinopsida; order Pinales; family Pinaceae; genus Picea; species Picea glauca. Next base: position 121,748 of record JZKD02S1116710.1, on the reverse strand, counting down.
AGGCAATTTCAAGCAAGTATGATTCAACTTAGGGTGAGTAGATTGAAGTCATGCATGATTGTAGATGTGATTCCTCGTTTAAATAGATATGTTGTCAGCATTGTCTTGATTGGCCCCAATTTTGCGATGTTTTACATTTCAAATGTGATTTTACTACATGATTGCAAGTAAAGGGTAGTGGATTTGTTTCCATAGCATGTTGGGTGAAATGGATTAGTGTTTTTGGAAGAATAAATCTGTGTCAAACTTTGAGGATCGAAGGTTTGATTTTAGGGTTGAGTGTGAAAATGATAGTCTTCTCTAACTGTATGACTGAACCATTGGATTGAATTGTAGTTTGCTGCAAGAAATGTAACAAGGCCTCTCAGCTTCCAATGCCAGAACCTCCGCAACATTAAAGAAGATGATGTTTTGTTGATGAGTATGAAAAAGAGGAACAATGATAACAACAAAAATTGTAATAATAAGTCTGATGGTAAAGATTGGGTGAGATCTCTTCAAAGTTTAGCATGCCCTTGCTCTAGCCACAACAAAAGTTCCCAAGAAGTTGAAGAGGACTTTGAATCTAATGTCACATACAACAATGATGATTATGATATTGGAAGGATTATTGCAGAGAGGTTCAGGAAAACTAGTGGCAAGAGAAAGGACAGGCACAACAACAAAACAGGGGTTTCTAGGTTGCATGTAGGTTACTATGTGCTTACTTGAATCATTAATATCCTAGAATTGTGTAAATAGTGATTCTAAATAATTGTTATACTTATCGCCATTTGGGTATAGTCTACATCAAGTGTAATTTTAGAGTCAAGATGTATGCTCTCAGTGCTCAAGAAATATCCTACAAAGAACATTTTAGAGATGCCATGAGGAGAAAGGTTGTTTGTATGCCTACTTTGTTCTTATATAGTTTCAAAAATAATTCTTTCCATTTCACTTCTATCTTATATGATTTTGTTTATATATTGAAGATCATATAGACTTGATGTGATGTGAACACTGAATTATATTGCAATATATAGCTATACCTCTATAGAGTAATACTCTCATGGATGGAGGAAGCTTGACTTCACATTGCCTCTCTCTCGTTTTTTTCCTTTTCAATGCAAGTTTCACAACACTGCCTCTCCTCAACTTCACGTTACTATTTTGTGACAGCCATGCCAAAAGGTGGGTTGTAACCTGGTTCTTGCGACGACTCTTCTTCAAACCCACCACTATGTGCACAAACCATGGTGCCCTTTTTTGCATAGGCAGAAGGTTGGCTCAACCCAACCTTTTGCAAAAGATCATATTTAAACTTCCAAATTTATAAATTATTTTGGTCATCTTCATTGATGGATTCATAAAATACAATATTGGCTATGTTGTAGCCAACTAACCTCGAGTTCCCATTAGCAATTTATTAGCAAAATTGATGTTTTAACCCACAAACATTTTACAAAGAAAGCAATAAAAGCACCCCAATTCCACTCAAATTTCCTATTCTAGATTCATCATATCCATATTAGGGAAATATCACTAATGCAGGGTTCCATGTGATCTGTTGTAAACAACATTAGATCCCCAGAGGACGAACAATTAGGTCTTCTCAAGTTGGGAACAAGAAGGGTTTAATGATAATTTACTCACCAAATAGGCAGAAAGATTTGCCCCTTTCAACCTTGAATGTTAATGCCATCAAGGAGAGAGGGTTGACATACAAGATACAAGATATGAACATCCAACATACGAAATTCCAATTATTGTAGAGGTATAATTCAATTTCCTTTATAAA
>JZKD02S1116710.1:104463-115584 GCA_000966675.3 Picea glauca | reverse complement strand
TCGGAATTAAAAATTCAAGTGGAAAAAATAGACCAGGAATGTAAAAGCATTAGGAAATCACTTGAAAAGTCATTACAAAAAACTTACAATGAGTTACTAGAAGAGATAAGGCTCAACAATGAGGCACTCAAACAAGAGTTGACCCATAATCTTAAAGAAAAAATTTCAACAGAAGTCAAAATCGAATTACAAAAAGGCATGGATAATCTAAAACAAGATCTTAAAGATGATATTTTTCAAGAACTTGGGGTTAAACTACAACGAGGTTTGGGAAACTTTAAACAAGAAATAAATGACGATTTGCAACAAAGTCTGGTTGTGTTGACACAACATCAAGAAGAAAATCTTAATGATCTTTTAAATTTAATAAAAGGTCAAGGCCACCAACAAGCCACCCAACCACAACCAAGTGACTCAAGCACATCTAACACATCACCACTGCCGCCACCACCATCTCCCTACAATTCAAATTCCCAACCTATATCACAACATCAACCCTTAATAATTTATACTCCCAAATCCAAAATTGAACTATCAAAATACAATGGAGGCGATAACCAATGCATGGCTTGGTTTAACAAAACTAAAGAATATTTCCATATATATAATATTACAACCGATGAAGAAAAGGTCAAATATGCATCCATGTACCTCGAAGGCACTGCATACAATTGGTATCTATGGCGGAAAGGAATAATTCAGTCATATAATTGGAATTCTTTCAAAAATGTTTTTTTTTTTAAGATTCCAGGGCATCTCGGTTTTTTTTTTCTTTCAAAACTTACCAAGTTACAACAACAAGCCAACATAGATAAATTTATGCATCAATGGGAAGATCTCACCACCTGAGTATTTGGACTATCTAATGATCAATTACTCCAGTATTACATAAGTGGTCTCAAACCACATATCCAAGACGAATTAAGATTACATGAGGTTACTACGGTAGAAATAGAAATATGCAAGGCAAAATCCATAGAAGAAAAACTAGAAGGCCAATCAAGATTCAACAAGGTTTACTCAAGAAGGAGTGTGCCTCAGACCACAGGAAATGAAAAATACATACCACCCAATCTACGTGAAGATAGAAGAATAAGTTTAGAGTCCCAAAGGATAAAATAAGGAAAATGTAAACGATGTGGAGAGAAATGGGACCCCAGAGATAGGTGCCAAATCAAAGATAACTCAAAAAAATTGTACACTTGTGAAGCAGAAAAAGACGACGAATTAGACTCAGCGGAATCAATAAATGAAGAAATGACAAATTTCCAAAATGACACTTCATATCTCATAGAAGACAACACACCAAGAATATCGCTCGCAGCCATCACAGGCATTACCCAACCACAAAGTCTTAAATTAAAAGGTTTTATCAAAAATGATAATGTCACTGTACTAATTGACATTGGAAGTACCCACAATCTCCTCTATATCAAGATTGAAAGGAAACTCAAATTATTTGTATATCCAGTCCCAAAAATGAAAGTGATGGTTGCAGACGACAAAAAAATTGAAAATGTCGGAAAATGCCATAAGGTGAAACTCCAAATCCAAGATTTCAATTTGGAATCAGAACTCTACACCGTTCCTTTGGGAGGAGTAGATGTGGTTTTAGGAGTCCAATGGTTACAAACCTTAGGCACATACTCAGTCAATCCCTAGGAACATTTCATCCAATTCAAGTGGCAAGGGAAAAGTTATAAATTATATGGTTTTCACCCTCCACAAACACAGGTTGTGTCGTCACAACAAATGGAAAAAATGATCCGAAAAGGAGCAACCACATACTTCATCCAATGCCACAACATAGAAATAGAAGAATTAGAACAGGATGACTCCAGAACATCAGACGTACAAGATCTAATTCAAAATCACAAGAAGGTATTTCAAGACCTTCCCATGGATTTACCACCTCAAAGAAGAATTGAACATATAATTGAAGTTAAACCAAGATCAAGCCCAGTCAAGGTTAGACCATACAAATACCCTCGTCACCACAAAATAGAGATAGAAAGATTAGTCCAAGACCTATTAAATGTGTTATCATCACGAAAAGCAGAAGTCCATATGCAACTCCAATAGTGTTAGTTCGAAAGAAAGATGGATATTTCAGATTATGCATAGATTACCAAGGGATAAAAAAAAATAACAATTAAAAACAAATTTCCCATCCCATTTATTGATGAAATGTTGGATGAATTTCATGGAGCAAGATATTTATCAAAACTTGATTTAAGATCTAGGTACTATCAGATTAGAGTTAGACTAGAAGATGTAGCCAAGACTGCCTTCCAGACACACGAAGGATAGTACAAATTCAAGGTGATGCCTTTTGGGATAACTAATTCACCCGCCACTTTCCAAGCGACAATGAATGAATTATTTCACGCATACTTACGGAAACATGTCTTAGTTTTCTTCGATGATATCTTAGTGTCCAGTAAAACATGGGAGGAGCATATGAATCATTTGGGACAAGTGTTATCTCTTCTTGAGAAAAATCAATTCTATGTCAAAATGTCAAAATGTACATTTGGCAAGGAGGAAATAGAGTACCTTGGTCACATCATATCAAAAAAAGGATTCAAGTTAGATCCCAAGAAAATTAGGGCAATCACATAATGGCCTAAACCCAAAAACATATCCAAGTTAAGAGGATTTATAGGATTGGCAGGATCCTATCAAAGATTTGTAAAAAATTATGCTCATTTAATCACCCCCCTAACAAATATCCTTAATAAAAACTCCTTCAAATGGAATTTGGAAGCACAAAATTGTTTTGAAAACTTAAAAAACATTATGTCCACAACCCTGGTATTAGCAACACCTGACTTATCCAAACCTTTCATCATTGAATGTGATGCGTCAGGTTTTGGAATTGGAGCAATATTGATGCAATATGGGCACCCAATAGATTTTGAGAGCAGGAAATTAAATAAAACAGAATGCTTACAATCCACTTACAACAAGGAAATGCTTTCCATCGTGCATGCATTAACAAAATGACACCAATATCTATTGGGAAGTAAGTTCTCGATACACACAGACCATAACAATCTCCATTACTTGTTACAACAAAAAACATTGTCAACCGAACAACAAAAGTGGATAGAGAAAATTGCCACGCTTGATATGGAAATTCTACATAAAAGAGGAAAAAACAACATTGCAGTTGATTCCCTATCACGAAAAGATGAAGAAACGCAAGTTTTTGCAATATCAATAGCCATTCCAAAATGGTTGGATGAAATTCGAACCGAGTATGCAAAAAACACGGAGACTTGCTCTATAATCAACAATTTAAATCAATAACCTAAGTTCGAATGGAAGAATGACATCTTATGGTATAAAGGGAGAATCTACTTAAATACCAACTCAAGATTTAAAGCCAGGGTTCTTCAATAATCTCATGATTTTCTAGCTGCAAGTCACGTAGGATTTTTCAAAACATACTATAATGCATGAAGATCATTTTTTTTGGAAATGGGTGAGTGTAAATATTCAAAAATATGTAGCAGAATGTGATCTCCGTCAAAGGAACAAAAATTAAAATGTGTCGACCCCTGGGTTACTCTGCCTATTACACATTCCCAATAAAAAATGGGAAGCAATCTCAATGGATTTCATTAAAGGACTACCCATATCCGATGGAAAAGATAAAATATTAGTAGTAGTAGACAGACTAACCAAGTATGCACACTTTATTGAAGGAAAACAGATTCAACAAATCAAACGACTGAAATATTTTGTAAGAATATTTACAAACTACATGGTTTCCCTAAGGTTATCGTCAATGATAGAGATGTCAAATTTAAAGGTAAATTTTGGAGAGAATTTTGCAAATAGATCAAAACCTCTCTCAATATGAGCTCAGCTTACCACCCTCAAATAGATGGTCAGACATAAGTTGTCAATAAATGTTTAGAAACCTATCTTCGTTGTGTTATCTTCGACAAACAAAATAAATGGTTTCAATGGTTGCACCTTGCTGAGTGGTGGTATAATTAGACTTATCACATGTCATCTAAAATGACATAATTAGACTTATCACATGTCATCTAAAATGACACCATTCCAAGCTCTTTGTGGTTACGAACCTCCATCGTGGAAGGAGTTGGCCACTAGCCACATAAAAGTTGCATCAGTAAAATACATTTAGACGAAAGTTATAAAATCCTTCAGTTGCTCAAAGAAAACTTAATAGTTGCAAGGAATCGAATGAAGCAACAAGATGAACAAAACCGAACAGAAAGAGAGTTCGAAGTAGGAGACCTGGTATTTTTGAGACTTCAACCTTACAAACAGTTATCCCTTAAACAACATGGGAAGAATAAATTGGCACCAAAATTTTATGGACCATATCAAATAAATAGAAAATTTAGTCATGTAGCTTACCATATCGATTTACTAGATAAAAGTCGTATCCACAAAATTTCTCATGTATCATGTCTAAAGAGAGTTTTGGGGAAACAACAAAAGGCACAAACTATACTTCCTGTGTCGGATGAGAAAGGAAGAATCATTTTAGAGCTCCCAGCCATTATCGCCACCCAGACAAAGAGATTATGTTCTCAATTAATCAAGGAATACCTGATTAAATGGAAAAATCTACCGGAAGAAGACACGGCATGGGAGTCAGAGCACTTTTGCCAGTTACATCCTTCCTTACCATTGCTTTGAGGACAAAGAAAAATTTAAGGGAAGGGAAATGTTACAGTAAATAAATAATATAAAGACATTAAAATAAATAAATAAAGTAAAGTAAACATTAATGTAATAAAAGGTCATGATTGGATCCAATGCGAGGAGATTTCTCAGCTGGATGGCCCTAATCCGAACGAGGTGCCACCTTTGTCTACTTATAATCTCTTCCAAGTCAGTAATGATTGGAATCTTAGGAGTGACTGCAGAAGAACATCGGTTGGCAGTTGATTTAGGGACCTTGATAATCGGGAGTCAGGAGCACGGAGGTTGTTGTTTCCCAAATTTGCGAAGTCACGAAAAGCATGAAAGGATCTGGACCTTTGATGCTTGAGGTGATCTGAACCATTGATCAGGTCCCATTGATCAGATGTGAGAAATTTTTAGGAACTCAGGTTTCGGGAGTTCGGAGCATGGAGGGAGCAATCTACCCAAGTCGCGAAATGCGAAATGCAAGAGCGAATCTGGATCGTTGGTGCTAGAGGAGATCTTAACCATAGATTTGGACCCATTGATATGACACAAGAAAATTTTAGGAATTTCGGTTTCGGGAGTTTGGAGCATGGAGGGAGCTGTCTCCCCAAGTCACGAAGTCACGAAACGTGAAATCATGAAATGCGAGAGCAGATTTGGACCGTTGGTGCTAGAGGAGACATGAATCGTTGATATGGTCCCATTGAGCAGACGCGAGAAAATTTCGGGAACTCGACAATCAAGAGTTCAAAACATGGAGGAAGTTGTCAGCCCATGTCGCGAAGACGCGATATGCGAAATTGCAAAGTGCGAGAGTGGATTTGGACCATTGATGCTCAAGGAGATTTGAACCACCGATCCAGTCCCATTGATCTTAGGCAATTTTGTAAGCCAAGAGGTTGCAGACATTTTTGTAAGAAGATAGGATGTAGGCATCTTTTTCAGTAGATAGGTTGTATGCATTTTTGTAAGCAGATAGGTTGCAAGCATTTTTGTAAGCAGATAGACTATAGGCATCTTTGTAAGTAGACAAGATGCATGTCTTTTTGTAAGCTCCCAGCTAGAATTAATATAAGGATCCACTTTTTATTCACAAAAATAAAATAAAAGGTCATGACTAAAAATTCATTACCCTTCATAAAAACCATAAAGGGCATATATATATATAGGTAGGCCCTATCCTTGTAATATCATCATATTTTTACAATCAATTATTATTATATATTTTATTATGGAGTGATAGTGAAGTTGTTCATTAAGAACCCCTTGTGTTCTTAACACACTTTTAATGCTTAAGTAATTAATAATTTACCTTTTTACTTAATGCCACTTTAGAACAAAACATCTCCTAGCTAAGTGGCATTAAATAAATTCCCCCTTGACTCCCTTTTCTTTATTGACTATATCCTACGAGAGTCATATAGGCTACTAAGTCATCCTTCGTCTCGATCAAGTTGAAGGGGACATCACAATCCTCCCTTTGTGAGATTGCTTGTCCCCAATCAACTCCAAACCAGGATGCTGTAAGATTTGCTCTTCCTCCCAAGTGGCATCCTTTGTAGGCAAAACTCTCCTTATGGTCAGGTACTCCTGAATGCACATACTCCTCATCCTCCTCTCTCTGACATAAATAATTCTCTCTAGAGTCAGGACCAATTGACCTTCATCATCTAGTGCAGGAATATCTACTTAATTGGTGACTTGCTATCCTAATTCCTTCTTGAGGGAAGATACACAGAATAAATTGTGGATATTGCTACCCTAAGGCAACTCCAACTCATATGCCACCTCTCCAAATATCTTGATCACCCTGTATGGTCCATGGAAGCGAGGCTTTAGCTTCTCTACGCCACTCTTATTCAATGAGGATTGTCTATAAGGCTGCAACCTCAAAAAGACTAGATCCCCAACCTCAAATTTGTGCTCCTTCCTGTGCCTGTTTTCACACATATTTTGTTGATTTTTGGAAACTTATAAGTTCTTCTTCAGTACTCTCAATATGTCCTAGCTCTCATGGAGCCAATATTTTGTCTTGGGGGGCATGCTCTCCCCAAACACCAAATCCACAAATGATGTGGCATCGTAGCCATACAATTCCATAAATGGACTCATCCTGATGGACATGTGATAAGTGGTATTATAACAATGCTCCCCAAGATGTAACCACTTTATCCAAGCCCTCCGCTATCCTGACAAGTAGTTCCCTAGGTATATGTCAATTCACTTGTTTAATACCTTTTTTGGTCCATCCTTCCAAGGGTGATAGCTAGTACTATGTGTAAACTATGTCCATGATAACCTTAATAGCTCCTACCAAAATGTGTTGAGAAACCTATTTTCTTGGTCACTGGCTATGTATCTTGGAAGACTATGTAGTCTGAACACCTCCCTAAAGAATATGTCTACCACCTAAGACAAAATATAATCTGAAGGAATGGAAAATAAGTATCCATACTTTGTCAACCTGTCCACCACCACATAGATACAGTCCCTACCTACACCTTAGGAAACCTTGTAATGAAGTCCATGAAAATGCTCTCCCACTTCTGCTCTAAAATAGGTAATGGTTGAAGCAAACCTGCAGGGTGTGTAAGCTCTGACTTGTTCTGCTGACAAGTCATACACTCTCTCACATATCGTAGTACATCCTCCTTGAGACCCTTCCAAGAGAATCTCTCCCTCACCTGCTTGTAAGTCTTTAGAAACCTTGGGTGCCCTGCCAATGGCATGTCATGCACTACCCTCATAATCTTATCCTTGAGTGTGGACTCGAGGAAAAGATAGATCCAATCCTTGTAGTAGATGATGTAATCCACTACTTTGTACCTATCATCCTAAATAGTACCCTCCATTAACTTATAGGTGAAATTATTCTTGGAGTACTCCACCAAGAGAATGGATTTCCAGTCTGTTGAGATATCAGACATGGAAAAGGATGCAGATCTCTTGGAAAGGGCATCGAAAAATACATTCTTCTTGACCTTCACATACTTAATTTAAAATTCATATGCCTGCACCTTACTCACCCATTTATGCTGCTTCTCGCTCAAGTCCTTCTACTCCAAGAAATATCTTAGGCTGTTGTGGTTAATCCTCACCACAAAGCATCCTCCAACTAGGTACAGTCTAAACTTGTCCAATGCATGCATGATGGCCAACATCTCCTTGTCATAAATGGGATATAACCTTTCTGGATCCCTTAGTTTCCTACTCTCAAAAGCTATGGTATGTCAATTCTACATCAATGTTTCTCCTATCCCCCCTCTGGACACATCACACTCCAACACAAATGGCTGAGAGAAATGTGGAAGTGCTAACATTTGGGAAGTGCTCATCACCTTCTTCACTATCAAATGTTATATGTGCCTCCTCTGAACATATGAATGCACCCTTCTTGGTGAGATCCATCAATGGTGCACCAAGTTGTGAAAATCCTTTAACACAACACCTATAGTAGTTGCACAATCCGAAGAACCCTCATAACTCTTTAATGGATAGGGGTGTGGGCCAATATAAGATCACGCAGATATTCTCTTGATGCACCTATACTCCCTTAATGTCGATGACATGTCCTAGATAAAGAATCTTTGTCGACCCAAATTCACACTTTGCCTCCTTGGAAAATAGTGACTGCTCCTCCATGATGTTGAGAATCTCATCAAGATGCCTTAGATGCTGCTTCCAAGTCCCGTTGTAGATCAATAGATCATCAAAGAAACCAATAAGAACTTCCTCAACAGTTTTTTGAAGATATGGTTCATACATGAGTAGAAGGTGGTTGGTGTGTTAGTTAACCCAAAGGGAATGACTAGAAACTCACAGTGCCCGTAGTGACATCTAAATGTTGTCTTATGGATGTCCTCCTCTCTAACCCGGATTTGATGGTACTTCGATCGAAGATCATTCTTTGACAAGTACACTTCCCCATGTACCTCATCTATCAATTCATCGATCCTAGGTATCGAGTACCGATTTTTGATGGTCTTCTTGTTTATCTCCTTGTAGTCAATGCACATCCTCATCGTGCCCTCCTTCTTATTCACTAGTACTACTGAAGAAGTGAAGGGAATAGATCTAGTCCTAATGTTCCCCACCTCTAGAAACTCATGTATGGCCTTCTCTATCTCATCCTTAAACTTCTTTGGATGCATGTATGGTGTGGTGATCATGGGATTTCCACCCTCCTCCAACTCAATGACATGCTCAAATCCCCTGTCAGGTAGTCTCCCAGTTGGTATCGGTCCAAACACCTTATCGTGTTTCCCAAGTATCACCTGAATGTCCACATGATAGTGTTGGTGGTCATGTGATTGCTTCTACGTGGTGATCAAACACTCTTCTATGCAAGTAACACCAATGTGTCTAAAAATAACATCCATGTGTTTGTTTGACAAAATCCTGGGAAATCATGTCGACATACCTCTCAGAATGACTGTCTGACCTTCATTTTCCCTGAACTCCATCCTCATGTCCTGATAATTCATGTGGATACCTCCCAGTGAATACAACCACTGGAAACCTAATACCACATGGGTATCTGCCAAATCCACCACATAAAAGTCATCAGTCAACATATAGTTTCCTAGTGTCACATCTAGTCCTCTGATCCTCTAAGTATATGCCATGTTGTACCCATCTTCTACCACCACATTAAACCCCTCAAAGCCTTATACTGGGATGTTTCTTCTAGTGACAAGTGGTGTGTCATTGAAGTTGTGGGTGGCCCCACCATCAAGCAGTGATGTAACTCTTTGCCCCTTCAAAATGCCTTTGACCCTGCAAGTGTAATATTTGTTGGTTGTGGAGACTGATTATGTTCCTGATTTAGAGGTCCTTGCTTTCAGCTGTGTTTATACCCCATGAAGACTTTACACCCCATAAGTATGTACACTCTTCCACGCGGGGGAGTGCAGAGGGGGGGTACCCCCTCTGCGGGGTCTGGGGGGGACTTTCCTCCCGGCTGGCGGGTTCGGGGGTGAAGCCCCGAAGGAAAAATTGCCTTGTAAAAGTATATTGTAATTTCATTGTAAATCTGGACCGTTCCTTATAAGGTCGTAGATCTAACGATAGAAATTATGTTAGGGTTTTTTTCCCTAGAAGGCAACCCTCTTTTATGAGGGAAATGTATTGCGGCTATGTATGATGCCGAGTATTGTATTCTGAGAGAGGAGACTATGAGAGAAAGAAGAGGAAGTTACAACGGGTTTTGCTATAGGTCGTATCCCTTCATTTGCTGGATAATAATAAAGGAAGGACCTGGCAATTTCTCTGGTGAACGTAGCCCACACTGGGTGAACCACGTAAATCTGTGTCTCTCTTGTATTGTGTATCTTCTGTGTTTTGTTTCTGCATTTGTTTTTTTTTATTGCTCTACGGTCCTGTTTTTCTAACAACTGGTATCAGAGCGAAAGGTAACTCGCAGGAAAAGAGGGTTCCTGGTTCAAGTGGGAGCAATATCGGAAGATGGAAAGTTTAGGGTCGAGAAATTTAATGGCCAAAACTACCATTTATGGAAGATGCAGATGGAAGATTCTTTATATCAGAAGGATCTATTCCTACCATTGGGAGGAGTAGCAAAGAAGCCGACGACCATGAAGGATGAAGAATGGGAGATTCTTGACAGAAAGGCTCTATGAACGATACGACTGAGCTTGGCAGCGTCGGTGGCTTTCAATATTTCGAAAGAAAAGACAACGAAAGATCTAATGGACGTGTTGGCTAAATTGTATGAAAAAACCCTCGGTGTCCAATAAGGTATTTCTAATGAAGAGATTATTTAATATGAAGATGTCAGAAGGTGGGTCTGTTGCAAATCATTTAAATGAATTTAATACGCTTACTAATCAACTAAGTTCCGTAAAAGTGGACTTTGATGATGAGGTTAGGGCTCTTCTAATATTGTGTTCATTGCCAGAAAGTTGGAATGGCTTGGTCATGGATGTAAGTAACTCTGTCTCTGGTTCAAACACTTTAAAATTTGATGATGTTGTTGGTGTTATCCTTAGTGAGGAAATGCGACGGAAAAGCATAGATGAGAAATTAGGTAATGTGTTGAACATGGAGAATAGGGGAAGACAAAAGGATAGAGGAAAGGGCTGAGGGAACCGCAGGAATTCTAGGAAGGGCAGATCCAAATCCAGACTTGGAAAGATAGAGTGCTGGATTTATGGGAAGAAAGGACATCTGAAGAAAGATTGCAAAGCTCTAAAGAAACAAAGAGATGGACAACATGAGAGAAATCAGGAAGCAAATGTAACAGGTGATGTGTTACAAGATGCTTTGATTCTTTCTGTAGATAATATTTCTGAGTCTCGGGTAATAGATTCATGGGATTCATTTCATGCCACACCACATAGGAAACATTTTCTAGATTATGTTCAAGATGATTTTGGACAGGTTCATTTGGGTGATGATGCACCATGCAAAATTGTTGGAATGGGAAAGGTA
>JZKD02S1116710.1:53857-76383 GCA_000966675.3 Picea glauca | reverse complement strand
ATTAAAAAATAATTTAAGTTACAACGGTGTGATATGTATCAATAACCGCATCGCGACTAGAGTAAAAAAAATACCATGGATAAAAAAAAATAACCGAAAAAATTACATTATGATGAACGAAAAAATTTAAAAGTTATGTTACATCATTTTCATTGCACTTTATCATTAAGCGAACCAGTGCGTTATAGTCAAATAGGCGAATTGTTAACCAAAAACCTTTTTTTTTAAACGTGATAGGGTCGAGAGGGTTTGGATATGATGCAATAAGTGGTCCCCTTGCATCACAAGCCAACCGCCTTATATATAGAAACATAAATCCATTAAACCTAAAATGCTTAAAATGAAAAGCCCTAATTGTGAAGTGATAGAGGGAGTTAAACGCTACGGTGAAATTTTACAGTCACATAAGCAAGAATAAGGAAGGGTTTAAGGTATGTATGAAATTTTTTAAATTTTTTCTGTATAATTGTGTTGCTCCAAAAGGGTTTTGATTGAATCACCATACCCTTGAAATTTTGATCTTTTGAATAATTCTATTGTTCCAAAGTATTATGTTGCTCCACAGTACTCCTCGATATGTCTCTCTTGTAAATCTCTCCCCTATAAATTTTGGAAAAATAATGAAATAGTGAATAGCTTCTTACTATTTAAATGACTTCATGAAATTAGATTTTCGAAAAATAAATTCCCACTCATTTTTCAGTTGTAAAAAAACAAAGTCGCATTTTTTTTATTTTTTTTTTCGAAATACTGGTGCATTTATTAATTTAACGCACTGGGGCATTTCTTTATGCAACACACCGGTGCACTATATTTTTTTGGAGCACCGATATCATATAATTGTTTTTTTATTTGAAATCTTGATCATTAGTGTGGTTAGTAATTAAACACCCCAGTGCTTTACATTGTTATATACACACGAGTGTGTTTGGTTTAATCAAGCGCACCGTTGTGCTTTAGAATTTATCTGAACTTTTAGTTGCACATAAAATAGTATAGTCATCTTAAATTATCTTTTAGGATGCATCCACTTGACTTGTAGTACTTCATAGTATACATTTTCTGCTTAAAGTCGCATTGTTCTTAAAATTTTATTGTTGATTTTCCTCAAATGCAGGGAAAAAAGATTAAAATATCAAATGGCCAATTCTTCAAATTCCATACATTCCATATTGCTCAAATTACATCGGAGTTCTCCCTTTCCATCTCCAGTAAGTTCATATTTTATTTATATTTTGATTATCTAATTGAATTTATTTTTTTATCCATGTCAATCTGAATAAAAATGTATCAAATTTGTAGGATCCTGATTCAAAATCGAGTTCATATGTAGAAAATATTCCACCAGTTCGAAAATGTTGGAAGCTCTTATCAAGAAAAACATACCGCAAGTAGTTGGTAAATGAAAATGAATAGTCGCTTTACCGCAAGCAGTTGGTAAATAAAATGAACTAGTCCAAGCCGCAAGCAAATAAGGACACCAGAAGACAAAGAAAGATACCGGGAAGTGGTGCGACTTCCATAGGATCCCTTGGCATAACACTACTGATTTTTTCTCAAAGCAATCGCTAGTGGCTGAAGTGAAAGCCTCTTAATTAGATGCAGATTCTGACTCTGAGTCAGAACCAGAAAGGGGAAGATATATCATTGACGCAGAACCCAGTGCCACCGTTGCTACCACCAAGCTCCATCTTGGTGAACCAGACGAGCCAGAAGAAGGCGAGCACCTCTTCCATTCAAAGATGTGGGTTAAAGGCACCCCGCTGCACTTCATCGTTGATAGAGGTAGCCAGAAAAACCTCATCTCAACAGAGGTCATCAAGCAGTTGGTCGTGCTGATGACACCGCACCCACAACCCTACACCATTGGATGGCTCCGCCAAGGAAGCGATCTCCGCGTTAGTCAACAGTTTCGACTGTCGTACAACACCAAGCCCTTCAAAGATGAGGTATTGTGTGATGTACCTCCTCTGTAAGTTTCTAATGTTCTTTTGGGGGAACCTTATTTATGGAAACGTCATGTTGTATATGAGTTTAGGCCTCGTAGTGTTATTATTACTTTGAGTAAGAAATTGTACAGGTTACCCAAGGCAATCCTTCCTAGTGTTATTTCCTTGATCTATGCCAAGCAATGTAGGAAGGTCATCTATGAGATTGGGAAATTTGTCTTCTTCGTGATTCACTCTCAGAGTGAGCGAAAGATCATAGCCACATCCAGGGCCTCAACGACCGATCTCTCCATAGAACAAAAGAAAGTGGATAAGGTCATGGAAGAATACTCAGATATCTTCTCCTCTCCTACCGGGGTACCTCTGTACTACCAGGTCAAGCATCCCATCAATCTGACCCCAGGTTCACCATTACCCAATGGGCCAATCGACCGTCGCTCTTTGTTAGAAAACGAGGAGATCAAAAGGCATATCCAAGAACTTCTCCACAAGGGGAACATACATCCCAGATCATCGCCTTGTGGGAGTCTAGTCATATTGGTGTAGAAGAAAGATGAGACCTAATGACTCTGCATTGATTACTTGGCTGTAAATAAAATCATAGTCCAAAACCGATACCCGATTCCAAGAATCGACGACCTCCTTTATCAGCTCACGGGGGCCAAATACTTCAGTAAGATTGATCTAAAGTCTGGCTACCAACAGGTCCCAATAGAACAGACAGATGCATGGAAGACTGCCTTCAAGTCAAAAGAAGGTCTTTTTGAATGGTTGGTTATGCCCTTTGGTTTGACAAATGCTCTAGCAACTTTTATGACGATGATGGACGATATCCTATGACCTTTCACCAATAATTTTGTAGTGGTGTATTTGGATGACATCCTCACTTACAACAAGACTTGGGCGGAACACTTGCAACATATTCAACAGGTTCAGCAGACCCTACGACAACAAAAACTATATGAAAACTTGGAAAAATGCTCCTTCGACATGGACATGGTCCATTACTTAGGGTACATTGTTGATCGACATGGTGTGCATGTGGATGCAACCAAGATCCAGGTCATCTGTGACTGGCCAGCCCCAACCACACTCACTGAACTTCAGAGCTTCTTGGGCCTCACCAATTTCTATCGCAGGTTCGTTTTAGGATTCTCTCATATCGCATGGGCCCTCAGCCAAGTAACCAGGGGTGGTGGTAAGGAAAAAATTTTGTGGGGCCTGTCCCAACACCAAGCCTTCGATGACTTGAAGAAGCATTTATTCTCATCCCCAGTACTTTCATTACCGAACCTGCAACATCCATTTGAGATTGATATAGATGCTTCAAACTATGTTGTGGGCATTGTTCTCACTCAACACAGCCACCCCGTGGCATACCATAGTGAGACACTATAAGATATTTTCCGTAATTACCCTACTTAGGAAAAATAAATCTACTCCATTGTGAAAGCCTGCCGCCAGTGGAGACATTGCATTCTTGGGAAGGAGACAGTCATCCAAATTCATCACAAGCCACTACAGTTCATGCAGAACCAAGGAAAATTGCAGAATGACCGCCATTAGAAGTGGTCCACATACTTACATTAGTTCCACATCAACATCAAGTATAAAATAGGAAGTACCATTTGAGTTGTTGATTTCCTCAGCCGACCTCCAGTTGTGACACTTACCACAGTGTTAGACTCTTGCAACCATGAGACCTCCAGATGGCCCCACCTCTACAAGATAGACCCTGACTTCTCCACCACCTACCAAATGTTGGGCGCCAACTAAGTGGTCACTATTTTCCATCTTCACGACAGTATGTTGTGTCATCTAGGCCATCTTTGTGTTCCATCAAGCGAGCGCGTGAAGACGATTTGGAAAGCTCACTACAGTCGGGTGGTAGGACACTTTGGCATCGAAAATACAGTGGAAGTGTTGTAGAAACATTTCTATTGGATGAAACTTCGACAGGATGTTGACAAGTATATCAGGTTCTACATCGCATACGTTATTTCTAAACCGACCACTAAGAAACAGGGCATGTACACCCCTATAAATAATCCTAATAGGCCGTGAGAATCCATCTCAATGGACTACATGTCGGGCCTCCTGTCCACCAAGAGGGGAAATGACTATGTTTTTGTGGTTGTTGATCGCTTTTCCAAGATGGTGATTCTAGTCGTCCGCAAGAAGAACATCGCAACATAAGTCATTTACAAGATCTTAGTTAAACGAGTATGGGTACATTTTTGGATCCCATAAAACATTATCTCAGACTGTGATAGTCGGTTCCTCAACACATTTTGGTGGAGCCTCGGGTCACTGCTAGATACCAAGCTCACCAAATCCACTTCCTTGCACCCCTAGACAGACGGCCAAACTAAGGTTGTTAATCGGATGATCGTACATATCCTACACATGTATAATTCAAAACACCCCCACACATGGGATAAGAGTCTTCCCTATGTCCAACATAGCTACAACCGAGACCTACATAGCTCAACTGGCCACAACCCCTTTCAGGTGGGGTTGGGATTCCAACCATTGGGCCCCATGGATATTTCACTACCCTCAGTGACCACCTCAACTGACTCGTCCCCTACTCCACCAGAAGATGACAAAGCCACCCTGTTCATTGAGTAGATCTAGAACATCCACGAAAAGGTTCATGATATTCTATAGAAGTTTAATTCCAAGTACAAGCAACGCCATGATCAACATCGGGTGCCACATAAGTTTCAGTTGGAGACAAATTTTGGTTGCACTTGCATAAAGAACGCCTTACAAGGTCCCATCAGAAGATTTTCCCACTCTATTATGGGTCATACACCATCACCAAGGCTGTGGGTGACAATTATTTTGAGCTCAACGTTCCCCCATTCCTTGGCCTACACCCAGTCTTCAACGTGGCTCTCCTTTGACCATATTTCCCACCATTATTGGACACCTCAGAGATAGCAGAGAAGTTGACACGAATAGATATCAACCCTAACTACATGCAACATGGATCCAATGATTATATTATTGACACACATATCAAGGGCACTCAACAACAAAGGATCCATCTTTATCGAGCCGTCAAAGTAGGACAACTCCTACACCAAGGCAAGTGGCTCACTCGAGGCCAAATTCATCAGAAATTTCCTCATATGATGGGGAAACTCAATGAAATGGAGACCATTTCTTCCTAAGGAAGGAGGATTGATCCAGGTGGATATCGGTGGCCACCCACCTTTTTCAACTCGCTCAAAACAAGTTTCTGGCAATTTTGGCAATTTACTATTTTTAGCCATTTTTAACTTCCGAGGCCATTTTGAGGGCCTAAATGAAGGTTTTTTTGGGATAGAGGTTCCCAATGAAAACCTAAAACTCTAACTAACCCCCCAAAATGAATCTCCTCAACGATGCCTTTCCAATGAGCTATCATGCGCCTAAAACGAAGATCGTATGCAAAAGTTACGACCCCGGGAAGTTGATGTACTAACTTACCCAAACGGGGCCCAAATGACTTTTGGTGCTTCATCTCGTAGGATTAGGTTTTTGGATGTCTACAGTTTTTGACATTCATGTTTATTGTAAAAATTCCTTTAGATCCTGATTGTAATCATTTTCTTGCGAATGAGCTCAGCCGTCACATCTCTTCTCATAGATAAGCCGCCACCATTCCAACTAGCTTGTTTCCGTTGCATTTTACAGTTTCAACTTATTTCCTTATTGAATAGAAAACTAGTTTTACTGTATCTCTATTATTCTGTGTTAAGCATATTTTAATAATCTGTATCCATTTCATTTTGCTCATAAAATCCATATCAGTGGTATAAAAGCAGTCTGCTCCTTGTCGTCTTAATGCATGTCCCCAACGAGGCCGGGGTACAAAGAATTGGATCTCGAGCTTGTTTCTCTTGAGGAAAAAAGATCTCGCACACCCAAATGACCTCTCATGGAAAGAGAAAATAAATATGACTGGACAATAGATCTTTTCAAAATGTTGCTTGAGGAATACCTTATGCAACAGAGGAACAAGATGATGGATAGTTTCATGCAAATCCTTCGGCGGCTACCAACAGGTGATGCATCTTCCTCGAGTGGAGGCACCGCCCCCTTCAAGGTAAAAATCAACTTCGATATTCCTATATTTGAAGGTTAGATAGACACAGATGTTGTAGACAAGTGGTTGAAAGGCACCCCACCGCACTTCATTGTTGATAGCGGTAGCCAGAAGAACCTCATCTCAGCAGAGGCCGTCTAGCGGTTGGCCCTGCCGACAATGCCACACCCACAACCCTACACCATTAGATGGGTCTGCCAAGGAAGCGATCTCCATGTCAGCCAACAATGTTGACTACCATACGACATCAAGCCCTTCAAAGATGAGGTATTGTGTGATGTAGCTCCTCTCGAAGTTTGTAATGTTGTTTTGGGCCAACCTTATTTATGGAAACGTCATGATGTATATTAGTCTAGGCCTCGTAGTGTTATTATTTCTTTGAACATGAAATTATACAGGACAATTGAGGCAGTCCCTCCTAGTGCTATTTCCTTGATCTCTGTCAAGCAATCTAGGAAGGTCATCTCTCAGACTAGGAAATTTGTCTTCTTTGTGATTCGCTCTCAGAGTGAGCGAAAGATCGCAGCCACATCCAGGGCCTCTGTGGTCTATCTCTCCACAAAACAGAAGCAAGTGGATAAGGTCATGGAAGAATACTCAGATATCTTCTCCTCTCCTATCAGGGTACCTCTGCACTACCAGTTCAAGCATCCTATCGGTCTGACCCCAGGCGCACCAGTACCCAATGGGCTAGTCTACTGCCACTCTGTGTTAGAAAATGAGGAGATCAAGAGGTAGATCCAATAACTTCTCCACAAGGGGCACATACGTCCCATATCATCGCCTTGTGGTTGTCCAATCGTGTTGGTGCAGAAGAAAGACGAGACTTGGCGACTCTACATTGATTATCGGGCCCTGAATAAAATCACAATCCGAAACCGGTACCCGATTCCCTGAATTGATGACCTCCTTGATCAGCTCACGGGGGCCAAATACTTCAGTGTGATTGATCTGGAGTCTGAATACCACCAGGTCCCAATAGAACAAATAGATGTATGAAAGACCGCCTTCAAGTCAAAATAAGGTCTTTTTGAATGGTTGGTCATGCCCTTTGGTTTGACATATGAGGATGATGGATAATATCCTACGACATTTCACCAATAATTTTGTAGTGGTGTATCTGGATGACATCCTCATCTACAACAAGACTTGGGTGGAACACTTGCAGCATATTCAACAGGTTTTGCACACCCTACAACAACACGAACTATATGCAAACTTGGAAAAATGCTCCTTCGGCATGGACATGGTCCATTACTTAGGCTACATTTTTGATCGGCATGGTGTGCATGTGGATCCAACCAAGTTCTAGGTCATTCGTGATTGGCCAGCCCCAACCATACTCACTGAACTTTGGAGCTTCTTGGGCCTCTCCAATTTCTATTGCAGGTTCATGTTAGGATTCTCTCATATCGCATGGGCCCTCAGCCAAGTAACCAGGGGTGGCGGTAGGGAGAATTTGTGTGGGGCCTATCCCAAATACAATCCTTCAATAAATTGAAGAAGCGTTTGTGCTAATCCCCAGTACTTTCATTACCGGACCTGCAACTTCCCTTTGAGATTGAGACAGATGCTTCAGACTATGTTGTGGGCATCGTTCTCACTCAACACGGCCACCCCGTGGCATACCATAGTGAGACACTATCATATTTTGTCCATAAGTACCCTACTTATGAAAAAAAAATGTACTCCATTGTGAAAGATTGCCGCTAGTGGAGACATTACATTCTTGGGAAGGAGACAGTCATCCACATTGATCACAAGCCACTACAGTTCATGCAAACCCAAGGAAAATTGCATAATGACTGCCATTAGAAGTGGTTCACATACTTACAACAGTTCCACCTCAACATAAAGTATAAAATAGGAAGTACCAACTAATTTTTTAATTTCCTCAGCTGAACTCCAGTCGTGGCACTCACCACGATGCTAGACTCTTGCGGTCACGAGATCTCCGTACAACCCCACCTCTATGAGACAAACCCTGACTTCTCCACCACCTACCAAATGTTGGGCACCAACTTAGTGGTTGCTAATTTCCATCTTCAATATGGGTTGTTGTGTCGTCAGGGCCATCTCTGCGTTCCATCAAGAGAGTGCATGAAGTTGATTTGGGAATCTCTCTAGAGTCAAGTGGCAGGACACTTTGGCATCGAAAAGACTGTGGCAATGTTGCAGAATAATTTTTACTATCCAAAACTTCGATAGGATGTCGACAAGTATATTAGGTCCTGCACCGCTTGCACTATTGCCAAAATGACCACTAAGAAACAGGCCATGTACGCCCCTTTGCCTACTCTTGACAGGCCATGGGAATCCATCTCAATGAACTACATGTTGGGCCTCCCGTCCACCAAGAGGGGAAATGATTGTGTTTTTGTGGTTGTTGATTGCTTTTACAAGATGGTGATTCTAGTCGCTTGGAAGAAGAACATCACAATATAAGTCACTTCCAAGATCTTCTTTGAATGAGTATGGGTACATTTTGGGATCCCACAAACCATTATATTAGACCGTGATAGTCGTTTCCTCAACACATTCTGGTCGAGCCTATGGTCATTGCTAGATACTAATCTCACCAAATCCACTACCTTCCACCCCTAGATAGATTGTCAAACTGAGGTCGACAATCGGATGATCGTACATATTTTGCGCATGTACAATTCAAAACACCCCTACACATGGGATGATATTCTTCCCTATGTCTGACATAGCTACAACTGAGCCCTACATAGCTCAACTGGCCACAACCCCTTTAAGGTGGGCTTGGGATTCCAACCATTGGGCCCCATGGGTGTTGCACTACCTGTGGTGACAACCTCAGTTGACTCGTCTCCTACTCCACCAAAATATGACAAAGACACTTGGTTCATTGAGCGATTCTAGCACATCTACCAATAGGTTCAGGATATTCTACATAAATCTAATGCCAAGTACAAGCAACACCATGATCAACATCGGGTGCCACATAAGTTTCAGGTGGGAGACAAAGTTTGGTTTCACTTGCATAAAGAAATACTTACAGGGTCCCATAGGAAGCTTCATCCACTCCGTTATGGGACGTACACAATCAACAAGGATGTGGGTGACAATGCTTTTTAGTTCAACATTCCCCCTTTCCCTTGCCTACGCCCAGTCTTTAATGTGGCTCTCCTTTAGCCATATTTTCCACCATTATTGGACACCTCAGAGATAGCAGAGCAATTGACACTGACAGAGCTCAACCCTGAATGAATTCAAAATGCATAGAGTGATCAAATTGTGGACACACAGATCAAGGGCACGCGACAACAAAGGATCCATCTTTATTGAGTCATCAAAGCAGGGCAGCTTTTGCACCAAGGCAAGTGGCTCCCCGAGGCTAAATTCAACAAAAATTTCCTCATCTAATGAGGGAAATCAAATCAATGGAGAACATTGCTTCCTAAGGAGGGAGGATTGATCTTGGTTGATATCGGTGGCCACCCACCTTTTCTAACTTGCTCAAAATAGTTTTATGGCAATTTTGGCAATTTACTATTTTTAGTCGTTTTTAAACTTCCAAGGCCATTTTGAGGGCTGAAATGAAGGTTTTTTGGGATTGAGCTTCCCAATGATAGACCAAGCCTCTAATTGATCCCCCAAATTGAATCTCTTCGATGATACCTTTCCAACGGGCTATCGTGCGCCTAAAACGAAGATTGTATGCAAAAGTTACGACACCGAGAAGTTGATGTACTGACTTACCCAAACATGGCCCACATGAATTTCGACGCTTCATCTCCTAGGGTTAGGTTTTTGGATGTCTAGGGTTTTTTACATTAATGTTTATTGTAAAATTTTATTCAGAGCTTCATTTTAATCATCTTATTGCAAATGAGGGCAGCCGTCACATCTCTTCTCAGAGATAAGCCGCCACCATTCCAACAAGCTTGTTTCTACTGCATTTTACAGTTTCAACATATTTCCTTATTGAATAGAAAAACAATTTTACTATATATCTGTTATTCTGTTTTAAGTATATTTTAATAATCTGTATTCATTTCGTTCTGCTCATAAAATCTAGATCAGTGGTATCAGATCATTCTGCTCCTTGTCATCTTAATGCATGTCCCCAACGAGGTTAGGGCACAAAGAATTGGGTCTCGATCTTGTTTCTCTTGAGGAAAAAATCTCTCGCACACCCAAACGACCTCTCATGGAAGGAGAAAATAAATATGATGGGACAAGATATCATTTCAAAATGTTTCTTCAAGAATCCCTCACACAACAGAGGAACGAGATGATGGATAGTTTCGCGCAAATCCTTTGGCGGCTACCAACAGGTGACACATCTTCCTCGAGTAGAGGTGCCGCCCCCCTTCAAGGTACAAATCAACTTCGATATTCCTATATTTGAAGGTCATATAGACATAGATGTTGTAGACAAGTGGTTGAATCTACTAGAAGGGTATTTTTCTATCCATAACTTTTCAAATAGAGAAAAGATTAATTTTACACTGCTCAAAGTCGTTCCCCATGTCAAAGATTGGTGGGAAAATTTATGTGAGCAAAAGGAAACAGAGGAACCCTCATTATTTATAGTCATGACCACCTAGGAATCCTTCAATGATGATATTAATTAACAATACTATAGTATCAAAAGTTATGACGACTTGTATACCAAATGGACCACACTGTGGCAAGAAAGAGACCAAGCAATTCCAGAGTTCACAAATATCTTCCATACCTTGCGAGCCAAGATGGGTATCAAAGATTCAGAGAAACATCTGGTGCTCATGTATCACAGTGCTCTACATAGATACATCCAAACTTAAATGGAGTTTCTGGACATTTCATCCTTGGGCATGACCTACTGATATGCCGTCAAAATCGAGCAAAAGCTCAAAAAAAAGACAGGACAATTTGGGCATGGGAACCCTTCATAGAAAAAGCCAGGAGGTGGCAGCCCCAACCCATAGAAAAAAGGATAGAGCAAATATGGACAATATTAGGACAACCAGTCCAAGCCAAAAGCAAAGAAGGACACCAGAAAGACAAAAAAAGATATCAGGAAGTGGTGCGACTTCCATAAGAGCCCTTGGCATAACACTGTTGACTGTTGAATTAAATACAAATTCTGACTCTAAGTCAGAACTAGAAAGGGGAGGACAGATCATTGACGCAGAACCTAGTGCCACCGTTTCTGCTACCAAGCTCCAACATGGTGAACCAGATGAGCCAGAAGAAGACGAGCGCCTCTTCCATTCACATATGTTGGTAAAAGGAACCCCACTGCACTTCATCGTTGATAGTGGTATTCAGAAGAACCTCATCTTAGCAGAGGTCGTCAAGTAGTTGTCCCTATCGATAACGCTGCACCCAAAACCCTACACCATTGGATAGGTCTGCCAAGGAAGCAATCTTTGCGTTAGCCAATAGTGTCGAATGTCATACGACATCAAACCCTTCAAAGACGAGGTATTGTGTGATGTAGCTCCTCTCGAAGTTTGTAATGTTATTTTGGGCCAACCTTATTTATGGAAACATCATGTTGTATATGAGTCTAGTGATCGTAGTGTTATTATTTCTTTGAACAGGAAATTGTACAGGATACCCGAGGCAGTCCCTCCTAGTGCTATTTCCTTGATCTCTGCCAAGCAATCCAGGAAGGTCATCTCTCAAACCAGGAAATTTGTCTTCTTCATGATTCGCTCTCAGAGTGAGTGAAAGATCAGAGCCATATCTAGAGCCTCCGCGACAGATCTCTCCACACAACAGAAGCAAGTGGATAAGGTCATGGAAGAATACTTAGATATCTTCTTTACTCCTACCTGGGTACCTTTGCACTGCCAGGTCAATCATCCCATCGATCTAACCCTAGGTGCACCACTACCCAATGGGCCAGTCTACCGCCACTCTTTGTTAGAAAATGAGGAGATCAATAGGAATATCCAAGAGTTGTTCCACAAATGGCACATGCGTCCCAACTCATCACCTCGTGGGAGTCCAATTGTTTTGGTGAAGAAGAAAGACAGGACCTGGTGACTCTGCATTGATTATTGGGCCCTGAATAAAATCACAGTCCAAAATTGGTACCCGATTCCCCGAATTGACGACCTCCTTGATCATCTCACTAGGGAAAAATACTTTAGTAAGATTGATCTGAAGTCTTGCTACCACCAGTTCCCAATAGAATAGACAGATGTATGGAAGACCACCTTCAAGTTAAAAGAAGGCCTTTTTGAATGATTGGTCATGCCCTTTGGTTTGAAAAATACTCCAACAATGTTTATGAGGATGATGGACGATATCCTACGACCTTTCACCAATAATTTTGTAGTGGTGTATCTGGATGACATCCTCATCTACAACAAGACTTGGGTGGAACACTTGTAGCATATTGAGCAGGTTCTACACACCCTACGACATCACGAACTATATGAAAACTTGGAAAAATGCTCCTTCGGCATGGACAGGGTCCATTACTTAGGCTACATTGTTGATCGACATGGTGTGCATATGGATCTAGCCAAGATTCAGGTCATGTGTGACTGGCCATCCCCAAGTACTTTCATTACCGGACCTGCAACATCCCTTTGAGATCGAGATATATGCTTTAGACTATGTTGTGGGTGTCGTTCTCACTCAACACGACCACCCCGTGGCATACCATAGTGAGACACTATCAGATGTTGTTTGTAAGTAACCTACTTATGACAAAGAAATGTACTCCATTATGCAATCCTGTTGCCAGTGGAGACATCACATTCTTGGGAAGGAGACAATCATCCACACTGATCACAAGCCACTACAATTCATGCGGACCCAAGGAAAATTGTAAAATGTCCTCCATCAGAAGTTGTCCACATACTTACAACAGTTCCACCTCAACATCAAGTATAAAATAGGAAGTACCAATTGAGTTGTTGACTTCCTTAGTTGACCTCCAGTTGCGACACTCACCATGGTGCTAGACTCTTGTGGCCACAAGATCTCTGGATGGCCTCACCTCTACGAGACAGACCCTAACTTCTCCACCACCTACCAAATGTTCGGCACCAACTTAATGGTCGCTAATTTTCCATATTCAAGACGGGTTGTTGTATCTTCTAAGCCATCTCTGCGTTCCATCAAGCGAGCGCATGAAGCTAAAACTTTTCTACTGGATGAAACTTCGACAATGGTAGTGCTGCAAAAACATTTCTACTGGTTGAAACTTTGACAGTATGTCGGAAAGTATATCAGGTCCTGCACTGCTTGCACTATTTTCAAACCAACCAGTAAGAAATAGGGCCTGTACACTCCTCTGCCTACTTCTGACAGGCCATGGGAATCCATCTCAATGGACTACATGTCGGGCCTCCTGTCCACCAAGAAGGGAAATGACTATGTTTTTGTGGTTGTTGATCACTTTTCCAATATGGAAATTTTAGTCACCTGTAAGAAGAACATCACATCAGAAGTCACTACCAAGCTCTTATTTGAACGAGTGTGGGTACATTTTGGGATCCCACAAACCATTATCTTAGACAGTGACAGTCCGTTCCTTAACACATTATGGTCGAGCCTCTGGTCACTGATAGATACCAAGCTCACCAAATCCACTACCTACCACCCCCAAACATATGGCCAAACTGAGGTCGTCAATCGGATGATTGTACATATCCTGCTTATGTACAATTCAAAACATCCCCACACATGGGACAAGAGTCATCCCTATGTTCATCATAGCTACAACCGATCCCTACAGAGCTCAACCGGCCACAACCCCTTTCAGGTCGGGTTGGAATTCCTACCATTCGGTCCCATGAATATTGCACTACCTCTTGTGGCCACCCCGAATGACTCATCTCTTGCTCAAACTGAAGCTACCAAAGCCTCCTAGTTCATTGAGTGGGTCTAACACATTTGCCAAAAGGTTCATGATATTTTATAGAATTCCAATGCCATGATCAACACTAGATGCCACATAAGTTTCAGGTGGGAGACAACACCTTACAGGGCCCCATAAGAAGCTTCACCCACTCCATTATGGAACTTACACCATCACCAAGTCTATTGGTGATTGTGATTTTGAGCTCAACATTCCCCCTTTCCTTGGCCTGCACCCAGTGTTCAATGTGGATCTCCTTTGACTATATTTCCCACCATTATTGGACACCTCAGAGATAGCAAAACAATTAACACCCGCAGAGATCAAACCAGAATACATGCAACAAGAATCCAATGATCATATTGTAAACACACAGGTCAAGGGCATTCGCCAACAAAGGATCTAGATTTATCGAGTTGTCAAAGCAGGGCAACTCCTGCACCAAGGCAAGTGACTCACCCAAGGCCAAATTCAATAGAAATTTCCTCATCTGATGGGGGAACTCAACGCAATGGAGACCATTTCTTCATAAGGGGGGAGGATTGATCCAGATGGATTTCGGTGGCCTCCCACCTATTCCAACTGGCTCATTTTGGCAGTTTTCTAGTTTGGCAGTTTTTTTCTAGTTTTTGGGTCCTCGACTTCTGGGGCTGTTTTGAGGCCCTAAACAATGTTTTTAGGGATCACCAAAAAAAAAATATTCACGGACTCGGAGTTTGTAGAAAACATGTGTATTCCTTAGATAGACCTTTCCAACGAGCTATTGTGCGCCTAAAACAGAGCTGATATGAAAAACTTACGACCATGGGAAGTTGATGTACTAACTTACCCCAACGGGGCCCACAAGACTTTTGGCGCTTCATCTCCTAGGGTTAGGTTTTTGGATGTCTAGGGTTTTGGCATTCCTGTTTATTGTAAAAATGCTTGGACAACCTCAATGTAACCATATTTTTGCGAATGAGCGCAACCGTCACATCTCTTCTCAGAGATAAGCCACCACCATTCTAGCAAGCTTGTTTTCCGTTGCATTTTACAGTTTCAACACATTTTCTTATTGAATAGAAACTATTTTTATTATATCTATGTTATTGTGTCTCTATTACTCTTGTATTTATGTATTAAGAATAAGCAATAATTTGTATTCATTTCATTCTCCTCATAAAATCCAGATCATTCTTTGAAGGCTAGGTGGTCCAACCACCTATGAAAACCATTGTACGATTTCTCCATGGTATTCCTCCCAGAAAAACACCTTTACAAAAGAGTAACATCTTCTTTCAATGATAAACCAGAGAGAACCCAAAGTCCTGTAATTATGACACCAACACGATGGCTTGGACCATATGAGAGAGAGAAGGATAAGGAGATTACAAAAATGTTCCATTCGAATGGGAAGCCTATGTTTGATGATCTAGAATTTTTCAACACCTATGTCGAGAAATTGCCCATTGTGATGAAAATGAAATCTGTCTTTTATGAGCTCCCATATTGGGAGCATCTTAAGATTGCCCACTTACTATATCCCATGCATACATTTAAAAATGTTTCATTTTCTTTACGAAGGCACATATCATCAAAATAAAGTGACACATTAGATGTTGGGAGAGATATTATTTCTTCAAAAACTAAAAAGAAATATTGGTCAAGACAAGAAAGTATAGGAGAAGTTGGTCCCTGTTGGTTTTTCAAAGAAGGTGATGTCCAATGGATTTTGAAGAAAGATGATCTTTCTTTGGTAAAGGAAGTTATATTGGGTGTGAAGGTGCCTTCTTTATATGGGTCTTCACTACGACACAACTTCACTGTGCAAGGCCATTTGTTGGGGTTGAAATCACATGGCCATTTAAACCTTCTAACAATGCGTATGTCAAAAACATGATTTTATTATTTATTTTAATTTTTATGCCATGGGATAAAAAATAGTTAATTTTGTATGTGTTTACTTTGTAGTGTCATTATCCTTTTCTCATGCATGGGTGTGTTAACCATGAATTCCCCCAGTACCTACGATGTGCCATATCTAAATTATTTGCATTTGTATGTTGGATCACGTCAAAGGAGATTCATACGGCTAGCATTCGACATTCCACAGTGACGTTAAAAGATAGTTGAGATTGTTTGTATGCTTGATAAGGAACTGCCAATGAGTTTCATGGACTTGCAGGTTCATCTAAGGGGTCTATGGAAGAGGGGTACATATCATATGAGTCTTTCTATTATGCTAGTGACTACATCAAGCTGATTGACAACACACTAGGTGTGGTGATTTGGGACGATGAAAGGGATGAAGACAAAAGAGAAGGGGAGCTTCTCCAAACGAATGGAAAAAGGCGCTTGATAAAGAGTAAGTGGATTATCATTTGTCAAATTTCTACACAGTAACTATTCACATCGAACTTCATAATGTATAACTTGATCTCATGCGTACTATATGTTGGTTTGATTTCATGAATAAATACATCAACAAATTCAGAAATCAATGCCATCAATAAATTCATTCTTTACAATTTAGAGGAAACATAGCCATGGGTCGCATTGTACGAATAGAAGAGGAGGAAATGAGACAGTGATAGGAAATAATTCATACAATTGAATGGTAGAAGCATGCCTTATCCTAATCATTTAAAAGAAAATATGCCAATGATACGCCCCAACAGTTGGGTTGTTGACCAAGTTAGACAGAAATACGGTGCATCCGATTGTTATCGACGTGTTGAAGAGGATGCACTAAACATAAGGATTGGATGCACCAACTAGGTAATAATCTATTTGTGTACATTTTTGAATTCATAATGCACCTTTTAATTGTAACATCTATATTTTATATTTTATTGGTCGGGTTATTAGACACATGACACTATGATTTTTTCACTTTTTTATAGGTGCATTTGTTCCCATCTATGTGGGCATATGGACATCATTTTCACACATAGGATGTCGATGATGGACACATGACACAATACTGTGGGGTGGAATTCAAGTTTGACCATTCTAATCGTGCTAGCCACCACGATCATTCGAGTGGACTTCTCTTCTTTCCAATGTGTTATTTTTCGATGCAAGTGGTGGGATACCTTTGATCAAAATATTGTAAAGGAAGATCGTGATAGTGGGTTGATATGTATCAACTCTAGAAATATGTTCGATGAAGCTAAGGAGCCTTATGTTTTCCCAAAACATTGCAACCAAGTGTTTTTTAACCCAAATGTGTTGGATAATGATTTGTGTTTCATATTAAGACACGACCTTGGATCAAAACATATTTTTGAGAACAACAGTGTTATCATGCCAAACGAGTAAGATGATCAGGGTGATGACAACGAAGAGTGATATGTACATGTTTTATTTCATCATTTATATTGTTGTTGTATCTTTTTGTTATCTTTATTTTTCTAATTATATTGTTTTTTATTCATCTTGTGACCGAAGAAATAGAAAGTTAATTATAACAAATCTTTGAACAATTTTAGTTGGTTAACAGTTAGTTTGATGCATAATGTGTTTGTCTTTCAAATTATTTGTGATTGCATGGAATGAATGATTAAAATAGAATTTATCTTATTATTTGAATATATTTATATGTCGTCGCTTATTTAATATAAATTTTTAAGAATTATTTTCATGATAAAGTCATAACAACATGATTTTAGAAAATTTTCGCCAAACATTTTATATAATTGGTAAGATTCACAAAGTTTTTTACACTTAAAACTAAGTATTTCTAATTGTTAAATACTGAAAAATGTCAAGCCAGTTGTATTTTTAATGGGATATGAAAATCTACTTTCTCCATATAAAATTTTATAATGAAAAAAATAACAATAGGAAGATTTGCATCCAAAATTTTTTAGGGCCAATGGAATGTTTATCATTGGAGATCATAACTTTTGATAATAACAATTTTTAGTGTAGAAAAGTCTATTCAAAAAGAGTAAATAGTACAATGGAAAATAACATTTATTCATATGTAATTTGTTTTTAAAAAAAGAATTAATTAGAATGAATATGTATGAACTATATATGCAATAGAAAAATGTTTATGGTAATTTTACAATTATAGTTTCAACCATATTGAACTTTGTAATTTATAAAAATATCTTTGCATTTTTTATTTAAATTATTAAGTCTTCATGTTTCAAATATAAAATTTTGATATAAGTTCACCAATACATAATCTATAATAAAGATAATTTAATAAGAAAAAAACATTGTGACGATAACCATCTAACAAACATAAACATCATCTAAAAATATACACATTTAAATTCGCTAACATCATCTAATTAAATATACCTCTACCACATATAAACGTCATTAATTAGATAGCACACAAATCTAATAATCTAAGGCATCATCATTGTGATCACATCTAACAAAACACAAGTATTGTCTAACATCATCATCACACACATCTAACAAAAATAATTTAACATACACATCTATCAAGCACATTTAATAAACATATCTTATAACATGACCTAACAATGTACACATCAACATCAACATATAAATTATTCAAGTATATCATCATGATCAATAGGAAAAATGCACATCTAATGAACATTGTTATAAGATACACATCTATCAAGCACATTTAACAAACATAGCTAACATGACCTAACAATATATACATCAACATTGACATATAAATTAAGTACTTCAACATGAACAAAACAAAAGCACCATATATATATATATAGTCTATTTTTAAGGTCACGACCAAGCCATACACCAAGTTGGTGTGTGAGACCCTCTCTGCCCAACGATTTTGACTAGTAAAGTCTACAGAGGCATACATATCCTACCCCCCCTCTGGATTTGAACTTGTGACCTCTTATATATATAGTCTATTTTTAAGGTCACGACCAAGCCATACACCAAGTTGGTGTGTGAGACCCTCTCTGCCCAACGATTTTGACTAGTAAAGTTTACAGAGGCATACATATCCTACCCCCCTCTGGATTTGAACTTGTGACCTCTTATGAAGAAACACATATTATTAACCATTAGGCCCACTTAGGCTGTATATATATATATATATATATATATATATATATATATATTGAATAAGTCAATTAACTATTATAATATATTTGGTCCAGCCAATGAGATAATCATATCTACAACAACAGTGGAGGCCTGGTCTATAGTAGAAGATGATGGATGATCAGGAGGAAGTGGTTGGTCGACTCTTTGATCAGAAATAAGTGAAGGAGGAATAGGTGTTTCCTGCTCATCTAGGTGAGGTGAAGGAGGAGGAGGAGGAGGAATAGGTGTTGTTTGCTCATGATCTGGGTGAGGTGAAGGAGGAGGAGGAGGAGGAATAGGTGTTGTCTGCTCATGATCTGGGTGAGGTGAAGGAGGAGGAGGAGGAGGATGTGGAGAAGGATCATGGCCACCCTCATCGATCGATGGGGTACTGGACAAATGGGTACCAAAAGAAGAGTGTGTATCATCGAGAATCTTTCACACTACTAGTAGCCTGGTAGCTTCGGCGATATGACACATAAGAGGAATCATATCATGCGACATCTCCCTCCAAAGATAAAAGAGAATAGGATTTACCCTAATGTCTCGCATCAGCACAGGGCAGGCTCCCACCTCAGCTAAAATTGCACAGAATCAATTTACCAACTCCAAATTGAATCTAGTATCTGGCCTACGATGGATGCCACCGGGTATCTAAACCCAAGGACCCTGATCCGCCACAGCCTTAGGCATCATCTCCTCATCGTCACATGGTGGGGGAGGAGGCATGCCTCCAATGAATGTGCCAATATCTGCAAAATATATAGTACACAATAATAATTACATAGTTTCATTAAACAATTTGATAAAACAAGTGAAAGAATGTGTTAGAATTAATTTTATTCTAATTAAGTAAGACAAAAAATGAAACTAGATTAATTTAAACAAAACACTAATATTACCTCTATCATTCGGTGGCTCATCTGATGTGAAGAGGATGTTCAGACATCCTCTCCAATCCAACGTTGCTTAAGGACATGACACCATCACAAACATGTGATCAACCTCACTGGCTAGTAGACCCAATGCATCAGTGGAAACCCTGGCTGAAACCTATGGTTAGACCCTCTTGGGCATCATCTCACCCCACATGTGCATCTGCGCCTAATTCATTGTCCTAAAAGGTTGACGGAAAAAAGTAGGCCTCGTCTCCAGAAACCTCTCAAAAAATAAACAAAACAACTCTGAAGCAAAAGGGAAGTTCTCCCTCCCATGTATCATAGCACGACATCTATCTAGAGATATATAAATTTGCCACAAAAAAATGGCATACTATCTAATACATCGTGGCCTCTGTACCAAAGAATCAACATAATACAAAAGAGGGCAACTAATGCACTTCCCATCACTGGTAAAGTGTGCAATGATTGTCACTAATAGTGAGAGGCACCTAATTTCCTCTACACCAAAAGAAGCAATCTGCAGTTATCCACCAGACATCTAAAAATCAGTTGGGCAAAGTACATACACCCCAATACATATCTGATTGTACAAGAGTTGACTCTCTGTTGCAACACCTACTGGGACATCAAGGAACTGGGGAAAATCATCCCCTCTCCTGGATATTCCAGTGATAGAATACATATCCTCCTCAGTGGGATGGTACCATTGATCAGGACCAACACAAAATGTTGTCGATAGACATCCCATCGATGGATAAACTGCACCAACAAATCAGAGTGTCCCTTCGTGGATTCAACCTCCTCATAGTACTTAAGGTGGCCTACATTTCTCAAGAGGAAATGGGTCACTGTAGTAATAGGGAAAGGGTACAAATCCCTCTTCCTATCCCTCGCCTCCCAATCCCGTACAACATTGTACAAGTCAACCCTTTGCCCCTATTGTAGTTGTTGTTCTCTTCGCTGATGTCTCTGTATAATTAACATATGAAATACATCAGCCTCATACATAAAAACATACAAAAAATCTAGTAAATGAAAAGTTTATTTATAAATACAAAAAAATAACTTCCTTTAAAAAATATGTAAATTTCATTATCGATGCACCCTAAAAACAGTCAAGCACCGCCCGTAGTGCATATATTAATTGTGAGAAGCATCGATGGTGCTCCCTTATAACATAATGCACCGTATGAAATTTGTTATATTATTTAATTGGATGCGTTGTATAACCTTACTGCGTCGATGCATGCAGGCTATCAAATGCACCACCTAAAATAATAAAAACTTAAAATAGTAAACAACTGTCAAACAATTTAAAAAAAAATTATTTTTGCGGTGCATATCCTTTTCCCGACATGCACTAGTGCTTTGTAGGAAAGGTGACTCATCGCACTACTAATTTTTTAAAAATTGATAATTATGGTACGTAGGCATTTATGCTCTAATTTTTTTACAGCGGTGCATTGTGTAAGCATTGACACATTGGTGTGTATGTTTACCAACGCATCGCATAAAAAAATATATTTGATTTATACAGTGCGTATTCTAATGTAACACCCTGGTGTGTTAACGTTAATTAGACCCACCGCCAAAAATTAGTTATATTATTTTATGTGGTGCATCGGTAAGCTTACACTTTGATGCATTAATGTTTACAAACGCACCGCCATAAAAAATTTGGCATTGTTTTTTGATGCACCTTGTAAATTTTGAGGGTGTACCAACTTTTACGGCGGTGAGTTGTGTTAGCATTAATGCATCGGTGCATACGTTTACCAACACACTGCATAAAATAATATATCTAATTTATGTGGTGTGCCTTCTAATGTAACGCCTAGGTGCATTAACGTTAATTAGACACACCACTAAAAATTGGCTATATTATTTTATGCAGTGCATCGGTAAACTTATGGCTCGGTGCATTAATGTTTACAAGCGCACCGCCATTTAAAAAAATAAATAAAAAATGACATTGTTTTTTGGTGCACCCTGTAAATTTTCAAGGTGCACCAACTGCGGTGCAAGCCAAACAACTCAAATTCACCCCACAAATTTTATTATTTTTTAAACAGTGGATATTTAACTAAATTTTGAACTTTAATCTGCCAAGAGTTTATGTTATAAAGAAACAAAAACATTACCTGGACATTTTCTTGTCGGGGAGGCATGGTTGGTACGTAGTCCAAAAAACCAAATTTTCCCATCGTTTGGAAAAATTAGAAAGCCATGCACTCAACAACAACCGGAAGGAAGGAAAGCAAGAGAAACATTGATGGCAAGGAATTTGAGAGTGACAAAAGTTGCACCAGTGCTTGAGAACTCTATAGCACTAAAAAATGGTAAAAATGAATTTTTACCGCCGGTATTTTTTTTTATTTAACCCTGTTACGGTGCACTCGATTGTTAGATGCATTGATGCATCTGTATTTACCTAGTACACCCATGTATATTTAAAAAAAATAACCTTTCCATGGTGCGCTATTTTGAAGAGAAACTTGGAGCATCGGTGTGTTAGTATTTAAGGAGCACACCGCAATATATTTTTTTAAATAACACTATCACGGTGCGTCATTTTTTAAAGCACCAATGTGTCTGTATTTAGATAGTGAATCATAGTATATTTTTTGAAATAGCCCAACCACAGTGCACCATATTGTTAGAGTATCGGTGCGTCAGTATTTAAGGAGCGCAATGGAGTATATTTTTTGTAATAACCC